>CM061549.1:46737888-47337888 GCA_030864215.1 Capsicum pubescens
ATGGGTGAATTGAAGCACGCAAATATCTAATCCCTAAATCTGTCAAACTCCATAAATAACCTACTTTTAATACTCTCTCGATATTATGTTAGTTTTCCACCTTTTCATGAATAGTTGTCCAAATTAAGCTGGTTTATTTATTTGGTCCAATAACCAAAATTAATTATTTTAATTATTTGAGTAAAGACATCATTTCCTTCGAACTTGACCGCTCAACTTACTTTAGCACTTAAACTAAACTTCATCTTTAAAGTGTATTAATCTCACCCCTAAAACTGACGTCGCATTTAGAAAAAAAAAACACATACATATTTTATTAAAAAATAGACATGGTTCCACTTTTCTTCTTCTTCTTCTTCTTCTTCTTATTATTATTATTATTATTATTATTATTATTATTATTATTATTATTATTATTATATATACATATATATATATACACATATATATATATATATACACACACACACACACATATATATATATACATATATATATATATAAGAAAAGACACTTTTTCTTCTTCAATACCCCTCACCCCCACTCTGATGTTCTCACCACCATTCCTGCACAATCCTCTTTCTCTCCATTAATTAGTTATACATTTTTAGTATTAACTTAGAAATAGTAATTCAATAGTTGTTAAAGCTTAAAATTAAGAATTTATAGAGGTGTCGAACAAGAATTGTTAATTTTGAAATACAATACTATCGACTTACTATCAAAGAAGCCTTTTTGGAGATGCCTTCAAGATTTTTGAGGAAATGCTTTAATCAAATGTTGTGATTTTTAATATAATTGAGTTTGACTAATTTTTTATTCCTAGAAGAATATTATTTTAATTTTATCGTTTTAGTTGTTTGCAGCTACAGGGGTGGGGTGGGGGATAGATGGCTTTGTCTGGCGCGAGGGATGAGGGGAAGGGGAGAAAGGGGAGAAAGGGGGTGTTTGCAGGTGTGGGGTGGACGAGGGGGTGTTTGCAAGGGTGGGGATGGCCAAAGAATGAAATAAAAGAGTGTTTGCAGGGTAGGGGTATAGGGGAAAGGGGGGAGAAAGGGGGTGTTTGCAGGTGTGGGGGTGGGCGAGGGATGTTTGCAAGGGTGGGGATGGACAAAGAATGAAATAAAGGAGTGTTTACAGGGTGAGGGTGGACGGGGTGTGTTTGGGTGGAGGTGGATGGGGGTATTTGCAAGGTTGAGGGTGTTTGTAGGGGCGGGGGTGGATGGGGGTATCTACAGGTGTGGTCGTGTGGGGGTGGACGAGAGGTGGCAATAAAAAGAAAGGGTCGGGGAGGGGGGGAGAAAGAGAGGTGGTTATGAAGAAGATTGAAAATGGGGATGGGGGTATTATTGTTTAAAAAAGTTATTATATATATATTTAAAAATATGTATATATATATATATAATATTTATATAAAAAAAATATTTAAAAAATATTTTATTTATATGGCTCCGACGTGACAGTGATGTGGCACTGATATGTCGGCACGTGTGATGCACTCTCCGTGTGAGAGTAGTATTCAGTCTTGAGGAGTGAAATTAATACACTTTAAATATATTAAGGGAGGTAAATAAATGGAAGCTTAGTTTAAGTAATAAAGTAAGTTGAGCGGACAAGTTCAGGAGGAAATCATGTCTTTACTCTAATTATTTTCTCTGTTTAAAATTACTTGTCATGTTTGGTCTTATCACACCTATTAAAAAATTAATGATTGTCATAGTTCTTTTACCCTACCACCCCCATCAATGGATGTTTAGTAGTACTCCCTCCATCTTAAATAATGGGAATGTACTCCTTCCGTTGCTAGTTAGTTCTCATCATTACTAAAAATAGATATTCCTTAATATTTGTCATTTCACAAAATCAAAGCATAGTTATTTTTTTTTTTCAATCTTTACGCTTAGTCATAAATATGAAGAGATATAAATAGAATGAAAAAAATATATATAAGTATTAAATAGAGAAGAGTAGTACATAAAATTAATATAGCCAATTTAGCATGTAGTTAATACTATATTTCTTAAGGGGAGTGCAAACATAGATGGTGACAACTATTTATGAACGGATAATTATAGATTTTGCACAACTCTTAAAAACAAATTAATAAAGGGTGTAAATTGACTACTATGACCTTATTATCTTTTTAATCTTAATTACATGAATCTTGTTCTATTAATATGGGAATTAATTACTAAGGGCCGAGCAAAAAAAAAGTAGTTATTATGTCTTGATATTTTAAACATGTCAATTATTTTGAGATAATTTTTTAGCAACCATGTCAACTATTTTGAGATGGATGGAGTAATAGGTATTGAAAAATGATTTGCAGAATGCTATAGGTAAAACATGAAAAAATTAATATTTTTTTATATGTCAAAAGTGACTAGTAAAAATAAAAATACATTTAAAAAATAAGTGATAAGTAATTTTGAACAGTGTCTAATTTGTGAATCAATAAAAGTTTATCATTTTCCTCTAATATTAATAGTAAAATATTGGTAGTCAAATTTAAATTTTTATAATATAATTAATAAGATTAGTTTAGTAAAATAAATCTGTAATAAATATTTTCTTTATAAAATGGCTAAGTCAAAGTGAACAAGAAAAATAAAATGGAGAGACTACTTTTCTATTTATCAAATTAAGATAAAATTAATTAACATTTTCTCATTATATCTCTACGGTTAATACCTTTTGAAAGTCCGAAAAAGCTTATAGAAGGTTATAAGTTCCTAAAACTTTCTTTTTTTCAAATAAATGAATAAATGAATAAAGAGTAAATTAGTAAAACTGCTCATTTTAGAGGAAAAACTTAGCCCAAGGACCATTAAGCAACAAGTTATGTCCATGGACAAGAGTTAACACAATCACATTGTGTTCTGATTTATGAGATGTTCTATAACTCTTGTCTTAGACCCAAGACTTAACCCAATGACTTTCAAACAACAAGTTACGTCTCATGGGTAAGAGTTGACACTACCATATTATATTTAGATTTATGATATGCTATGTAACTATTGCCTTAAAGTCAAGACTTAGCCTAAGAACTTTTAAACAGCGAGCTACGCTCCATGCGCAAGAGTTGAAACTACCACATTGTGCCTTGATTTATGAAATATTTTATAAATCAATGAATTTTAAACAACAAGTTATGCACCATGAGCAAGAGTTGATACTACCACATTATGTTTTGATTTATGATATGTTCTACAACTCTTGCCTTAGAAGCAACACTTAATCCAAAGACTTTCTGTCACGACCCAAATCGTGGCCTGGCTGTAACGGGCGCCCCAATCCAACCAAGGCCTAAGATGACCCCTAACTTTATCTAATGAGCATAATAGTAATGATAAATAGCAGAGCTCAACCAAGATAATAAGAGAGAAATATACGTACCTCAAATAAAGTTTGAGAGTCAAGAGAAAAATCAACAAGTCTTATCCAACACTGTCCGCAAAATCCTCTAGTCCAAAGTATACCAACTAAGTCAGGACATACCCCCGACTATAAAAAAATAAATCTCAAAAATACAAGAATAATAAATGAAAATTAAAAGAGAGCCTAGGCCTTCCGAAAGATGGAGGGTTGAAACACATAGGCTTTGGACCCTTAGAAAATTTCCCCAAGATTTGAGGTTCTGGGTTGGGTACAGATTGAGCATACCAATCGTATGCTAGGGTACGACTAGTACCCTACCTTCTTGTATAGAGACCAGTCTAAGTTGGTAGCACACTATCCAAGATATGGTTTATCCCCTCCCTAGTTGTATGTTAGGGTATGGGTAATATACTACCTAGTCTTATGAAGTGTTGGTCATGATTTAGTGGACACTAACTTGGGTAGGGATTGCTTGGTACCAATCATACCCTTGGATAAGAGTCATGCTTAGGTAGTCATACCTTGGATAGTTTAAAGGTACATGGAGAGGCGTAGGGTATAAGTTAGGGTACCACTCGTACCCTAGGGTACGGTTTAGTCAAGTGAGTCGTACCCTCCAGGGAGCCATTTTTCATCTTTTAAGCCAAGGGTTTTCTGGATATTTCCCACATCAGAACCCTTAAGCCTCCTCACTATATAATGTATTATGGCCTCCTAAAACACTTATTTGGTGTATTAAACATTCCAAAATACTCTCCAAAACTTTATTACCAAGATTGAAGCTAGGGTTTCAAAGGGTGATCATTTAGTAGCAAGAAGGGGTCAAGTTTTTCCGTGAATCATCCTGTATTAAGGCATGTTAATCTTTCCCTTATTTTCAACTCAAATGTCATGTGTTTTAACTATGAATTATGACTTGTAAAGGATGAATTTTAAATTAAAAGTTAAGGGTTTTGATGCCTAGTGTTGAGTAATGTTTGCTCTTGCTTAGACTTGTGTTTATACTTGATTTTGGTGATGATTTGCACATGTGGGTACTTTTTGTTTGTGGTTTAACAAGTGGGTCATGAGTAAACCTAAGATTTATTATTCCTACTTTGATTTTGGCCTTGGTAAAGTCATGACCACAAGGTGTTTGTGAAAATATCTAAGAGAAATATCTAGTCACATATTGATGATGTGCTGAGCTAGGGCAATGGTCGGTAAATGGTATAGTAAAGACCTTGTTAGCCATGTAATTTTTTAATTTATGACCTTGATGGTTTGATTGCCAAAATGGTTAAAGTCCCTAAACATGAACTTGAATTGTGTTTGAACTAAAGAGTGGTATTAGAATGCTAAGAAAAATGAATGGTTTGTAAGGGCCTTGATGACCACAATTTGACTTGAATGATATTTGAAGCTAACGTATTGTCTTATTAAAGTGATTGTTTGATATGTGATTCATGAAGACCTTTTTGTCATGTATAATGTTGAATTATGGCGTTGATGGCTTAGAATGGTTAAATGAGTTAAAGTCCCCAAATATGAATTGTGTGATGTGAATTCATGGGCAAAGGGTTAGAGTCCCAATGTCGACTAGTAATGGGTGTAATGGCTTATGGTTAAAATCCACTTGTGTGATGAAATAGCTTGTGGTTAGAGTCCACATTCGTAGTAAAATGGCTTATGGTTAGAGTCCACTTGACTAAGGAAAAGACTTGTGGTTAGAGTCCACTTGCTTAATAAGATGTCTTGAGGTTAGAGTTTTTTTCTCAATATAACCTAAGCGGTGGAAGTTTAGAGTCCTCCACTTCATGGTTCATGTGTGGGTGCTTTGAAATGCATGCTAAGGCGTTGTTATCTTTTGACACTTGATGTATCCATATGAATTTACATGTCTATGTGTATAAATGTGGTGGATTATGATGGTTTGACTTGGTATTTAATAATAACACTATTTTATCCTTACCCGTGAGTTACATGCTAGCGATCCAACCTCTAACCATCTCCGGACATTGTGTCCCTACGTGACACAGGGGCCGAAGCATCTTCTTCTCTTCCTGCACAGTGATCAGATGTTCGGGCGGTTAGAGTGTTGGCATCGAAGTGGTGGGCTTCCATATTTCAGAAGGCACATATTTCATGGTCGTCTTATCTTATGTCGTAGACTTATTTTGGATTTGATTTTGGATATTGTCAGGGGCTTATGTAATACCCTGTATTTTCCTAGCCTAGATTAACCATCAGTACATGGGTTATCCTAAATAAAAATTTTGGAATACTCAATAATTTTTAGATTAGAGTCTTCCATTGCATAGAAAATTCAATTAGCTTTCCAACGATATAAAATTCGCCTAAATTTGACAACCGGGTAAGAAGTTATGGAGATTTTAAGTTTCAATCATTAAACATCGTCATTCAGGCCAGTGGCACATCATGAAGTGTGTTAAAATAGCAATTGTCAATTTACAGTGTACCAATGTAATTCCACCGCATCATGGTGCACTTCCAATTTACAAACAAAGTGGCAACGCGATACCACGCGTCGCGCCAACATGTAATTTTCCAGTCGTCATTTTCCAGTGGCCTAGCGCGATAGTGGCACATCGCGCCAAGGGTCTAGATGGGGAAAATTTCACAAAAAATTAAAGTTATTCCCAGGGTTAAATTAGTCTTTTCCCATGATTTTATTCTTCCCAGATGTGGGATTTAAGCCCTAAAACGTGTAAAACCCTTCATTATTCACTTTCCCCCAAAATTAAAAGGTATTTCTCTCTCAAGAAAACAAACTCTAGCTCTTAAGAATCAAGGTCAATCCCAAGAATCTCTCCAAGAACTCCAAGAATCTCACGAATTAAGGTATGTTAGATGTTCATCCATGGATCCTTACCTTCCATGGAGCCCAAGAATCTTTTTTTCATGATACAAGATTTATGAATTATGATTTTTATGTTTGAATTAGATTGACTTCAAGATTCATGATGTAGTTTGAGTTTTAATCCATGATTTAGATTACAAGTTCCAAGAATTGAATCTAGTATGTGTTGAATTACATGATATTTATGATAAACCCTTCAATTTGCAAGTTGATTGTTGTAACCATGTTAACCCTAAGTGTTTATGATTTAATGAATCAAGTATGCTTTTTATGTGTTTGATAAATTATCTATGAGAATGAGATAATTCCATTATATCATGCTAACATGTATTCCCTATCCATGTACAAGTTAATGCATCACAAGTGTTTGATGAAATGTCTCTATGAATGGATTATGACCAAGTGAACATTGTTATGTTATTCAAGATTATGTTTTTCTTTACTTTTCATGCTATCGAGTCCTGGGGTATTTAATACCTGACAATCTAGCTGTTACTTAAAGCCAGTGTCAGTTGCAGAATAGTATCAGTCATGTCATGATCAGTAGTACTCTCAGTACGTTATAGAACTTAGTTGAATTCAGTCAGTTATAAAACATAGGAAAACTCAGCATCAGTCCAGTTCAGTATACTCAGTTCAGTATCTTTCAGTTGGGAGTCTGATTCAGCATTAGTGAACCCAAGGATGGGGGCTCATCTGCCAGCAGAGGGTGTGATCTTTAGAAGAAATCCTTGCATTCCAGAACTACATAGCCAGTGTAGGTTGAGACATCATACCTGCCAGTTGAGGGTTGATGAGGTGCTCTACCTGCCAGTAGAGAGTACCACCATTCTCATTTAGGGAACCTGCCAGTAAAGGGTTACTCTTCAACTTATCCTTACCCGTGGCACGATACTGATACCCTTCCAATTGGGGTTACAAATTGGACCCCTATTAGTTCAGATTGGGGCGTATCAGTTAGATGATTACCTCCCACAGTTTCAGTTTTAGTCTTAGTCTTCAGAAAAGAACTCAATTTAGTTCTATAGAATTAGGACTGTCAGATACAGTCACTCAGTTATCAGTGATCTCAAATTATCAGTATATTCAATTATCAGTTATCAGATTCAGTTATAGTATACTTAATTACAGTATGCACAGTATGTTCAGTAGTTACAGATCCTCCATGTATGCTAATCAAGCTCTTGCATATCATTCAGTTAGTTATTGTTCATACATATGAACCCATGCATTCAGGCTTACCTCATTTAGCATACCAGTACATTCTCACGTTTTGATCGCATACCCATTTATTGTGCTATGATGTTTCATAGCTTAGGTTCAGATGCTCAGGTTCCTGACCTCGTTTAGCTAGATTTAGTCAGCAATAGCAGATTTAGCAGTAAGTTCTCATCTATCGAGGATATGCTTTTATTTTAGTACTTCAGCTTTGCAGTATTTTAGTAGATAGAGTTAGTTGGGGAATTATCCCATCAACTCCACTTTCAGACAGATTCAGTTAGAGAATTTCAGACTAGATTTTTAGACAGTATTTTAGATTTAGATGTTATTATTCATTATCAGTAATTTAGATATTTTGAACCTTATGGCATTTTAGCCTATTATTCTGTAATTATTTTAGTATTATTGTTCAATGCTAACAGCAGATATCACTCATGGGTTAGCTTGTGGTCCTTTGGGGTCACAAGCATCGTGTGATGACTACGGGTAGTCTCAGGTCGTTACAGCTTATCCGGACATATTATTGACTCCAAATTTATAGAGGCTTGTAGATGATTGTGGACTTGGGTAGATTAGATGTTGAATGTTGATATTAATAAATGGATAGACTTTCTTAAGTTATGAATGTTAGTTTTATTTCTGCTATCTTATTATGTGTTTGTAGTTTATCCGATGCTTGTGGATTGTTATATTGATTAGGTGGAGTTAACAGGGCGATCTCTGGTCCTTTTAGGGCTTAAGATGCCAATACGAAAAGCCCCAGTTTTGGTTCATGTCAAGTTGGTATCATATCCTAGGTTCATGTTCAGTTGGGTGTCCACAAAGTCATGTCGGGTAGAGTCTCTTTTATGAGTGTGTTGTGCGCCACACTTATAAGAGAGAGGCTACAAGACATTTATAAATATTTCATTAGATGAACTACCTTACTCATGACTTGGAATTATTAGCGATGGTATTTACATTGAAGATTTGGCATCACTACCTTTATGGGGTTCGTGTGGACATATTTTCCGATCATAACAACCTTCAGTATGTGTTTACTCAGAAAGAGTTGAATCTCAGGCAAAAAGATGGCTTGAGTTATTGAAAGACTACGACATGAGTCTCCATTACCATCCAGGTAAAACTAACGTTGTTGCTAATTCTCTTAGCAGATTATCCATAGGGAGATTGGCTTATGTTGATGAGGATAAGCAAGAGTTGGTGAAGGATATTCATCGATAATCTAGTCTTTGAATTCATCTCTCAGACTCGGAGGATGGTGGTGTATTCGTGGATCCTATATCACAGTCGTCTCTTATGGTTAAGATAAAGAAAAAGAAAATGTTGGATCCCAACTTGGTGAAGATTAAGAGTAATGTGGTTCAACACAAGGTTATTGACTTTGTGATTGGCGGTGATGGTATCTTATGGTACTAAGGTAGGCTATGTGTTCCCGATATCGATGGATTGAGGGAAAGGATTATGGCCGAGGCTCATGGGTCTCGGTATGCTATTCATCCCAATTCGATGAAGATGTATCATGATCTTAGGGAGTTTTATTGGTGGAATAATATGAAGCAAGATGTGGATAGCCATGTGGCTAAGTGTATGGTGTGCCAACGAGTGAAAGTTGAGCACTTGAGGCCCAGTGGTTTGTATCAAGAGATAGAGTTTCCTGAATGGAAGTGGGAAGTTATTAATATGGATTTTGTCACCGATCTTCCCCGATCTTGGAATCAATGCAATTCTATTTGGGTTATTGTGGATAGAATGACCAAATCCACTAATTTCATACTAGTAAGGACTAGTTATTCGGCGAAGGATTATGCTAAATTGTATCTTGTTGAGATTGTGAAGTTGTATGGTGCTCCAATTTCTATCATCTCGGATCGTGGTATTCCATTTTTATCTTATTTTTGGAAGTCGTTTCATGAAATAACTCGAGACTACCCCCTAGTCATTACACGATGCTTATGGTCTTGAGGGACCATAAGCTAACTCATGAGCCGGTACCTGTTGTGAACACTGAATAATATAATCATGAATGTGGAAGAATAATTGAAATGCCATAAGGTTTTAATAATGACATAACTACTGAATTATGAATCTGATAAAAATACTAAAATCTAAATAGTCTGAATAGCTAACTGTAGTGTCTGAAAATCCTCTAAACGGAATACTATGAGTTGATGGGACAGGCTCCCAACTAACTCTACTAACTACTGAGATAAAGACATGAAGTAACATAATCTATCCTCGGATAATGAGGACTCACCACTACTACTGTACTACTGATAATCTGAGAATATAGGTGTGATCCAAGAACTAAGCATCAGCACCTATGATATGAGACATCATAGCACAAAAGCAAAGTATGCGATCAGTACTTTGAATGTACTAGTATGTTAAATAAGGTAGTCTAACATGCAAGGTTTCATGAATAGGAGTAATAAACTATCTGAATATACACGTAAAGCATGGAGTACTGAGTATAGGACGTGAAATCTATAGATACTGGAGATATATAAAGCATGTAAATACTGTATATGCATTAGAGTCTGTAAATACTGAAAATACATGAAAACCTGTAGGCACTAAGGATGCATGACTAAGCATATAAAATGGACTGAGTAAGATCTATAAACTGAAGTACTGAAATAACTGGTATCTGTATGCTTTGGTCAAACAACACTAAAACTAAATGACTGACTGGAGCTATAACTAAGACTGGATCTGAGACTGTGGGAGGTATCATCTAACCGACATGCCCCAATCTAAGATAATCAGGGTTCAACCTATAACCCCAGTTGGAAGGATGTTAATACCGTGCCACGGGTACTAACACTGGCTGTGTGGATCCACTAAAATGATATAATGTCCAAAGGACTAAGGGTGTCAAGCCTAAACTGACGGGTGACTCCTGCGAGATAGTCAAGCCTAATCTGATGGGTGACTACTCATATCCTACGCTGGCTACGTAGTTTTTGAGTATAAGGACTGCTACTAATTACTCTGCCTGGGAAGCCACCATCCCTACACTCTCTCGGTGCTAAATCCTACTCTCAACTGAAAGACACTGAGATACTAGATTGTTCTGAGTTTAATGACTGATATCTGATTATTCTGATAATGCTTATAGTATAATCTGGGGACTATTCTGTAATGTACTGAGACTAGATCAAATAAACAGCTATGGATTTTTGTGTATTCAATACCCCTAGGACTCAAAACAATAATACTGAAAAGATACTAAAGCTTAAGGGACAAAGCATGAAGGTTTTTATTAAATCAATCGTCAATTTTTATTCGCTTTAGTGGTGGATGTGTTGACGCAAAATATACAAGGCGAGGTGCCTTGGTGTATGCTTTTCGCGGATGATATAGTTCTAATTGATGAGTCGGGACAAGGGGTTAATGATAAGCTTGAGGTTTGGAGACAAACCCTGGAGTCTAAAGGTTTCAAGTTGAGTAGGACCAAGATAGAGTACTTGGAGTGCATGTTTAGTGACTCGAGGCAAGAGGAGGAGGTGGTAGTGAAGTTGGATTCTCAGGTGGTTTTCAAGAGGGATAGTTTTAAGTATCTTGGGTCTATGATTCAGGGAAATGCAGAGATAAATGAGGATTTCTCTCACCGTATTGGGGATGGTAGGATGAAATTGAGGCTCGCTTCGAGAATTTTATGTGATAGAAAGGTGCCCCCAAGAAGAAAGGCAAATTCTATATAGTTGCATTTCGGCCTGCTATGTTGTATGGAGTGGAGTGTTGGCCGGTTAAGATTTCTCATATTCAAAAGTTGAAGGTGGCAGAAATGAGGATGTTGCGTTGGATGTGTGGATTCACAAGGGCTGATAGGGTTAGAAATGAAATTATTCAGGAGAAGATGGGAGTGGTGTCAGTGGAGGATAAAATGTGAGAAGTGAGGTTGAGATGGTTTGTTCATGTGATGAGGAGAGGCATGGATTCCCCAGTTCATAGGTATGAGAGGTTGGGCTTGGGAGGTTTCAAACGGGGTAGGGGGTAGGCAAAAGAAATACTGGAGAAAAATGATTAAATGTGACATGGAGCAGTTATAACTAACTAAGGACATAACCCTGGATAGAAAGATATGGATGAAAAGCATTAGGATAGAGGTATAAGGTTGTGGATGAGTCGTAGGAAGTATTTAGGTGGACTTTGGTATCCTTTGTTTGGCAATGTAAAAAAAATTTGTGGATGTCGTACCTATGTTATTTTATCGTGTTCTATGCTTTTGAGCTTTTGTATTTTGCCTTTTATCTTGAGCCGGGGGTCTATCGAAAATAGTCTCTCTACTTCTTTAGAGGTAGTGGTATGGACTGCATACACTCTACCCTCCCCAGACCCCACTATGTGGAAATATACTGGGTTTGTTGTTGTTGTTGTTGTTGTACTCTTGTAGGCATTTTATCAAACATTTGTAGTTCATGGTTCAAAGCAATCATAGGAATGTCCTAAAACATATAGAAATAGCATGAATTCGTCATAATAGAGCTAAATCATAGCTTTGTTCAATAAATAATAATATTAAAACATGGAGAATTGAATAATAACAATAATTTCATGGTAACATGGTATAGAATCACTAGTACATGGAGATTCATGGATGAAAATATACTTTAAAACCAATTAACTTGAAAAGATCATAATTTTATAGATTAAAAGGGTTGCTTGAACTCTATGGATGAAAGGAATCCATGGATGAACATCTAACATACCTAAGATGATGAATTTGGAAGGATTGATGGAAAGTTCATGAGGTTTGACCTTGATTCATAAAGGTTAGGGTTTTGTTACTTGAGAGAATGTTCTTGATTTTGGGGAAAAATTGATTAGAATAATTCCCAATTAGATTATTAGGGACTTAATTACGTGTTTGGGGCTGACTGGGACAAGGGAAAAGTACTTAAAAGCCCTTGGAATTAAAACTCAGAAATGACTAAAAATCTCAATTTTTTGGGCTGGCGCAACGCTATCACGCCGTATCACTGGAATCAGACAACTGAGAAACTGGTTTGTGGTGCGATGTGGGGAAATCGCGGTCCTTCACTGATTGGGACCTGGAAGTTCACCGTGACACGATGGTATCTCGCTTTGACACTGGAAATAGACAAATGTCAAGTTGGCCTACGGCTCGACGTGCCAAGATCACGGACCCTCACTGGAATTTGCCAAATGGGAGATTGGCCTACTCCACGATACGCTAAAGGTTAAAATGACGGTGTTTAACGACTGAAACTTAAAATCACCATAACTTCTTACCCGATTATCGAATTTGGGTAAATTTTATATCATTGGAAAGCTAATTGAATTTTCTAAGCGATGGCAGGCTCTAAACTAAAAAATATTAAGTTTTTCAAAAATTTCATATATGAATACTCATGTATTGGGACTTAGATTATGCTAGGGAAATACGGTGTGTTACATTTCAGAAAGGTTTGGGAACTAAGGTGTGCCTTAGTACCACTTTCCACCCATAAACAGATGGAAAAGTAGAGAGGACCAACCAAACATTAGAAGATATGTTGCGCGCTTATGTGATTAATTATGGTGGTAGTTAGTATGACCATTTTCCTTTGATTGAGTTTACTTATAACAATAGTTACCACTCAAGCATTGGTATAGCTCCTTTTGAGGTGTTGTATGGTAGGAGATATTGATATCCTATAGGGTGGTATAAGGTTGGTGAGGGTAAGTTGTTTGGCCCAGATTTGATTCACCAAGCCTTAGAAAAGGTGAAGGTGATTCGTGATAGGATTAAAGTCGCCAAAAGTCCTATGCGAATGTAATTCATAGGGATTTGGAGTTTAAAATTGGTGATTGGGTATTCTTGAAGGTATTTCCCATGAAAAGAGTAATGTGTTTTGGTAAGAAGGGAAAGTTGAGTCCTTAATTTATTGGTCCCTATTTGATTTTGGAGAAGGTTGGTAATGTTTCCTATGAATTGGATCTGCCCTCTAGTTTGAGCTCCATTCATCTGGTATTCCACATGTCCATGTTGTGGAAATATATAAGTGACCCTTCATTGGTTGTTCCCTTAGAGGATGTTGGTGTTTTGGACTTTATGTCCTATGAGAGGGTCCTGGTGAGGATCTTGGATCAACAAATTCACCTATTGTGAATGAAAGAGGTGGCTTAGATGAAAGTTCTATGGAGGAATCAAAAGTCCGAGGAAGCTACATGGGAGGCGAAAAGGATATAAAGTCCAAGTATCCACATTTGTTTTCCATTTCGGAAACTCATGCTCGAGATATGTGTTAATCTTATTAACTTGATTTATGTCATTGATAGACCATGGGTTCAAGTCCCTAAATTATTAATTGAGCAAGTTTTTTGATAGACAATAGGTTAGAGTCCCAAAGTCAATTGAATGAATGGACGATTGATAAATGATCGTGGCGTGTTTTTAATCCTTGTTGTGTGTCTTTATGTTCTAACTTGGTTAACAGATAGTTTGATGTGTAATAGTTTGTTAAAACATGCTTGTGCTTTCCTTACACGTCATTCGACGACAAATGATCCAAGTGGGGGAGAATTGAAAGACCTAGGCTTTGGACCCTTAGAAAATTACCCCAAGATTTGAGGTTCTGGGTTGGGTATGGATTGAGCATCCCAATCGTATGCTATGGTACGACTAGTAGTACCCTCCCTTCTCGTATAGAGACTAGTCTAGGTTGGTATCACACTTTCCAAGATATGGTTTAGCCCCTCCCTAGTTGTATGTTAGGGTACGGGTCGTATACTACCTAATCGTATGAAGTGTTGGTCATGATCTAGTAGACACTAACTTGGGTACGGGTTGCTTGGTACCAATCGTACCCTTGGATATGAGTCATGGTTGGGTAGTCGTACCTTGGACAGTTTAGGGGTCTATACTGAGGCCTAGGGTATAATTTAGTCAAGTGAGTTGTACCCTCCTGGGAGCCTTTTTAGCTTTTAATCCAAGGGCTTTATGGATATTTCCTACCCCAAAACCCCTAATCCCCCTCACTATATAATATATTGTGGCCTCCTAAAACACTTATTTGGTGGATCAAACATTCCAAAACAATCTCTAAAACATCACTACTAAGATTGAAGCTAGGGTTTCAAAGGGTGATCATCTAGTAGCAAGAAGGGCTCAAGTTCTTTCGTGAATCATCCTATATTAAGGCATGTTACCCTTTCCCTTATTTTCAACTCAAATATTATGTGTTTTAAACATGAATTATGACTTGTAAAGGATGACTTTTAAATTAAAAGTTAAGGGTTTTGATGCCTAGTGTTAAGTAATGTTTGTTTTTGCTTAGACTTGTGTTTATACTTGATTTTGGTGATGATTTGCACATGTGGGTAATTGTTGTTTGTGTTTTAACAAGTGGGTCATGAGTACACCTAAGATTGATGATTCATACTTTGATTTTGGCTTTGGTAAAGGCATGACCACAAGGTGTTTGTGAAAAATGTCTAAGGGAAACATCTAGTCACATGTTGATGATGTGTCGAACTAGGGCAATGGTCCAATAAGTATGAGTGGTCGGTAAATGGTATTGTAAATACCTTTTTAGCTATGTAATTATTTAATTTATGACATTGATGGTTTGATCGCCAAAAGAGTTAAAGTCCCAAAACATGAACTTGAATTGTGTTTGAACTAACAAGTGGTATAAGAATGCTAATGAAAAATAAATGGTTTGTAAGGGTCTTGATGACCACAATTTGACTTGAATGATATTTGAAGCTAATGTATTGGATTATTAATGTGATTTTTTGATATGAGATTCATGAAGACCTTGTGGTCATGTATGATGTTGAATTGTGGCCTTGATGGCTTAGAATGATTAAATGGGTTAAAGTCCCCAAATGTGAATGGTGTGATGTGAATGCATGGACAAAGGGTTAGAGTCCCAATGTTGACTATTAATGGGCGTGATGGCTTGTGGTTAAAGTCAACTTGTATGATGAATAGATTGTGGTTAGAGTCCACATGCGTAATGAAATGGTTTGTGGTTAAAGTCCACTTAACTAAGGAAAAGGCTTGAGGTTAGAGTCCACTTTCTTAATAAGATGGCTTGAGGTTAGAGTCCTCTTGCTCGATATAACCTAAGAGATGGAAGGTTAGAGTCCTCCACTTCATGGTTCATGTTTGGATACTTTGAAATGAATGCTAAGGCCTTGTTATCTTTTGACACTTGATGTATCCATATGCATTTACATATCTTTGTGTATAAATGTGGTGGCTTATGATGGTTTGACTTGGTTTTGAATAATAACACTATTTTATCCTTACACTTGAGTTACATTTTAGTTCTCTAACTACTAACCATCTCCAGACGTTGTGTCCCCACGTAATACAGGGATCGAAGCATCTTCTTCTCTTCATGCGCAATGATCAGGTGTTCGGGCGATACGAGTGTTGACATCAAAGTGGTGAGCTTCCATCTTTAGGAAAGCACACATTTCATGGTCGTCTTAGCTTATGTCATAGAATTATTTTGGGTTCAGTTTTGGCCATTGTCGAGGGCTTGTACCAATATTTTATTGACTCTGTATTTATAGAGTCTTGGGGATAATTGTGGACTTGGGTAGATTAGATGTTGAATGTTAATATTAATAAATGGCTAGACTTTCTTAAGTTATGAATTTTAGTTTTGTTTTCTCTATCTTATTATGTGTTCGGAGTTTATCTGACTCTTGTGGATTAATGTGTGTGTTAGGTGGAGTTAACGGGGCGATCTCTGGTCCTTGTTAGGCTTGAGATGCCCATACGACAAGGCTCGATTTTGGGTCATGTCAAGGGTTCACCACTTGACATATGACCGATCAGGATATTAAACCTCCTAATGTTGCACAGGGGTACAAGCAAAGCCCTCAGAACCTATATCATGAAATAATATAGCGTCCGGGGATGGTTAGTACAGCGAGTACTAGCATGCAACCTAATAAAAGGGATAAAACATGTATGCATTTACCCAAACCAGTTATAAACCACATGCATATCAAGTATCGGGGTAGGGGTAAGGGACAAGTTATATGAGCATTTAAAATTTAAGCCTAAACTTTATAGCTTTCACCGTTATCGTCTAACCCATAGGTAATATGAGTCATCTAGTTACCCATGAGCTATATGGGTCCCGTGCTCCCCAACCGACGAGGCCGTCCGTAGAAATCAAGGTTAGTCTAGAGTCACAAGAAGACTAAAGCCACCATACGTATTATCCTTATGTTAAGGACACATTCTGATCGTCCAATTAAGGTACGACATCTCTATGCCGACAATAGGGTTTGAACGTTGTTACGAAGACTTACGCCTTCACAATGAGCTATATAATTTCCTTTAGAGTCTAATTAAACAATTTGTACATAATATTCATCATGGAGTCGTTCGTTAGATATATTCATGCTGATATCGTCATATCAAGACTTGCAAGCCGTTCATATCATGCCAAAAAATATTATCCTAAAGCATTACTGACTCCTTAACCCCATCATTCAAAATCATGCTCATCATCATCATTAAATTGCATAAAAATCTCAAGCAGTCATAAAGTTCAACACTTTTAATATTGGCATAATACATAAATATGACCCTAAACTTGACACCAAATTATAACATTGATCTTAAACTTTGATAGTGCACAAATAGGACCTTTAACTATTCAAAACCTGAACAAATATGACATCCGATTTTGCAACCTCCATGCGTGTAACTCACTTGCGCCTACGTGGATATGTAATGCAATCATACGATGCCACGTCATTAAAAGGGATGACATGGAGGGACTTTTGTCTTTCAATTAAAATGAAGTTGTTTTGTTTCTTTAAGTTAAAACGGCGTCGTTTTTCTTATTATTATTATTATTATTACTATTATTATTATTATACTACTTCTACATATTACGTACTACTATTGTTTTTATCGATATACTACTACTACAACTAATAATAATAATAATAATAATAATAATTATTATTATTATTATTATTATTATTATTATTATTATTAGTATTAGTATTATTATTATTCTACTACTACTATTTCTACATATTACGTACTACTATTGCTTCCATCAATATACTACTACTACGACTAATAATAATAATAATAATAATAATAATAATAATAACAATAACAATAATAATAATAATAACAACAACAATATTTTAATAAAATTTTCATCTTAATAATGTTTTATTAATAACATTAATTTAATAATATTTTAATAATGTTAATTTAATATACTATTACTACTTCCCTTAATAACGTTTTATTAATAACGTTTTAATAACGTTAATTTAATATAGAACTACTACTGTCCTTAATAACGTTTTATTAATAATTTTTTAATAACGTTAATTTAATAACTTTAATTTAATAACGTTAATTTAATAACGTTAATTTAATAACATTAGTTTAATAACATTAATTTAATAACGTTAGTTTAATAACGTTAATTTAATAATATTAATTTAATAATATTTTATTAATAACATTTTAATAACGTTAATTTAATAATATTTTAATAATGTTAATTTAATAATATTTTATTAATACTATAATTTATTTATTTATTATTAGTATAGTTTCATCTTTGAGCTGAAAATAATGAAAAAATTATAGTGAAAAGTCATTTAAATATATAAAAAGGAATTAGTAAGGGCATAGTAGTCATTTTATCCTTTTTTTACTGTTGGGACGCTCAAATTTTTAGCCTGATTCACCCAGTTTTGCTTGTACAACACGCGTTTTTCCTCATAGGATCGGAGGTCATATTTGTTCAGGTTTTGAATAGTTAAAGGCCTGATTTGTGCACTATTAAAGTTTAAGGTCAATGTTATAATTTGGTGTCAAGTTTAGGGTCATATTTATGTATTATGCCTTCAATATTTCAAAAGAGATGAGGTATAATCTTTGTTCATCATCTTCATGCAAAGCCTATTCAAAGGACTTGAAAGCTATAATTTCTATTATTCATAGCATTCCATAGTTCAAAAGATAAGTTAAATTATGAAGAATCCTTGTTTAGAAGAAAATTAACAATGTGGGTTGAGGTTCATGTCGTTAACATCATACGAATTTCATAATCATTGTGAAAAAATAATTTTTCAATTTCCCCATTACTATGAGACCCAATTTCAGTTCACAATCCACCATTTAAACCATGAATGAACCATTAATACAAGGGAAAAACAATGCAAGTGTTCAACAACCAAAAATTCTCAATCCTAGTTTGAATCAACATTCAAAAACACGTAAAAATTATGTAATTTGATGCAATAACATAATAATTAAAATAGAGAGTATACAACATGCCTGAAAATTGAAAAAATATGGAGAGAATATAGCTTTTAGAGGTCAGAGTAGTGAATTCTTGAGATAACCTTGAATTTCTTGACTTAGGAAATTTGAGAGGGGAAGGGCACTGTTTAAAATATGATGACTAATGTTTATGGGGAATGAAAGGGTGCATTATGTCGTTTAATGGGGCAAAGAACCAAAAAGTCCTTGCCCCCAATTGACAAAAATAAAACTGAACGAGTTTTGCCCAGCAGCGTGGCACCCCGTTATCGCGGAGCCTAGCCAGTGTGCCACGGCTCTATCGCAAAGGTTAGGCAGCGTGTCACGGCTTTATCGTGGAGGCTCATTGGTTTGGGGTCCTGAAATGACCCCAAATGCTTTTTGAAAATTTCAAAACTTATCCAATACACTCCATTAACCTTCCATATCATGATTCAAGTCAAAAATTATCATAACATATGCAGAAGGGTCCAAAATAGATTGATCAAAGTTTTACGGGGTCTTACACTTTCAAACAGCAAGTCACGCCCTATGAGAAAGAGTTGACACCACCACATCGTATTTTAATTTATAAGATACTTTATAACTCTTGCCTTAGAGGCAAGGCTTAGCCCACAAGTTACGCCTCATGGAAAAATTTAACACTACCATATTATATTTTGATTTATGAGATGTTCTATTAGCCTGCCTCTAAGAAAAGCCCAAGAACCACCCCCAAAAGAAGTTACGCTCAATGGACAAGTGTTGATACCACCAAATTGTGTTTTGATTTAAGAGATGTTCTATAACTCCTGTCGTAGAGACAAGACATCACTCAAGGATTTTTCAAACAACAAGTTATGCCCCACGAGCAAGACTTGACACTATCACATTGTGTCATGATTTATGAGATGTTCTATAACTTTTGCTTTAGAGGCGAGACCTATCCCAAAGGACTTTCAAACAACAAGTCGCGCCCTTAAATTTATTTTGATGTCAACGAAAGAAGATCTCTTTGTCGATTATCCAACTTTTTATTTATCAGCAAAATAAAATAAAAGTTGAGAAAAAAAGAAGAAAAAAGTAGAGAAATGGAAAAAAGATTGAGAAAAAAAAAGAGAAGAATAGAAAACAAAAGTGAAAAGAAAAAAAATAAAGATTGAGAAAAACAAAAAATGAGTAGAAAAAAATAAAAATAAAATTTGAGAAAAGTAACGAAAAAAATGAGAAATGATTAAAAAAAAGGTTGAGACAAATGAATTAAAAAAAAAATAGATCATGTTTGAGAAAAAAAAATTGGAACAAATAAATTAAAATAAGAAACAATTAAAATGATAGAGAAAGAAAAGTAGGTCTTCAAAAAATTTTCTTCTGCTGACAAAAATACAAATTCATCCACACTATGGCTTATTCCATGTAATTTCTGGATCATTTCCCAATGTAATGGTGGGAAACCCAAAATTCATTCTAAAAAAAAAACAATCAATGTAACACCCCGCATTTTCGAGCTAGAAATCAAACCGTCATTTCTACGTGTGTAAGCTCTAATTCCATGATTTATATTTAAATTCATGTGTCATGATCTTTCTCCTAGTGTAACAAGTGATTATGAGGTGAAAAGTGTTCATAGAAATCACTTAGAGCAAAGTTGAGCTAAGAATCCTTCATTCATCCAAAGTTTAATATTTGATTCTACAAGGGTCTACTTTGAACTTGTATAACTTTTATATATGTAGAATTTTTCATCTCAAGAACCGCCAAATTATAGATGATTGAATTATCTTTCCAGCGATACCAATTTCGCCTAAATCCGATTACCGAGCAAAAAGTTATCGCATTTTTCGTGTGAGGCAGTAAGCTGATGTGATAGCGACGCAACGGGTCGGCCAGCGCGTTACGGAACTGTTTCACATGCTAAATCAGTTTTTAATGGGTCTAGGGGCATTTTGGTCACTTCTGCTTACCCAAATTCCGTCCCTAAACATTCTTAAATGATATTATGTCCATTAATAGCGTCTTAACTCTCAAATATCCCTGGTTCATCTCTCAAGAACACAATTGGAGAAAAACAACTAGGGTTTGAGCACTCAAGCTTAAAGGTCAAATCTTTTCGAAATTTCTTCGTGATTCTTCACAACTAAGGTAAGTAGGGTTGCCCTAATCTCATGGGCATGATTTTGATACGAATTTAAATAAGTTTTTAATAATTACTTAAGTATGTATGTGATTATAAATGGGGTTTTGCTTTTAACAAAAAAAGCATGCATTGTGATATGGTTTTGTAACGCCCCAAAAGTTCCAAGCTAAAATTTATCCCTAAAAGTATCAAGCATGGGCTTATAGAGTGAATTATACTCAACTCCCTGTGGAATTCTTTAAATTTTAACTCTTCATTACGTAGGTGACTGGATAAGCTTTCCGTCGATATAAGATTCGTCCAAAACGGACACCCGGTGAGGGAGTTACGGCTATTTTATGTACTAGTCGTAAAACATCGTCGTTCAGGTGTTTAGCACAATGTGGATAGGGTTTAATTAGCCATTGTCAAATTTCAGTAGGATCTCGTGATAGTGGCGCATCGCGGAGGATCCCAATTTCACATTCTTCAATTTCCAGTAAGACTCCACGATTGTGGTGCATCGCGGAGTGAGAAATTTCCCAATTGTAAATTTCCAGTGAGCCACCGCGATTGTGGCGCGTCGCGGTGGCCCATAAAATTGGGCACCAGTTATATTTTTACTCCGTCTCATTAAGGGTAAAATGGTACTTTTCCAACCCCTTGTCATCTCTAACACGAGATTTAATCCCAAGAACACCAAAGTAAAATTATTTTCATAAAAATCTCTCAAGTAACTCCATTAGGGTTTCAAACTAAAAACCCTCTTAGATCAAGATTTAACCGTGGGTTTTCAAAAGCGATTGAAGATTTGGAATCCCCAATCCGTAAGCATCAAAAATTATCTATTATCTTCCGGAATTAAGGTACACGGGGTTTTCCTAAAATCTGATGGGTCTAGAAATCATGATTTTAAGAAAGGGGTTTTCAGATTTATGAATACATTCATGTTTTAGAAATCTTGACGGTATTGTTTTGGTCTTTTGACCTTCCCCACATTCATTTGAAATTGTATATATATATGTATGTGATTTAAGTTAATATTCGAATTGAGAGTATGACTCACATGAAATCCCTCTCTTGATGTGATTGTTCCCATGTTTCACATGATATGGATTATTTTTTAAATGCATCTTGAAAAGCATGTTACGAAGTGTCTTGATTTTTGAATGATTTGGTTATGAATCTTGAATTCAAAAGAGGGGGCTTTTTGTATTGAAAAATGTTGAAATACATATAATGAAAGAGTGCATCGATTTTGCCAATAGCACATGACCACCTTATGTTTGAAGAGTTCTTGCATAGTTTTGACTTATGCTTTCGGAACATGAAATCTCTTATACTATTTACATGTTTGGATGGTTTGAACTATGTTTTAATGAAAGAATTATGTATGATGCATTAAGGCTCAGAAATAGGACTTGCAAGTCTTGGTATGGCGACACCAATTTAGATTATGCCATGATAATTCAGAAAAGAGTAGAATGCATGTTCGAAATCATACTTTTCAAATGTTGAAACTAGAAAAATGCATGATTCAGAACAGGATAAAAATCGTATCCCGAAGAAGGCATGGGTTCAGACAACCCATTGCCCAAAACCGTGATTTGTCGATTCGGGTATATTATATTATGCTGGCCTAGTTCCGTGTGACGTATCAGAATTAAAAACTCCAACTCTTACGGCACACTCGGGTTGGGAGCTTCCCCGCCCAGTCAATGGCGGATTCCATATCGCCCGTGGAATATCAGAATTGTAGGAGAGTGCCACCTAACTCAGGATTAATACGAAGATCAGAACTGTATTGCCCAAATGATTTATGATTTTTCAGAAAATGTGCCCATGTGTTTTGGAACTATTTCATACATGATATTTTGACAAATTGCTCTCTCGATATTTTGTTTACATAAAAACTTTATTTTGGGTTGCTTTGTGTACCAGTACATCTGTATTGACCCCCCGTCCTCCCTCTAAATTCTAAGGCTCAGTCTAGGGGTCCAGAAAGGCAGTAGATTTATCAGACAGAGTTGTATATTCAGTTGGTGAGCCTTCTCTATTCCAGACGGCCCGTCTTTTCAGATTGCGTCACTTAGTATTGTTTTGGTCTACTAGGGGGTCTTGTCCCAATTTCAGACAGTTATCAAATTTTCATGTAGTAGATATTTCGTAGACTGAGTCAGAAGATATTTAGATTTAATTGATTTACAGTTTCCATACTTATGTTGAATTCAGAATTAACTATGTTTCCGTAGCAGATTATGATTATTCATCTTCTTTAGTTATATAAATGTTGTGCATGATTACTAGATAGCGAAGGACGTTTCAGCCCTTGATGGATCGGGATGTCCATCACGACCAGGCCCTAGTTTGGGTCGTGACAGGTTTTGAGAAGAATATTGAAAGAACATGGGGTTGTTTCTTATAAATCTTGATTGTTGAATTTGTGGACATGTGATTTGAATTTTGAAAGGTGTTATGAACATGAGTTGTGAATCTTTTAATCCTCGTGATGATGTTTATGTACCCCATATGATACTACTGTTAAACTATTGAGAGCATGAGTTTTAAAAGCCCTTCTTATCATGAAAATTGTGTTTAGTGAATGTTGTGCTACATTATAAATGGTGAAATTTCTTGACTATTTATGTGTTGGGAATCAATATGCACGTGTTGAATGAATTATGTTCTTTGGTATCATATAAATAAATTAAATGAGAAGGGTTGTGGAATGATGTAACGTAAATGACTTGCAAGTCGGGGTATGATGATACTTCTTTATGAATTGCCCTTAAGAGAACAAGAAAAGAAAGTTATGAGTGAGATGCATGTTTTTCTATAATAGATTTTGAAAGTGGTTTAATGCGAGTTAGGTGGTTACCAGAAGAAAGCATGAGTCAAAAACTCTATGCTGGAAACCGTGATTTGCCAACATGGGATATTAGTACCCTTCTATGTGATCTTGTGTGCCTAATATTATGTCATCCCAATTCGGGACTATGGTTTGGAGCCCTGCTTTGTGATCTTGCGCCCAACCACGACATGTGTCATCCTAATTCAGGACTATGGTTTGGAGCCCTGCTTTGTGATCTTGCACCCAACCACGATATGTTGTTTTGATTGGGGATTCGACACCCTGCTTTGTGATCTTGCGTGTCATCCCCTCACTAGTACTCCAATCTTAGCGGCAACCGAGATATGGTAGTCGGTGAAAACTATAAAATTATAGGGTGTACCACCTAGATCAACCGTGTTGAGGGAAATTAAACCACATAGGGTAAAAAATTTGTTGAAACTCAAATACCTTGCCCATGTATTTTCGAATGACTTTTGCGATACTATGTTTTACAAAGGCTCTCATCTATGTTGTATAATAAAAATGTACTTTTGTTTTTGGATTGCTCTGTGTACCAGTACATCTGTATTGACCCCCTATATTTCAGGGTCTGAGGCTCAGTCCAAGGGGCCTACGAAGCCATAGATTTTTCAGACATAAGTGTGTAGTTGGTGAGCCTCCCTTACTTCAGAAGGCCATTCTTATAGCATTGTTACTTCATTGTAGTATAGTACGACTGGGGGCCTTGTCCCAGTTTTAAGTAAGATGTTGACTTTAATGTGTTAGAGATTTCGCAGAATGATTGTAGATACTATTGGAGGTTTATGTAATTTTATTTTTGGATTATTTAGTTGAATTATAACATTAACCATGTGTCCATATGTTAAAACTTTCGCATCTTTTTACACTGTTTGAATGATGTGCATGATTGCCAGAAAGAAAAAGGGGCTCGGACCATTACGATTTGGGATGTTCGTCATGGCCAGGGCCTGGTTCGGGTCGTGACAAACATGGTATCAGAGCACGGTTCACGGTCCTAGGGTGTCTGTGAAATCATGTCTAGTAGAGTTTTTTGTATGTGTGTGTTATGCACCCCACTTATAATCAGGAGGCTACCGGGCATTTAGGAGTAGTTTCTTATTCTTTCATACTCTAGTTCGTGCTATAGAGTCGTCCATAAGAAAGTTATCCAAATTTATTCCTTGTTCTAATTTCATGGGCCATGCCTCACTGTCGAGGCAATTCAAGTCTATGAGTTTAGCTCCCCCCAACTATGTGGTTCTATTTGATTGAGTTATCTATAAAGTTATCGGATAGCACAAGGACTTGACAGGAGTCAATTAGTGATTCAAGGTGTATTGATTTGAGTGCATGCCTTTATTCTTATGAAATCATGCTTTTCAGCCTGAGGTACAAAGTCTATTCATCCCCCTTTTGTAATTCTTATTGCAGATATCTTGCATAAGGGTAATGATGTGTAGCAGAGTATTGGAACTATATTTCCACCCGGGTAGAAGTATATGTCAAAGTGCCATGACCTATTGGTAGTGAGATAGTCCAGAAGTTGGTGACATAAAGTCACAAGTTTAGCACTCAGTGTGAGGGTGACATATGCATAAATAAATAGTTTTAATTGTATAATCATGGATTGAGGAGTGGGTTTCCATTGTATAGTGCTAGACTAATGTTTTAGCAATATTTGTAGATTGTATGGTAGTCTGTGAAGGAAGTGATTGGATATGATTTTTATTTATTCGAATTAGGGAAGGATCTCAGAATAGATAGTTATGGTGGTAGTATAAATCATTTATAGGTTTATGGGTAGAGACTCATTGATGTTTATGGGATTTGGTGATAGTGACAATATATGCATGGGTAAGTAGACTTAATGTGAGAAGGTATGTAATGGATTCTGAGTTGTAATAGTGAGGTTATAGAGAGGATGTGATTGTAGGTAGTAGTTAAGTGAAATTTCCCCCAACTTGAAAAACCAATATAGTATGTGGCATGCTTTATCGGTGGTACATGATTGATTTAGACTATAGGCATGAACTTGAGATGTGGGTAGTGGTGGATAGTAGCTTAAAATTAGTGATGTATGTTTTGTGGGAATGAATCAGTAGTCTTGATATGAGGTGTGAAATAGCTTAGGTTGGAAACTTGTGAAAAAAATGGATAACTGTGATATTTATGTACATAAGCACTATTGTTAAAATGATGAATTGTGGGTAAGTCATTAAGTGTATAATAGCATAAGTATATAAGAATAAGTTGAACCCCAGATAGCATGTTGTTAGATAAGGTTGTATGGTATAAGTGGAATGTGTACCCAGCTTGTGTTTTTTTAATTTTGTAGTACGGAGAAGTCTGGGGAGTTGTTGTATAGTTTTCATTAAAGTTAAACTTAAGGAAATATAGGTAGGCAATATGCGCCTTTGATATAGTTGTGCAAATTTCGTTAAGTTGTAAGTTTTGCGAATAGAGGTTTAATGTGAGTATCTTAAGTGGTAGAGAACAAGTGGTTATGTGATAAGGAGTGTGGATATGCATACCCAAGTGAGTGTGAGTTGTGGGGTGATGGCTATAGAGGCTAGCGAAAGTTAAAAGTAGCATTTACAGAAAATCAAGGCCTTCAGAGTATAGTTCTTCAGGGAGAGTTTGGAGTTAAGTATGTGGTGATGTCTCTTTTATGTTGAGAGTTGTGGCTATAGATTTTGATATGGGGTTGTGTCCCCAGGTCTAAGAGGGTGGCTTTTCTCTAAGGGGGAGATGATGGATTAAAGTAGTTTTCGAATTTTCTTGTGGTGTCAAGTTTCAAGCAAGAATCATGATCAATCAATTCCTGTTCAAGCAAGGTCCTCCTACTTCGGTTTGAATAAACATCTACCAATGTCTTGTGTATTCAAGTCTTACCGATGTATAAGGTTTGAGTTCTCTATGTAAGTCATGTCATGATCTGACCTTCAAACTAAAAGCAATTATGTCTCTCAGTAATCCAGCCTTTCATGTATTCAAGCCATATGTTATGTTGTTCATGATCTATGAAAATCTATGTCTCTCAGCATGCTTGGTCCTAAGAAAATATGTTTCTATATGTCACCGATTCATCCTATGTCAGGTTTAGCCAAAGTGATAAAGTTTATGCAAACTCATGGAAAATCTCAGTTCCTTAAATGAAGAGAAATCGCTTCAAGCGGCAATCTTTGTCTTAGTTGTAATGTAACACCCCATAGCATTCTCGACTCAATACCACTCTTAGTTGCATGTATGGAGAGCTTACAACCTGAAAATTTTTCTAATTGTTAAAAGACTTCGTCATATTTATAAGCTCTTAACTTCCATAATTTTCAAATTGATCTTCCCGACCCCAAAACGTAGATTTTGGAGTTGATTCATGATCAGGGGTGTAAAGGGGTGTCCCAGAAAAGTTTTAGATTTTTCAGACAATGTTTGAGGCATGTTTTGATGATCAAAATAGTGGTCCAATGCGATGTCGATGCGTCGCACCAGGAATCGCGTTGGTAGGGACCGACGCGGCACATCGTTTAATGCATCGGGTTCCCAGTTCGGCTTACTAATTTTTGGGTCCAGGAGGGTAATTCAGTCTCTTTCCCTTGTTTTATTTTAATATGTGCACCAATATTTTCTCACTATACTCTATCCT
This sequence comes from Capsicum pubescens, assembly GCA_030864215.1. Lineage (NCBI taxonomy): Eukaryota > Viridiplantae > Streptophyta > Magnoliopsida > Solanales > Solanaceae > Capsicum > Capsicum pubescens. The sequence goes on from CM061549.1 coordinate 46,765,215, forward strand.
AGGAATTCATATTGTATTGTGTTTCTTCCGAATGACTCTCTACTTATGATTCAGGCACTTGACATATAGAGCACTTTGTGGCTGTTTTATCGTATCTTCATTTCATGTCCCTCCTTGAGTAGTAAAGTAAGTATAAGTTATGATTTAATAGTGTTATTTTCCATTCATGACATTTATGCTCGGGTCCCTTAATGACCCTCCGTATAATAGTATGATGGTGATTGTGGAAGAGCGGTGATGTGTTAGGTAGGAGAGTAGATGTTCTTGAATGCAAAAAATTTGGTGTGAATTCTCGAGCTAAGGTTATCGGTGAAAGGGGAAATAAGGAGAGAAACTTTTGTTGTGTGAAATAGTTAGGAATGAGATATATGGCGAAAATCTTAGGAATGTGATTGAATTTGCTGGTCTTAGTAGAGGAAGTCCATGAAGTAGGTGTAGTAATGATAGGCTTGAATGTTGTGATTGATGGAAATACAACCCATTTACTATGTGGTTAGTATTCCTTGAATTAAAACCCAAGGGTGTTTGACGATAGTGATAAGGTGAGGTAATATTCTTAATGGGATATAAAGTACTGGGTCCTATAGCTTAAGTTATCACCTTGTTACTCCTAGTTAGGCTTCAACATAAAAGCACATTGCAGTGAAACTTAAATTCTTGTGGTTAGATATGTGATGGGAGAATAGTAAGATGGAAAAGACGAAGTACATTATTTAATTTTGGGGCATAGATAAGTAGTGCCTTTAAGTTAAGTCTATTCGTTGTATCATGAGAGGTAGAGAATGCTTCAATCTATATCTTCCGAGAAATCTTATTTCATGACTAGTACCAATATAAATCAGGTCTATGATCATCAAATAAATCCATGCCTTATGTTGTGATGATTATGGTGCATAGAACTCATGTGCAAGATCATTCCTATGTAAGTCTCATTATCCCAAGTTTCGTGCTTTCACATTTCACTAGGGGTTATCATAAAGCTCGTTTGATGCCTTTACATATTTTGTTAGGAAAAATTGTTCAATGCGAGGTTTCATTCTTTATTCTACACTTTATTAACTTTAACAAGTCCCTACCCATCATTTGGGGATGAATGATCCCAAGGGGAAGATAATGTAACACCCTGCATTTTTGAGCTAGAAATCAAACAATCGTTCCTATATGTGTAAGCTCTAATTCCATGATTTATATTTAAATTCATGTTTCATGATCTTTCTCCTAGTGTATGAAGTGATTATGAGGTGAAAAGTGTTCATAGAAATCACTTAGAGCAAAGTTGAGCTAAGAATCTTTCATTCATCCAAAGTTTGATATTCAATTCTACAAGGGCCTACTTTGAACGTGTATAACTTTTTATATATGTAGAATTTTTCAGATCAAGACCCACCAAATTGTAGATAATTGAATTATCTTTACAACAATACCAATTTTGCCTAAATAAGATAACCGAGCAAAAAGTTATGGCATTTTTCGTGTGAGGCAGTAAGCCGATGCAATAGCGATGCGATGTGTCGGCCAGCGCGTTATGGAAATGTTTCACACGTTAAATCAGTTTCTAATGGGTCTAGGGGCATTTTGGTCACTTTCCCTCACCCAAATTCCATCCCTAAACATCCTTAAACGATGTTACGTCCATTAATAGCGTCTTAACTCTCAAAAATCCCTAGTTCATCTCTTAAGAACACTATAGGAGAAAAACAACTAGGGTTGAGCACTCAAGCTTAAAGGTCAAATCTTTTCAAAATTTCTTCGTGATTCTTCGCAATTAAGGTACGTAGGGTTGTCCTAATCTCATGGGCATGATTTTGATATGAATTTAAATATGTTTTTAATAATTACTTAAGTATGTTTGCAGTTATAAATGGGGTTTCGTTTTTAACACAAAAAGCATGCATTGTGATATAGTTTTGACAAGAATATTGAAAGAACATGGGGTTGTTTCTTGTAAATCTTGATTGTTGAATTTGTGGACTTGTAATTTGAATTTGGAAGGTGTTATGACCATGTGTTGTGAATCTTTTAATCCCCGTGATGATGTTTATATACCCCATATGATTCTAATGTTAAACTATTGAGAGCATGAGTTTTAAAAGCTCTTCTTATCATGAAAATTGTGTTTAGTTAATGTTGTGCTACTTTATAAATGGTGAAATTTCTTGACAATTTACGTATTGGGAATCAACATGCATGTGTTGAACGAATTGAGTTCTTTGGTATCATATAAATAAATTGAATGAGAAGGGTTGTGGAATGATGTGACGTAAACGACTTGCATGTCAGGGTATGACGATACTCCTTTGTGAATTGCCCTTAAGAGAACAAGAAAAGAATGTTATAAGTAAGATGCATGTTTTTCTATAATAGTTTTTGAAACTGGGTTAATGCGAGTTAGGTGGTTATTCGAAGAAAGCATGAGTCAGAAGACTCTATGTTGAAAACCGTGATTTTCCGACACGGGACATTGGTACCATGCTATGTGATCTTGTGTACCTAATATTATGTCATCCCAATTCGGAACTATGGTTTGGAACCCTGCTTTGTGATCTTGCGCCCAACCATAACATGTGTTATCCCAATTTGGGACTATGGTTTGGAGCCCTGCTCTGTGATCTTGCACCCAACCACGGCATGTTAGTTTGATTGGGGCTTCGGTACCCTGCTTTGTGATCTTCCGTTCCTTCCCCTCACTTGTACTCCAATCTTGGCGGCAACCGAGATATGGTAGTCGGTGAAAACTGTGAAATTATAGGGTGTACCACCTAGCTCAACCGTGTTGAGGGAAATTGAACCACATCGGATAAAAATGTTGTTGAAACTCAAATACCTTTTCCATGTATTTTCAAATGACTTTTGCGATACTATGTTTTACAAAGGCTCTCATCTATATTGTATAATAAAAATGTACTTTTGTTTTTGGATTTCTCTGCGCACCAGTACATCTGTATTGACCTCCTATATTTCAGGGTCTGAGGCTCAGTCCAGGAGCCCCGCTAAGCCGTAGATTTGTCGGACAGAAGTGTGCAGTTCGTGAGCCTCCCTTACTTCGAAAGGCCATTCTTATAGCATTGTTACTTCATTGTAGTATAGGTCTGACCGGGGCCTTGTCCCAGTTTTAAGTAAGATGTTGACTTTGATGTATTAGAGATTTCGCAGACTGATGGTAGATACTGTTAGAGGTTTATGTAATTTTATTTTTGGATTATTCAGTTGAATTATAACATTGACCATGTGTCCATATGTTGAAACTTCCGCATCTCTTTACACTGTTTGAATGATGTGCATCATTGCCAGAAAGAAAAAGGGGCTCGGACCAGTATGGTTCGGAATGTCCGTCACGGCCAGGGCCTGGTTCGGGTCATGACAATTAACCAAAAGATTTACCAACCCATCCCCATAAACAACAAATTTCCAAATCTTAAAAATCTCAAAAACCATATCGCCACCCTATAGAGGCGCCCAAACTCAAATTTTCCTCAAAAATACTCTTTTGATAATGGCACCATATATATACATTCATACATACACCCTTCTTTCTGTCCATTCCTCAACTCACTCCCCACTCTTACCCCTCCCTCCTTACCCCCCCCCCCCCCAAGAGAGTAAGAAGCAATGGCAGATCAAGAAAATAGTTCAAGAGTAACAAGATTGGCCAAGAAAAGAGCAGCAGAAACAATGGTACAACACTTACAACAACCCAACAAGAAGAGAGTTGTATCGGCTGAAATTCAAGATTTATCCAACGTGGATGTCAATCAAATGAATCCCAAATATAAACAGATTACTCCTAAGAGGAAAGTGTAAAGATGTAAATTGGATGATGATGACCCACAGATGTGTAGTGCTTATGCTTCTGGCATTTATGATTATCTAAGTCAAATGGAGGTTTGTCCTTTTACTCTTTTCGGTGTATTTTGTGTGTTACCTTAGGCCTTGTTTGATTGCACTTGATGAAGATCTTAATCATAATTATTTAAATTCAGTGATTAAGCGCATTTGATTTTTTTAGTGTTACAACTATTACATAAGTCTAAATAGTTATGAATGATTAAAACCTATAGCAAAGTCGTCTATGTATAAAAAATTAAGAAATGTATAAAAATTGGTATAGCATTTTAAAAAGCATCCGAAAAATTAAGAAGTTAGTTGGGTGCTTTGGTTTCCAGGTAGAATCTTAAAGCTTTGTTTCTGTTTGTGTGAAGTATTTTAACAAGTTATAATAGACTCTTTTGGTTTGACCCTTTTGGGAACCAGTGAATAACGGTAGTTTTAGTGCACTAGGCTGCCCTTTACTGATATCTGGGCATTCGAAGTTTTGATTAACTCTGTGGTTTCTCTGAATCAGATAGAGAAAAAGAGGAGACCATTGCCTGATTACCTTGAGAAAGTTCAGAAGGATGTGAATGCAAATATGAGAGGGATTTTGGTGGACTGGCTGGTGGAAGTTACAGAGGAATACAAGCTCCTTTCGGAAACATTGTACCTTGCCATTTCCTACATTGACAGATTCTTATCAGTGAATGTATTCCTAGGCAAAAACTACAGCTTTTGGGTGTTTCGTCAATGTTCATTGCTGCGTAAGTATCGAAGCCTAGAACTGGTTTTAGTCCTCCTGGTAATGTGCTTTTTGTTTAATTTTGCTTGTGAATCTAATATAATCTGTTGATCATGATTTGGAAGTATGAGGAAATTAACCCTGCACATTTCGATGACTTTTGTGACATTACGGATAATACATATACAACAAAAGAAGTGATAAAAATGGAGGCTGATGTGCTAAAATGCCTCCAATTTGAAATGGGAAATCCCACCACCAAAACATTTCTTATGTATGTGACTGTTTCGCTAATAACTAGTCGTGCACTTGTTAAAGAACGGTTAAGGTTCCTTGACTGATACTACCGTTGTTTTTTCTTTGGTTTGCAGACGGTTTACCAAAAGTGCTCAAGAAGATTGCAAAGTAAGTTCACACAAATATAACATGAACATTATGATTTTCAATTCAAATATGTTTCTGTTAAGTGGTTGCTTTGCAGTTAGAGTTTCTGGGCTACTACCTAGCGGAGTTAAGTTAATTGGATTACAATTGTGTTAAATTCTTGCCTTCTTTGGTAGCTTCTGCTGTGATATTCTTGTCAAGGTTCACATTACAGCCAAAGTCACATCCTTGGGTGCGGATCTTACTTTGATTCGAAGTTCACTTATGTTTAGTTCCTTGATATGTTGGAGCACTGACTTAACTCTGTTACAGGGTCTGGCTCTTCAACGTTGTTCAGGATATAAAGCAGCAGATTTAAAGGAATGTGTTCTTGTCATACATGACTTGCAATTAAGTAGAAGAGGAAACTCTTTGGGAGCTGTGAGGGACAAATACGAGCAGTGTAAGATATCAATCCGTGTTTGATCATTGGTGATTTTGTTGTAAACACTTTCATAGTTCAGTAGTCTGACGTGAACGTTATGATTTTCGTGTACAGTTCATATGTGTTTCAACATTGTCGTCTCCTTTGAAAATACCTGATTCATTCTTCAAAGATACAAGACAATGACTACTTGGGCATATGCTTGGGATTTGGAATAGGACTACAATCTTAGCTTTTTGGTTAACAGTATATTCTATCAATGACCAAAATATGTACATTTACAAGCATTAAAGCAGTAGTGGACTAAGTGCATTCTTGGCTTCTTCAAATTGGAAAATTTGCTCAATGAATTGACAATCTACTGAAATCCTGCAATCTTTCTTGAGATGTTCTTAATGTTAACCAAGATTATAGATTTTAATGTTTTGGAAAACAAAATCAACTGAGGCAGTGATAATAAATTGTTCAAAGTTATATTCAAAGCAAACAAATTCTCCCCCATCTCAATTTATGTGGCACCATTTGATTGGAATTTATTTTAAGAAATAATGGAAAATTTTGTCTTGTTTACCAAATTGCCCTTGTTAAAGTTTTGGTGTTTATATTTAGTTGGCTGTTTTTCTAATAAAGTGTAAAGTGGGACTCAATAATAAAATGGATATGGTGCTATTAAATAGTTATCAAATAAGGAAATACAATATTCTTATTGAGACATACTAAAAACAAAAGATGTCACGTAAATGAGACAAACTGAGAAATATTATGTGTTAGCCCCAGTGACGGATCCAGGAATTTTCTTCTGGAGATTTGAAAAATGAAAATATAAATGTGTGAATAGCCAACAAAATACAATTTCAAGGGATGTAATAGTATATAGTCTATAGATATAAAATACTTAAACTTAAATAGAAGTAACTAATAAGTAAAGCAAAAAAGTGTTAACCCTTTACAATGTGTCAACCAGAACTAGGGTAAGGGTGCTACGTAAATAAAAAATGTCCTATAAAATGTATCAACTAGAACGAGAGTGCAAAGTTAAAACACCAAAAAGAAATCACTGTCAATACTTCTCAAGCACATTCACAATACCACTCGACGAGGTTTCATTGCTTGATAAGACAAAATAATATCATCAGCTGAAACGTTATTAAACACATCCTTTTTCATAAAAGGAACCATGCAACCGCTCAAAAAGTCATCATTCATTCTACTCTGCAACTCATTCTTAATAAATTTCATTGTTGAAAAGGCTCTTTCAACAGATGCAGTGGCAACTGGCAGAAGCAAAGCAAATTTCACCAAACGAAATACAAGAGGATAACAGGAATGTTTTTTTGTCTGAACCAATCTTTTTGAAAGATCATAAAGCCCATTTAAAATGGAGAACCTTTTATCGATGTCATGAACATCAATAATGTAATTTGCAAGTTGATTCTTAAGTGCACACATATTAAATTCATCAAAATCATCAGAATATAATTCAGTCATTCTTATTTTTTTCTAGATGTCAAAATTTGAAAATGAGTCTACCGGATTCAAACAAGCAACTCAGTTGTCACCTCATCAAAACGATCATCAAGTTCTTGCAATTGACAATCAATTATTTTGCAAAAGACTTCAACATGATAATGATGAAAGATAGTATAGTCAGCAGGTTTACGTCGTGATCTTCCAGAGTTAACATACAACTCATCAAAAGCAGGTATCACTGTAGAAACCTAATTTTGTCCCTTTCCGATATCATTTTTATCCATTTTTACTTTATCCTACCGTGTACCCTCACCCATTTAATTATTTCCTATAAATATACAAAAATAACAAACTTCTAACAACTTTTGACATATCACCACCCCACTCCACACCCTACCTACCCTACCCCACTACCTTACCCCACATCACCTTTTATTTCATTTTTTTAACCAACTCACAAAACAACAAAAATATAAAAGGGGCCCACCACTAAGAGAAAAGGGAGATTCCTTTTGGCTATTTATATACATACACAGAACACGGGAAGGGAGGGAGATACTGATAATCTCATGGTTCTCCATTCTTCTCCAAGAAGAGAATTGGCACCCAAATAGGCACACAGACTCTCACCATCATCGATATTTTTTTTCTCCTTTTAAATCTCCCAACAGACCTCACAATTCCACAACAACAACACCCCATTCACTCACAATTCATGAAAATCCTCTACCCACACATAAACCTCACTGAAATAAAGGAACATAGCCACTCCATTTTTCTTTTCTGGATAATGCGCGTCACATATAACACACAAAAAAGGAGAATGACGGAGAGATAGCGATCGAGAGATAGAGAATCGGAGAGAAAGAGGAAAAAAACAATCAGTCCTGTCATGCTACTATTCTGGCAACTTTCTTTGTTGCTGGAAAATGGCTCAAGTCCGCCGAAAAGGTGCCAATAGCTCGGAATCCACGTGGAACTAGAAAACTCGACCAAGAATCAAATAGTTGTAACCCTCAGTTGAGTTTTTCAGGCAAAACCCACCGGAAAATAGTCAAAGACGATCCAAAGAACTCCGTTCCGATGATATCCATCAAAAAACGAGAGAAGCGAGGACGTTAAACACTAAATCTAATTTGTTGGGTTCGAGTTCAATCCGAATTCGTTCTGAGATTAGTGGTTGATTTTTTTTGGGTTTCCTATATCGAGTTGGTATTGTTGGCTGCTGAGGTTCATTCGAGACTCTAGTTGCAGTTTTAGTCGGAAGAATCAATTTTAATAGAAATCGATAGTAAGGTCCATTTCTTATCTTATTCTCAATTAATTTTAAGTTTTGAATACTTTGTTTCGCGAATTGATAATGTGTGGAACTTACTTTGTTTGATTTGGTGTTGTTCGGGTCATGGATATCGATTAATAGGTCATTTGAATTGGCTAATTGATTGATAATGACTTGAATTTATTTGTGGTAAATGAAATTGGGGCGAAGATTAAAAATTTAAAAGGTGAATGTTGGATCATGTCGATTCAATGTTGATTGTTTAAATCGAAATGAACGTCAACTATATCGCCCTCGATAATATCATGTTTTAGGCCTAGGATTGGTAGGAAAATCATGGGTTTCGGGTAGGCAAAGTAGACTCTTTGAAATTTTGTTAATGGTTTGATTTTCTTTCATTGAAAAGATGTATTCATTTAGCCGGGGAATACCCCGAAGCATTTGTATTATTTTTATTCGGGGAATGCCCCGATAAAATTGTACTCAAAGATTGCGCATGGTCAAGGTCCGAGGCACCGGGTGGAGCTTAGTCTAGGACTAGTCTAGAATAGGATTTATACTTTGCATTTTTTTATTTTATTTTGAACTATATAATCCGAACTGGACATTGTTTTGGTTTTGAATTTTTTTTTGATTTGTTTGTTTGTTTGTTTTATGTGCTTTTGTGTGATTTGTACATTCGTAGTGTTAAGTTAGCCGATATACTCCACCAAGCGACCGTGGTCAAACCACGGGATCAAGGGGTGCCTAACACCTTCCCCTCGGTCAACAGAATTCCTTAGTCGGAATCTCTATTCGCAGATCAATTATAGAGTCAAAACTATTTTGAAAAGGATTTCCAAAGGTGACTTGGCACACCGGACTATGCCAAGTGGCGACTCTGAGTTTTGAATATAAAAAGTCTCTTTCGAAACAAATTTTCATCTTTTGTCACTTTAATAATAAAAACCCTTTCGAAACCTTAAAATCAATCTTTTTTTTGGTGTAAAAAAAGGGTGTGACAGCTCTGGCTACTCTGCTGAGGAATTTTCAAAATTCGAGCTTATTTTTGGATTTGTATCGGTTTAGTTTGGCACTATAGGTGTATAGACATTTTGTTTGTGTTGTTTTGTGTTATTGTATTATCACTGTTACTACATGCTCTTTGTTTACAGTTTTTATCTTATGTGTTATCGCTTTATATCTGACATCATGTGCATAACCTGAGTCATTCTTTCTGCAACAAGTCTGTAGTACACATGTTGTACACGACCTCTAGTTGAGTCACCATTATTTTAGGGGGGAGCCGTCGGTGTTATGGAGTAGGTGGAAAGAAAAGCAGCCACTATCGACCATACGCTCCCCCAAACATCCTTGTTAGTGAACCCCAATGTAGGTCAGCCTTTAGGTCATGCTTATGTGCATCATATTGAAGACCTAGTGGGGCCCACTTGGTCCTTTGTAGGAAACTCACCTCTAAAGCATCCCTACGTGCTAAATGTTGCATCTTTGAGAGTAACGAGGTCATTTGACAGACTGATTGGGGCAAAAGCATGAGTTAGAAGCAAAGTGTGAAGGGAAGAAATTGGTGGAAAAAAAAGAGAAAAAAAAAAGAGATTTGGTAGTTTTTAGGGCTCTTTATGGCTTTTGCTTTCCACAATTCAAAAATTCAAAAAAAAAAAAAAATTACTTTCTGCACTCATTTCCCAAAAAATCAAAAACATTAAAAAAAAATTCCTTTTATTTATTAAGTATTCACAATTTGAAAACTCCAAAAATATTTTTTCCTTTCAATAGGAGCTTTGTACATTTTTATATAACAAAAATATCAAAAATATTTTTTCTTTCATAGTTGTTGGTGTTAGTTTCTAATTAAAACCCCCAAAAAGATTTTATTTTCATCGTCTGTCTTCAGTTGTGTCTCTCAATTCAGGATTTAGTTAGTCATTTAATCCTTAATTGTCCAATCTGGACGAACTACGCACCCCTGATTCTCCTCTCTCAGGAGTGAGATACGTCGGCAGCCTATTGTTGGTTCAGGGATCTAATTTGAAAAATTCTAAAAAAAAGAGATTTTCTTCACTCTTTATTAGAGTAGGTGTTTCATATACATCTTTAAAAGAAAACTACAAAAAAAAAAATCCTTTAATAGGTTCAAGTTTAATTTTTCATATGAAATTCAAAATCAAAAACCCAAAAAGATTTTTCTTTAGTAATCATAGATCTTATTTGTATAGGGAGTTTAAACTTGAAAAATGCAAAAAAAAAATCGTCAATTCTTTTGAAAATTTGTTATTTTCTTTTCTTTTTAAAGTTTCAAGAAAAAGAAAAAAGAAAGAAAAAAGAAAGAAAAAAAATTAATTGACCATTTTGACAAGACTTCACGAACTACGCACACCTGATTCTCCTCTCTCGAGAGTGATATATGTAGGCGCCCCTCTTGGGTTAGGTGACCTTTTTAAAAAGAAAAAAAGGTTTTGAAAAAAAGTGTTGAATTCTAACGCATTTGTTATCTCTTGTTCAGTTAGTTTAAGGTGGTTGGTTTGTGGCATTTTGGCTGGTCCTCTATATTGCACCAAGTCACAGAGAAATTTATCGCCAACAAGGATATCGCATTTGTTGTCACTAATCAGATAGGGAGTTCAGAAAATGAGAAGTTAGGAGATAATGAAGAGATTCGAAAATTAAGGCAGCAAATGATAGAAATGCATCGAGCTTGGGCTAATGGGTTGCCGCCTCCTCCAGTTTCCACTGATAATCTAGAATATCTTTCTAGCTTGCCTCCCTTGTCACATGCACAATTTCCCATTTTTGTTGATATGCCACAACATGCATCAGGATCGACTCCGGGGCAACAATATCCAACCACTTCCAATGTTCATTTTCTCACTCCCCAATCCAAGACTACCACATACTCGGCTCCATCTGCTGTTCATGCTTTTGCGGCGCCACCCCCACCTGAAGCTCCTACTTTTGATGTTCATCCACAAGTTGTGCCTCCCTACTCTACAAGAGAGTCTATATTGAATATTACTGGTGATCAGTGTTACACTTTCGAGCCTACATTCAAGTTGACTGGTCTTTATGGTGACACTCACCCGCTTGAATTTCCTCCTAATACTGAGAAGCCTGTTATGACAGAAGAACAAGAGAGAAATGACCAGAAATTGAGAAGTTTGGAACTGGCTATGAAGAACTTGCAAGGACTTGGGGGTTACAAAAGTGTCTCATATAAGGACTTATGCATGTTTCCAGGTGTCAACCTTCCTCCTAGCTTTAAAATGCCAAAGTTTGAGAAATATGATGTACATGGGGACCCATTGGCACATTTTAGATGCTATTGTAACCAATTAAGAGGTGTTGGAGGGAAGAAAGAACTATTCATGGCTTATTTCGGGGAGAGTCTTTCAGGCCTAGCTTCAGAATGGTTTGTTGACCAAGACATTGACAAGTGGATTAGTTGGGATGACCTAGCTAATGAATTTGTGCAACAATTTCAATACAATGTGGAGTTGATCCCTGACGAAAAATCCTTAACTAGTATAAAAAATAAGAATATTGAGAGTTTCAGAGAGTATGCGATCAGATGGCGTGAACAAGCTGCTAGGGTGAAACCGCCAATGAAAGAAAGTAAGATAGTGGAGGTATTTATTCAAGTGCAGGATAAAACATATTATCAACACTTGTTACCTGTATTAGGCAAGCCGTTCATTGAGGTCCTTAAAATGGGGGAGATGATAAAAGAGGGAATTAAGACTGATCGCATTGTGAGTTTTGCAACATTGAAAGCGACTACTCAAGCAATTCAAAAGGGTTCAGGAAGTGTCGGGGAGAAAAAAAATGAGGAAGATGCATCTGCTATTGTAGTTGGACAGCGGGAACAGTCAAGAAGACCCCGTCGTCGTCACTCTCAGGCAAAAACCCAAGTTCATATCCAAACTCCACATAATCACTCCCAAAATCCATTATACTCTGCTCTTCCACCTCCATATCCAGTATATAACGCACAACTATATGTTCAAACCCCATTTTACACACAGTGGAACACACCAACTCCTCAGAGCCGTCCTCTAACTCCACAAACATACCAAAACCCTTCTAAGCCTGATTTTCGATCCAAGCCAAATGATGAAACGAGGAAGAAGTCGAGAGATAGTTTCACACCAATTGGAGAGTCATATGCCAGTTTATTTCAGTGATTGGTACAATGGGGCATGATCACTCCTCTCCTTGGGTGAACTCTTAATCGGCGTTCAAGAAACTTTGATCCTAATATATGATGTGCGTATCATTCTAATGCTCAGGGTCATAGTATTGAAGATTATTGAGATTTGAAAAGAGAAATTGAAAAGATGGATCAATTATGGTGTAGAACATTGACAGTGAGGGAAGTTCTAGTCATGCTGATATGCAAACCAATGGCTAAGTCTTCAGGATGAGCAATTGAGAAGTCATCTCTCTCCTTATTAAGAAGAGGTCTGGTAGTTTGTTTTGTCTTCTTTTCTGTTTTCTGAATTATTTCAGGGTCGTAGTTCGGGATCTATTTTCTTTTGTCCCTTTGTTGTTTATGTTCAAACCCTTCTATCTTTTATTTCAACTAAATGAATTGTCCGTTTCCCTTTGTGTTTAAATATGTGTCGTTTGTTTGTTTTCTTTATACAGTACATCTTATGTTGATTCTAGTGATATGACATGCTAGCAGAATTTTCAGCCAGATCTTAAAATCCAACTTAACCATGAAACATTGAATCGGAGGTCTAAAGTTAGGAAAAGCATCTAAGAATAGGTGGAGTGCTGAGACATTTGGTGACAAGTTGAAGCCTTCTTCAAAAATTAAGGCAATTACTTTGAGAATCACAAGAATAACTTGGTCATCAATTGAAAGACATGTCTCAATTAGGTCAATAGTGGTTGCATGAACAGAAAGAAAATCAACTACACGAAAGAATGAATCATTAAATGGGAAGGATGTACAACAAATATAGAGTTGTATGTTTGACAAGTATAGAAAAGAGGTGACACACATGCTCGGGACAAGTTAGTGTCGTAAAACATGTCATAAGTGATGTTGATCGTGCACTTTCACATTGCATGCTAGGTACTAGTATTTTCAAGGATTGATATGACGAAGGCATTTTATTCTGCTATCCAAACATTGTGTCATCCTTTGTTTACCCCATTTGAGCCTTAGTATTATTTTCTTTCACACCCCTCTTTTGGAATCAAGATAAAGCCAACAAAGCTCAAAAGAAAAGTATTGAGCAAGAGAATAGAGTCAGAAAGCTTCAAAAAAAAAGTGTCCAAGAAGGAAGAAAAGAGTGTCAAGGAAATTAGAGTCAGAAAAATCACAAAGAAAAAAAGTCAAAAGAAAAAAAGAACAAGTCAGAATTAAGCAAAAACAAAAGAACAAGTGTCCAGAACTACGCGTGACTTGATTCTCCTCTTTTGGGGGTGAGATACGTAGGCTGCCCTACTCAAGGCTCGGTCCAACCAAATAAATTTAGTATTGCCCAGTCAAAAGAAACTGGGGCATGAGTTGATCCTCATTGATTGATTTGATTCCAAAAGTTGTAAATCCCACCCCACTTCAAGTGTCGTTTGGGCCTCATGTCGACCTTTCTTTCTAATCCTTTCCAAAAGCCAAGTTACAACCAAAGAAAGACCTTAAGATCAATCTTTGAGGATGTTAAGGCTAAGCATGCAAGGGATATGATGATGCATTTGGGAACTACTTATCTTCCTCAGCATAAGGAATTAAGAGAGAAATAAAAATGAGAGAGTCTTACTAGTGAAAACCCTCACGGGCACCATAAGATGATGGTAAGCTGAGAGAGATAAAAATAAGAGAGTCTTATCAGTGAAAACCCTCACGGGAACTGCAAGACGACTGCGAGTTGAGAGAAATGAAAATAAGAGAGTCTCATTAGTCAAAAACCCTCACGAACACCGTAAGGCAATGGTGAGCTGGAAAAAACATGAGAGAGGCTTGTTGGCGAAAACCCTTCAAGGTGTCACTAGCCGAATGAGGTCTTAAAGGCAATTGACCTAAGGAAACAACTCAGTTTCAAGCCCAGTTAACTCAAGAACAATTGGTAGAAAGTTTGGATGAAAAGATCAGGCAACTTAATCCAAAATGCATGGCATAATCATTAGAGTTGACTGTCATTTTTAGATAAATTTTACTTCTTTGTTTCAAATGGGGACATTCATTATCTTTTCTTTCTTTTTTATTTTTATTTTCTTGAGTCAGTTATCCAAATAAAAATCATTGTCATTATTTTTCTCTTGTCTTTGAGTTTAGTCCATGTCAAAAAAGGTGAGAAAAGATTTTAAAATTAGCTACTAGCTTCTTTAATTGTACAAAGCAAGACAAACGGCCAACACATGAAAGAAACAAGATTGCAAGTCAGAACAAGGAGTGCAGAAGGTTGTTGTCAACAGAAAATTTGGGGAAATACCAAGGTTTAAAAGGATTGTCTGAGAAACATAGCAAAGCAGAGATACTGTATTTGTTTCAGAGTCACTATTAATCATCTGAGTTTGAGTCAATGAAGAAACAATTTAATGGCATATTCTAAGGGTTGGAATCAAGATCAAATGTGACCAGCGCAAGAGCGATCATTGCGAAAGCTAAAGCCGTAAACCAGCCACCACATTTTATACTCACAAGTTTTCTTTGATTAAACAGGAAACATATTACCTTCAAAGCAGGGACTTCAGAGCATAAATATCAAGGGCTTCAATGCCTCTCTTTTACAAATGCAGGAAGCAATGTTGTTGCACAGATTTGATAATCAAATCATGGTAAAAAATTATCATCTTATATCCCTCGGAGACACACTTTCTTATCTAGGGATTTTAGTTTTCATTTGCTAGGTGATACACTTCTTAAATTGAACCTTCACTCCTAGGAGACGTACCTTCTCGTCGAGTCATTCCCTTGAATTCCTATAAGACGTACCTTTTAGTCAAGTCATTTCCCTTGACCACTAGAAGACGTACCTTTTAGTCAAGTTATTCCCTGTGATTCCTAGAAGAAGTACCTTTTAGTCGAGTCATTCCCTGTAATTCCTAGAAGACATACCTTTTAGTTGAGTCATTCCCTTTGATTCCTATAAGACGTACCTTTTAGTCGAGTCATCTCCCTTGATTCCTAGTAAGACGTACCTTTTAGTCGAGTCATTTCCTTGATTCCTATATGACATACCTTTTAGTCGAGTCATTCCACTTGACCCCTTGAAGAAGTACCTTTTAGTCGAGTCATCCCCTTGACCCCTAGAAGACGTACCTTTTAGTCAAGTCATTCCTTGTGATTCCTATAAGACGTACCTTTTAGTCGAGTCATTCCCTTTGATTCCTATAAGACGTACCTTTTAATCGAGTCATTCCCTTTGATTCCTATAATGATGTGACTTTCACAAAAGTCCTTTGATGATAAACTGGGAAAAAATTTAATTCTTATATTTGGAACTTCACTTTTCTAGTAAATGAAACCTCTTAATAATAATCTTTGTTTGGGATAATTTTCTTTTTAGTTTTGATGTGATTTCAGGACCCCTCCTGGAGAACAGGGTGAAGAAATGAAAAGTCAAGCAACAAGGTGAAGCAATTGAAAACTAGGTAACAAGTGATGAAATTGCAACTCAGGAGACTGCCTGAAGAATAGGGTGATGAAACTTAAGTCAGGAGTCCAACAGAAGCTGTATAGATAGGATTTTTGTAATTTCATTTATGCTTTAACTTGTAATTTTTATTTTGATATAATGACAGAGCCGTGGACCGGAACCACGATGGAACATCACTCGACTCTCCAACTCGATATATCCCTTCTCCTTCCTTTGGAAGTACCTATGACGGTTTTTTTTCATAACTTAGGTAGGTAGGATGTCCTAAGTCAAGACCGTTTCCCTACTTCCTCTTGCTCCGTGCTTTTGAATAAAGGTCGGGACAAAATTCTGTCTCGTTGTATACTTCTTTGTCTGAAAATACTGCGTGTTTACATTCAAAGGGGGCATGATGTAGACACTTAATTTCGTCCCTCCCTGATATCGTATTTACCAATTTTTACTTTATCCTACCGTGTACCCTCACCCATTTAATTATTCCCCACAAAAATACAAAAATAACAAACTTCTAACAACTTTTGACACATCACCTTGACACATCACCACCCCACCCCACACTCTACCTTCTCTACCCCACATCACCTTTTATTTTATTTTTTGAACCAACTCACAAAACAACAAAAATATAAAAGGGGCCACCACTAAGAGAAAGGGGAGATTTCTTTTGGCTATTTATATACATACACAGAACACGGGAAGGGGGGAAGATACTGATAATCCCATGGTTCTCTATTCTTCTCCAAGAAGAGAATTGGCACCCAAATAGGCACACAGACTCTCACCATAATCTCCATTTTTTTCCTCCTTTTAAAGCTCCCAACAGACCTTACAATTCCACAACAACAACACCCCATTCACTCACAATTCACAAAAATCCTCTACACACGCATAAACCTCACTGAAATAAAGGAACATAGCCACTCCATTTTTCTTTTCTGGATAACGCGCGTCACATATAACACACAGAAAGGAAGAATAACGGAGAGATAGCGATCGATAGATAGAGAATAGGAGAGAGAAAGAGGAAAAAAAATAGCCCTGTCATGCTACTATTCCGGGAACTTTCTTTGTTGTCGAAAAATGGCTCAAGTCCGCCAGAAAGGTGCCAATAGCTCGGAATCCACCATAGAACTGGAAAACTCGACCAAGATTCAAATAGTCGTAACCCTCAGGTGAATTTTTCTGGCAAAACCCCGCGGAAAATAGTCAAAGCCGACCCAAAGAACTCTGTTTCGATGATATCCATCGAAAAATGAGTGAAGCGAGGACGTTAAACACTGAATCTGATTTGTCGGGTTCGAGTTCAATCCAAATTCGTTCTGAGATTAGTGGTTGATTTTTTTTTTTGGGTTTCCTATATCGAGTTTGTATTGTTCGCTGCTGAGGTTCATTCGAGACTCTAGTTGCGGTTTTAGTTAGAAGAAGCAATTTTAATTGAAATCGATATTAAGGTCCATTTCTTATCTTATTCTCGATTAATTTTAAGTTTTGAATACTTTGTTTCGCGAATTGATAATGTGTGGACCTTTCTTTGTTTGATTTGGTGTTGTTCGGGTCATGGATGTCGATTAATCGGTCATTTGAATTGGCTAATTGATTGATAATGACTTGAATTTGTTTGTGGTAAATGAAATTGGGGCGGAGATTAAAAATTGAAAAGGTGAATGTTGGATCATGTCGATTCAATGTTGATTGTTTAAATCGAAATGAATGTCAATTATGTCGCCCTCGATAATATCATGTTTTAGGCCTAGGATTGGTAGGCAAATCATGGGTTTCGGGTAGGCAAAGTTTAAGACTCGTTGTTTTGTTGAATGTTTGAAATTTTGTTAATGATTTGATTTTCTCGCATTGAAAAGATGTATTCATTTAGCCGGGGAATGCCCCAAAGCATTTGTATTATTTTTATTTAGTAAATGCCCCGAAAAAGTTGTACTCGAAGATGGCGCATGG
This sequence comes from Capsicum pubescens, assembly GCA_030864215.1. Taxonomy (NCBI): domain Eukaryota; kingdom Viridiplantae; phylum Streptophyta; class Magnoliopsida; order Solanales; family Solanaceae; genus Capsicum; species Capsicum pubescens. Next base: position 46,782,881 of record CM061549.1, read on the forward strand.
TCAAGGCCCGAGGCACCGGGTGGAGCTTAGTCCAGGACTAGTTTAGAATAGGATTTATATTTTGCATTTTTTTATTTTTATTTTGGACTGTATAATCCGGACTGGACATTGTTTTGGTTTTGAATTTTGTTTTGATTTGTTTGTTTGTTTGTTTGTTTTATGTGCTTTTGTGTGGTTTGTACATTCGTAGTGTTAAGTTAACCGATATACTCCACCAAGAGACCGTGGTCAAACCACGGAATCGAGGGGTGCCTAACACCGTCCCCTCGGTCAACAGAATTCCTTATTCGGAATCTCTGTTCACGGATCAGTTATAGAGTCAAAACCGTTTTGAAAAAGATTTCCAAAGGTGACTTGGCACACCGAATTATGCCAAGTGGAGAATCTGAGTTTTAAATATAAAAAGTTCCCTTCGAAATAAATTTTCATCTTTTGTCACTTTAATAATAAAAACCCTTTCGAAACCTTAAAATCAATCTTTTTTTGTATGTGTGAAAAAAGGGTGTGACAATCACAATATTATGCTTGATAGAAAATGTAAACACCTTAGAAACAAACAAATCCCATTTATTATTTTTCCTCAACTCTTGCAACCTTCTCTTGGCTACATCAACAAGTAGCATGACATGCAATATCTTGCTTTTTTTTTTTTGCAAACATGTACTAAGATCATTTGTAATTCCTAAAATTTCTGTCATCAAATGCAATATCAATGCAACCTCATACTTTTGAGCAGTTCTAATATATGTTGTAGCTCTAGATCTTTCATCCAAAGAAGGTATAATTTCAACAATATTATCAAGTATATCCATAATTGTATCAAACTTAAGAATAAAACAATTAAGAGATTTGAAGTGAGATCCTCAACGAGTATCACTAACCCTAGAAATACCAAGTTCTTGATGCAAGTCCTTACCTGTTTTAAGCTTACCCCATATCAAAAGCCTCCTGAATTTTTTATTTTTGAGACTCTCTATATTCATCCATACGGTTATAAGAAGCTCCCAACGCGTTAAAAATATCTTAAACCAAGTGCACAAGTTCTCCTACTTGATGATATCTTTTAAAAACACCAACAAGAGTCAACTGAAGTTAATGACCAAGACAATGAATAGAATAAGCCGATTTATTTTCTTTCTTAATCAACATCTTAAGACCGTTGATAACACCTTGCATATTGCTTGCTCTATCATAGCATTGTCCAGGAACATAAGATAAACTCAAGGAATATTAAGAAAGTAAATTGACAATTGCATCTATAAAGCACTAGTATTTTTGACATGAAAATATCAAGAAGTCTCTCCATCACGAATCCTCTATCATCAACATATCGTCAAACAACTGTTATTTGCTCCTTGTGTGAGATATCAAAAGATTCATCAACCAATAAAGAAAACTAGTCACCATTTAGTTCCTTTATAATACCCTTAATTGTTTCAATCTTGCAAGAATTCACAATTTCTTTTTGATTTCTTAGAAAAGTCATTTGATCATTTTGAGGAGCCTTTTTCAACACAAATTTATGAATTTCATCACACTTTTGAGCATAAAATAAAATAATTTCAAGAAAATTACCTCTGTTAAGTGATGACTTAGATTCATCATGACCCCGAAATGTCAATTCTTGTCTCACGAGAAGCCTTGCTACATCAATCGAAGCTGTCAATCGAATGTGATATCCATGCTTATCTTTATTAGATTGTCTCTCAAATGAAGCATTAATAGATTGTTCTTGCTACATTAGATCCCCACATTTTCTTTTTTCCTGATTATGGATGCTATTAATCCCTCCAACATATGTTTTCAAACTAGCTTTTTTGTTTTAACTCCTAAAACCCGTACTCGAAAATACTTCATCTCCACCTTGACGATTGTTATTTCCCTTGAATAAATAACAATACAAACAATAAGCTGCATCTTTACTTACACTGTACTCCAACTAGCTAGAAAATTTGTTAGGGTTTTTGCCTTGATTTTCTTACCAAATTTAAGTTTTATTTTTTTTAGAAGAAAAATAAAAATAATACTATAATTACTTTTACTTTTCCTAAAGGAAAACTATAAAACTTTTCCATATCTGGCTAACCTCTTTCTTGGAGGAAAGGTTTTAGGACTTTATAAATAGACGACCTCTCTTCTCATACCATAACACAATAGCATCCACAATGTAGTCTTTTAAGAGTTTTGTTTAGGGGGAGATTTTTTCTCTCATTAGTTTCTATGTTTTTAATATTAGATTTTATTTATAGGCCAATTGGCCAAATAATATAATAATATTAAGTTTTTTAGTATTGTTTTATGTGTTTTCTGAATTGTCACCACAATAGTTTGCAACTAATAGCTTCCACATGACGCCCTCTCGATTTCGAACCCATCAAAATTTGTCATATCATTTACAATTAAAACAATGTATATCTCCACAAATCTCCATTGGAGGAAACTCTTGTAGTTGAGGTTGACAAGGTTTTTCAGAAGATATGCTCTTCTAATCGCATCACGATCATTTGGACGAAATTCTAAAATTGGAGTTCTTTCACCCGGATCAGCCTTTAAAGAGTTTAAGTCAAATTCTTGAGAAGAATGAGATGATACTCCTTACTTATTCTTATTTTCTTCCCCATTAGGTTGACTATGTACGATAGAACTTGAATTTGAGATTTCAGAAAAATATCTTTTCATGACTCTTGAATGGAAAGCAACAATGAAAAAAAAAAAAAAAAAAAGGGTTTTAACTGTGGGTATAGAACAAGAAAGTGATTTTGGATTTGACTTTGAGAATTCTCAAATTCTTATTTCAATTGAGGTTTTGAGTTTTTAAATTTTGGAAAAAGAAAAAAAGGGTTTAAATTTTTTGTTGACTTTATGTTTTAACTTATTTAAAAAAATAAATTATATAGCAGCAGCAAGCCAGTTAGCGTCTTTTTTATTTAATAAGTAGTTGTACGTGACTTTTACTATTAAAACTCAGCAGTTGTACAGGACAAAAAAAATTTACAAAAAAGACAGCCTGCACATCGCAGCAGGGATCGATCCCGCGAAGTGGGCAAAAGTAAGCGACCCAAGAAGTGGAGATAAAATCATTAAGCTATCCAACAACTTTGTTTTAGATGGTTCAAAATTAATATATGTATATAAATATGAATTTTCTACCTTATATATACAACGTAATTTTTTGTCGAGAGAGTTCGGGTGAACCCCCTGACAACCACGTAGGTCCGCCCCATATAATCACTTAATGTTTTAACAATGACAAATTAACGAAATAAATGCGCAGGTCCAAATCTGGAAGATCCCAAGATCAAGGAAATTCGTGGAGATCATAGGTACAAATGGAAGGAATCAAATCAAGTATGGAAAAGATCCCGACATATGGAACCAGAAGATGCATATAGAAGGAGTAGATTTTTAGAGAATGATCAAAGGAGAAATCAACATCACGGCGGGATGTTAGGACATTTAAATAAGGATAAAGATCGTATCAATTACATGGACATATCTGATATGGACATGTATGAATATGATTTCTTGCTTCACCGAAGATAAATACATGCCTTAACACACAGACATATTTGATATGGACTTGCTAATGATATTAGCCCTCAATCAAGAAATCCAATGAAATCCTTGATTGAGAAGAAATTCCTTGAGTTGTTCTTTTAGAGCAAAGAAGCTGTAGAAGATGAAGACTATATAAAGGCGATAGAAAACGGAAGATAACTTACACAAGTTCACATGAAACTATCCATCTATCTCATTTTTAGTCTTCACAAAGCTTTGTAATTCTCAATTTACAATAGTTACAAAAAAAAGAAAAAGATAGAGTCAGTTTAGTCATACCAGTCGAGGCGGTGTCACGAGATCTGAATGATAGAATAAGATTCGGAACTTGTTCGAGCTACTGTAACTCTTTTTCCAACGTTGAAGCTCTAAAGAAAACCCTTGAAACCCAATGGAATTGGAGTAGGCACCACACTGGTGATCCAAACCAATATAAATTTTTGCGTTCTTTCTTACTCTTTTATCTATGCTTTTGTTTTATTTTGCTTTATTGAGTTTAGTAACCTACAGGTGAGTTGATTGATCAGTCAACTCGAAAAAAGATTTAATCCCCCCTCCCTCTTGAATTTCATATGTACAGCACTTATTATTCACTTGAGTGTTTGTTTTGATAGATGTTGTACAGTTCTGGTATATGAAAGTCACTAACAGGTAGCTTAGTAATATTCTTGACGAATTTGTAGGTTGATTTTAAAATCGTTGAATATTTAGCTTAGTAACATTCTTATACCCACTTCGCATAATATGTTACTTATGTATGTGACATGATTTTATTGGTTTTTTAATTGACTTAGCATGCCATGTCATTGATACGTGGCGCAGACCTTGGGCTAATGGAGTGGATTGTGAAGTCCAACAAGATAGACTAGTCTAACTGATTTGGTCTTTCAATTAACACCATACGTGTTGGACTTGAGCAATAAATCTGATTATATTAACCCATATATGTTTGGACCAATACATCTCAAATGATCCAAATTAATTTGTGGATTGAAGTTTGATTAAATTTAGTGTCTTCAATGAAAAACATTTTTGCCAAATTGAAACCTGAAAACACAAATAATCTAGAAGAATGTAAATAAACTAACCTAATAAACCAGTAGCTAGCAACAAAGTAACAATTGGGGAAAATGGGGATGGAATTATTTTGAATTTGAGTGAAGGAGGAAATCAATTTTGGATGAAGAATTCATGTAGAGAAAAACTTTTGAAATCGGAAAGGAAATTGGAAGAGATGGTAATACATGGAGAGAACATATTACTTAGGTTTATAAATTAAGCGGGAAAAGACATCGTTTCCACCTCAAACTATACAAGAAAAATCGAATCCACACCTAAACTATATAAGTGACCTATTACACACCTAAATTATAAAAAAGTAAAACTTTTTACACCCTAAATCTGACGTGAAAAAAATATAATTATTTAAATAAAAAATAACGCGTCAAAGTTAAAAAATAACAAAAATAAAATAAAATATTCCCACTCAGCCCCAGCATCCGTCATCTTCTTCTTCTCCAAATTAAAAAATTCCTAAACTGAAAATTTCAATTCCAATTCCAAGTTGCTAATGGGTTTCGAACAATTAACAATGGCTGAAATTTCTTCTCCTTCTTCTTCCCCAATTCAATTCAACCATCGAATCTAATTATCGACCTCAAATCTAAGTGTCTGATCACTCAAACACTTACCCCTCAAATAAAATTCAACTGAACAATACTCACATTGTCCATCACCATCACAAGCATCACAATCACGCGAAAACCTCATACTCATAGCACATTCACTCGTTAATGGTATTAAACCTAAATAATGTGAAATAAACTCGTCATTTAAGACAGAAGAATTCACTTCGATTTCTACGAGGTCGATTGCTATGGTTGGGACTTCGGCTATCATTATACGATGAAGTGTGTTAGCTATGCTGGAATCTGTGTATCGAAGCTCGAATTTCATGAAGTCGGGTTTGACTTTGTGGATTATGTTACGGGGGAAACGTTAGTAAGAGACACCGTCCATTCTTGTTGTTGTTTTAGGATTGAGGTTGTTGTTGGTATTTTGACGGTTTTAGTTTTGGGGAGAAATTATAGTACTACTGAGGTAGTGAGGTTTTGTATTGTGTGGGTAGTGTGTAGAGTTTAGGTGTGTGTGGTGGTGTATCAAGCAATCGCTGTCGGAGCTGCATCGACGGAGATGAAATTGACGCAATTTCAATGTCCCTTGTCTGCTAAACAAGGTAACTATCAAGTTAGAAAAAAAAAAGGATAAAACTTTTGTGCACATATAATTGGTTTTCACTGTGTAGAAAAGTGTATCTATAATTGGACATTGAAGAAAAAAAAAAAAAATTAAGCTCTTAACAATGGAAGTTTTGGATATTGAAGAAAAAGAAAAAAAATTAAACTCATAACAATGGAGGTTTTGGACAACAATAGAGGTTTTGGCTATTGAAGAAGAAAGAAAAAGAATTTAAATTAAAAAGAAAAAAGAAAAATTTATGAAAATAATAAATTTATTATTTTTTTCGTATCATGCTGACGTGGCGCTGACGTGGCAGGCGCGTGTGCAACACCACACCACATGCAAGTAGTATAATGCTTTACAGGGTGTAAAAAGTTTCATTTTTTTTATAGTTTAGGTGTGTAATAGGTCATTTATATAGTTTAGGTGTGCATTCGACTTTTCTTGTATAGTTTGGGATGAAAACGATGTCTTTTCCCTAAATTAAGCCCCAAAATTGAGGAACGGTAAAGTTACTAAAATTAAGCCCCAGAATGTGGGGATAGAAAAGCCCAAATCTACTAAATTTGTAAATCGTAAGTAGTACATTATGTTTAGTAAAAAGAAAAGATACCCCTAAATTTGTATTAACTTAATTTCAATTGGTTTGTCTGATTTTGTAAATAACCCAATTATTATTTTTTAATGAGGGGTAAATTGATAATTTAATCAATAATATTTATATTAATATTAAAGGGTAAAAAATCAAAATATATTCACGTAAGAGGAGTAAAATATTAGGACAATTGATCCCAAAAAAAAGACGAATTTATTGCATTATTTTTGTGAAGTTCAAGGGTCGCTTTTAGAATTCTTTTGACTGTTTCGGTGATAAGAAGCGGCAGTAATGGCCTCCTCACATTGGCGTATTCTTTTGTTGATTTGTTAGAAATGGTCTTTTCTAGTTCTGGCCTTATTCTATTTGGAACAGTAATCATAACAATTCTTATTACTATTATTATGACCTGGAAACAACAATGGTTTGGTGAATTAGTGGAATTAGATAGAAATGTTTGAAAGATAGTATGAAGCCCATTTATTTATTAGCAACTTTGCTTTCTACAATGTTGATGAAAAAGGGTCACAATTTTAGCTAATGATCGATTGGTTATTAATAAGAGGGCTTATGATTACTCTAGTGATGACAGATCTAGAGTTTATTTTAATGCTAGTAGTAGTACTATTAGTATGAAATTCAGCATCCAGTATGGATCATGTCTGGACAGTGGTAGCTAAATTTGAAAGTTTGAACTATTAAGACTTGACCTCGATTATCGTAATTTATACCGTTATTTAACATTGTTGATAGATTGAAGCCATTGGAAGTTGTTTGGTTGTGGATGCATTGCAAGGTTGTGGAACTTGTTGTTAGCAAGGTAAGTGAGACTTTAAGTTTTGGTGCTTGCTTTTCAAATCGGTTTTATAAAATTATACGCTCTTCTCCCTAGTCTATGTGTTGGGACAAGCGTGTGCTTAATAGAATCAGTGGTCTTTTATTAGCCGCAAATATGTATTTTGTGAAGTATACTGATAATTATTTAATGATAATTTGTGAAGTGACGTTTGGGCGTTGAATATCTTTTCTTTGCCACCGTGATATGGTTACTAGGAGCATACGTAGCTACAGTAATATGTTAGGAGCATTATGTATGTTGTCGTAGTATACTTTGGAGGCATTGTGTATGCTATTGTGGACTTATTGGACATTGTCACGATCCAAATTAGGGCCTGGTCCTGACGGGCATCTCAAACCAACCAAGGTCTGAGATGGCCCCCTTAGTCTAACCTCAAGAGCACAATAATAAATATAAACTACGGAAGCTAAACCGAAGAATAAGAGAAACAAAACATTCAAAGAGAAAGTTTGTGAGTCAAAATTAAAACCACAAAGAAATACCCCAATATTGTCCACAAGGCCTCTAAACAAAGAATACCAACCAAGTCGGGACATGATGTAATAACTCAGACTTTTAATTGAGGGATAAATGAGTAATTTAACCTATATTATTAATATTAATTAAGATAATTAAAGTGAGCAAGCCAAAAGCCAAATCCTTCTCCCCTGTTCAGTTTCTTTTTCACGTTTCAGTTCAAAGGAGCAGAATATTAGGGCTTCTTTTTTTATTTCTGATTTTATTATTCTAGAAGAGAGAAACAAGTGAATTGACAGATATTTGGCTTGTTCGTAGGGCTACATATTGATTTTCGGTGACCAATTTCCAGGTAATTAGCATGAAAGTTTGTTTAAAGTGGTATACATGGTAGTTCATGGAATTTGCTGAATATATTAATAAATATGTTTCTCTCTACCTTATACCTTAGTGGATGATGGTATTGTACGTAAATAAAAGTGGATTTGAGATATAAATAAAGGGTCGTGACGGACATTCCGAACCATGAGGGCCGGGAACGTCCCTCTCTATCTGGTAAGCATGCACACATTCATATAAATAAAGAAAATGCGGAAACATAATCTTCTACGGAAACATGGTCAATTCTGAATTCAGCGTAAGCATGAAAATCGAAAATCAACTACATCTAATAACATCTGACTCAGTCTGCGAAATTTCTACTACAAGAAAATCTGACAACTGTTTGAAACTGGGACAAGGCCCCCAGTAGACCAAAACAGAAATAAATGACATAATCTGAAAAGACAGGCCTTCCGAAATAGAGAAGGCTCACCAACTGGACACTGCAACTCTGTCTGATAAATGCTATTGCTTCTCTGGACCCCTAGACTGAGCCTCAGAACCTAGAGGGAGGAGGGGGGATCAATACAGATGTACTGGTACGCAAAGTAATCCAAAATAAAATTTGTATATATATATAAAATTGTTGGAGAGCAATTTGTCAAAATGTTATACATGAAATAGTTCTAAAACGCATGGGCACCTTTCTAAAAAGTCATAAATCATTCTTGACAAGGCAGTTTTTTATCTTCATATTAATTCTGAGTTAGGTGGCAATCCCCTACAATTTTGATATTCCACGGGCAGTATGAAATCCGCCATTGACTCAGCGGGGAAGCTCCCAATCCGAGTGTGCCGCAAGGGTTGGAGTTTCTGATTCTGATACGTCACACGGCACTAGGCCAGTGTAATATAATATACCCGGATCGGCAAATCACGGTTTTGGGCTGCGGGTTGTCTGAACCCATGCCTTCTTCGGGAAACCACCTAAGATCTCTTTGTGCCCATTTTTTCCTGTTCTGAATCATGCATTTTTCTAGTTTCAACATCTGAAAAGTCTAATTTCAAATATGCTTTCTATTCTATTCTGAATAATCAAGGCATAATCTAAATTAGTGTCGTCACACCAAGACTTGTAAGTCCTATTTCTGAGCCATAATGTATCATGCATAATTCTTTCATTAAAACATAGTTCAGACCACCCAAACATGCAAATAGTATAAGAGATTTCATGTTCCGAAAGCATAAGTCAAAACTATGCAAGAACTCTTCAAACATAAGGTGGTCATGTGCTTTTGGCAAAATCCATGCACTCTTTCATTATATGTATTTTCAACATTTGTCAATACAAACAACCCTCTCTTTTGAATTCAAGATTCATAACCAAATCATTCATAAATCAAGACACTTCGTAACATGCTTTTCAAGATGCATTTCAAAAACAATCCATATCATGTGAAACATGGGACCAAGCACATCAAGAGAGGGATTTCATGTGAGTCATGTTCTCAATTCGAATATTAACTTAAATCATACACACACAAATATATATAATTTCAAATCAATATGGGGAAGGTCAAAAGATCAAAACAATACCGTCAAGATTTCTAAAACATGAATGTATTCATAAATCTGAAAATCCCTTTCTTAAAATCATGATTTCTATGCCCATGAGATTTTAGAAAAACCCCGCGTACCTTAACCTCGAAAGATAATAGGTAATTCTCGAAGCTTGCGGATTGGGGATTCCAAATCTTCAATCGCTTTTGAAAACCCACAGTTGAATCTTGAGTTATTTGGGATTCTTGTTTGAAACCCTAGAGAGCGTTCTTGATGAATTTTGGTGAAAGTGTATGTATTTAGGTGTATTTGGGATTAAATCCCGTGTTTGGATGGGTTTGGGGCCATGTAAAATGTCTAATTTGACCTTGAAATTTAAAATCCGGGTCTGGAACGCCATAAAAGACTTCACCACAACGCGCTGGAATTGCGGTGAGCTACTGGAATTGACAATTGTCAATTTAAGGCTCCTCACGACGCGGTGGCCAGTCAATCAGGAATGCTGACACTAAAAATACTCTAACTTCTTCACCGAGTGTCCGTTTTAGGCGAATTTAGTATCGATGAAAAGATAATTCGAATATCTTTCATTTGATATATAGTAGTCCACCCAATTCATTATATACAAGGAGATATGGTCGATTGAAGTTGACTCAAGTTTCGACGCTCACTAAAACTCGAACGATAGGAAAGTTTTCAACTTGTCCTTGAGTTAGGGGACCTTTATGATCTCAACTCATAATCAAATAGGTTACCACACTACATAATTGATTATCATGGAAAATTTGCATAGGATTTATGGCTTTTGGATCATCTACGCATAGAAATGACTGTTTTCATTCTAGCCCGAAACACGGGGCGTTTACAAATATCTCCCCCTTAGGATCATTCTTCCCTGAATGATGGGTAGGAACGTTGAAGCTTAAAGGTATAGAATAACGTGGACCAGATATTTCTTCTAAGAAAGGATATAACTGATCTTCTATCATGAAACTGAATTCTGAGTTGACTTGACTTCACTTACTTCAAGGGGCTGATTCATGCTGAGAGTTTAAGATTCCCTTGAAGTGTTCATGATCAAATCATACATATTGAATTGAGAATTGATAACTTATGCAAGTACAAATCATGAGGCAACATGTCTAAGATCGCACCAGGTTACTGAACTGCCTGAGCTAAAATACTTGGAAACATTTGAAATTATGCTCTGCATTCTTATGAGCCGAGTCATGACTAAGTAGCTGAATCTGAAATATGACGCTTTGACTGAACTGAATTCACAACTTACATGGATGAAATAGATTATCTCTTGGGATGGTCATACGCATGAGACTTCGGATAGTAGGACTGGGTGAAAAGGTGGAAAGCCACAGTAACTTGTCTATCTGACTGTTAAAATGAATTACTGGCTATACGGACTGAATTATGCTGAACCCTCATACTTAACTGGAGTATCTCATTCAACACTCTTTCTAAAGAATTAATAGTAGCGTTAGGGAGCAAAGAATCTTGGGCACTAGTTACATAAGACATCCAACTAAGTAATCACAACAATGACACTACCCTATAGCATGGAATATAGATATATAACTTATAAACTAGGATAAAACTACCAGGCCTTAGGCAATGCAACTTCTTACTTTCAAGCTGAGCGCACGTCTCGAATACTTCCTTAACTATATTATTCCCTTTAAATACCATACTCGTTGATTTAAATTGTAATCCTCATATGGGCATTGATAAATCTTTCTACTAATGCCTAAAGTAACATAAGTCCTTTCACCATGATCAAGCCTAACTTCAAATCACAAAATACAACATGCCACACCATGATAATAGTCTAAACCATATGATTCAATCTTTTATATCCTCTTTAGAGATCACACCCTAAGCATAACATGCCTTATCACTTCAATATCCAACTCTGAACTCTTACTATGGATTCACTTGCGCATATTGCGTTTCTCCACTTAAATCCCAACATGTCATTCAATCCTATCTCTAAAACCACATATGAACTTCAAGGAAAACACCCATAAGGACATACTTCACATATTCTCTAATCTACTATCAATATAACTCCCACGCGCTACCCCAAGAACATACACACACAAATTTCCACTAACCATCACATATATCAAAGACTTAGCTCCCAGATCTTACGTCACACTTATGGCCTTATCTAAAACAAGCATACTATGATCTTCTATTAACACGAAACATTTACTCATCACCACTATCATCACCTAAGGAGGAGTTACTAAAAGGTTAGACCATAAGGTCTTGAAGCATGGGAGGATATTATACGAGACTTGACACTTAACTGAGGCCAAAAGATTAGCAAATGAACATCAGAGGTTCATCAAAATGATCTGAATTGGGGCATACATGACTATAAGCTGAATCTCGTCAATCATAAAGAGTATAGAATGAATTATGGCAACTGAGCACACTATAAAGCATGAGTACATGAGTCATGAGCTGCATGACCTAAATTTGAAGTTCATAATATATGGAATGTGATTCCGACTACTGAATGAACTGGAACTCCTCATTTTAGAACTGAAGAGCACACGATTCTCTCTCATTGACATGAACATGAACTATGATCGTGGAACTGGAATGTAAGTCATGAGTCGGTATTGGGATAACTGAAAAAAATACTGAGATAAAAATGGGTTGAGCCTCACTCTCACTTCCTGATGTCCTATATCATACTGACATCACTACTAGAATCTGAGAGCCTGTCTTGGTCACTTGTTCTATCATCTCCCCTTTAGCTTTAAGCCATCATCTTAAGTTCGAGAGACCTTTTACTAGACTCTAAACTGAACTACACTCACAACACTCTGGGGTCTGGAATACGACGATACACGTAATTAATAAAACTTAACCCGAATAACTACACCTAGAAGTGGAAAACCCACTGCTAATACCACCTTCTGAGACACACTCTATCATTCTATAGACCCAATATTCATCATATAATACTTGAACACTTACTAACTTCGAATCTTCATGAGTATTCCCATAGTTGGAGTGCACACCCTATAGCGCTTCAACTCTTATTTCTTTCAGTCCAACCTTCAAAAATTCAAACTTAGATTATAACACTTAACATGGATATCACCAAGCCTTTGATGAACCATATTACTTCCGTCATAGCATATCAATATCGTGACCCCAACTTATATCTCTCTACCATGAAAATTGATCATATCAAATGGCTCAACACTATCAATCAAAACTCCTTAACTTGGCTATTTGGAACACCATATACCATCTAGCAACTCAACGGTACTACTAGTCACACACAACATGTAATAGCCTTAGAAAAATTACCGCAACCTCATATCACCTTGGGCATACTTCTACATCATACATACAATATCATACTTCATTACGAATCAAACAAACTTAGGCTCTGGCATACACTGTTCAAGCCTATTAGATCACTTTCATAAAATTAGTATCATTAACCAAGAAATCATCACATCCGTCTTCATGGCCATCAACTGTTCAAATATAATGTCTAGTGCTAAATATGATTTACAACCCAACCTTACAAACAATTCTCACAAAACATTCATCCTTAATCTTAAGCCACTATTCTCATATCCACATCCTACATTAAATTCAAGCCAATAGTCTAGCATCAATCATCTACCATCAATGAAGAAGGCAACATAATATACTAGTCCGTCAAATTGGGACATTCTATCCAAATACCTCAAAAATCTACTACATACCTTCTCACAAGTAGTACTAGTTTACAAATACCAACAAAAAGAAGGTCAAGGGGGGGGGGGGGTAAAGTCATATAATAGACATGGTCAACCTTAATCTTATATCATAATCCCATATAATCTTATTTACTTATACATTTTTCTCACATCACACCTACTTACCCAAGCGTACATTTAGACTACTTTCAAATTCCATAAACAACCATGAGTCTATAATCCTAACTTACTTGCTAATCTAGCCATTTTCATACTTTAAGCAAACAATAATCCACCTTGACTAATAACTCCTTCTTTACCTTCTACTAAACTAACAAGCAAGGAATTATCACTTCATTACCAACTCAATCTCATGCAAAAAGATTCGGCTATACATATATTCAATAAACTACCCTTACCACCTTCCTTTCCATTTCGCCCCTAAACCCCCAGTTCCAACCAACACGAGAACAACAAGATGAATAACAAGTTGTTAGTAAATCAAAATAGGCCTCCCACGGCTTCACTAGACTTTGATTTTTGTGTTTTGAACAAGAAAATGAAATAAATAACAAAGAAACTACGCTAGTGAATCGAAAGAGACAGAAAATTGACACACAATATTCAATGATCTAAGAATACACATCTTACTCTATATGAATAAAAAAATCTGAGTCAAACACTTCCCCCACAGACTACCATACAATCCACACATGCTACTAGCTACCACATTAGTCTATCACTATAAAAGGGGTAGATCATCCTCAAACATTAGTTATTCAACTAACATACTTATTTACACAAAAGTCACCCTCACTCTAACTTCAAACTTTGTGACTTCACATCACCAACTTCTTGATCCAACATCACTACCAATAGGTCATGACACCGACTCTTAACTTATACTACTACCCAGGTAGAAATACAGTTCCAACATTCTGCTACACATCATCCCCCTGAAGCATGACATCTGCAACATAAATTCTGAAAAAGACTGAATACACATAATATTGCAGGCTGAAAAGCACAATCTCATCAGAATCAAAGTTCACACTAAAATCAATACACTCTGAAGCACTAACGGACTCTTCTCAAGCCCTTGCACAATTTTAAAATCTTATATGGCTTAATCAGAAAAGACCAGACCATTTAGACTCTAAACTTCTAAACTTGAATCGCCTCAATAATGAGGCATATCTGAGCACATTAAAGTAAGAAAAGAATTGGGATAACTTTACTTTCGTATGGGCGACACCATAGCATGAATTAGAGTATGAAAGAGGAACATTCTAACTCCATAGCATGAACTAAAACATGAAGAAAGGGAGATATTCCTAAACGCCTTGTAGCCTCCTGCTTATACGTATGACACACTACACACCCGTAAATAAGACTCTACCTGACGCAATTTTGCAGACACCCTAGGACCATGAACCGTGCTTTGATACCAAGTTTGTCACGACCCGAACTGGGGACTGGTCGTGACGGATATCCCGAACCATGAAGGCCCGGAATGCCCTTCTCTATCTGGTAATCATGCACAACATTCATATAATAAAATAAAATATGGAAATATAATCGAATACGGAAACATGGTCATACTCTGAATTTAATTTAACAATGAAAGATAAAACTCCAATATCAACAAAACAACATCTGAACCAGTCTGTGAAATCTCTACTACATCTAAAAATAACAATTATCTGAAAACTAGGACAAGGTCCCCAGTAGACCCAAACTGTAATAGATGATATAATCTGAAAGGACAAGCCTTCTGGAATAGAAAAGGCTCACCACTGCACAATCAGATTTGTTGTCTGAATTATGTGGAAAGTGACAAATAATATGCCGACACGTGTCATTTTTCTAAAAAATAATTTTTAAATCATTAATTATTTTTTTTCAAAAAAAAATCAATAATCACCCCTTTCCCCAATAATTAATTTTAAATAAAAAATACTCAAATAATTTATAAATAATTAATTTAAATAAAAAGTACCCCCTCTCCCTAACCTACCCACCCTACCAACCTTCTTCTTCAAACACCTCACCCACCCACCCATCCACCACCACCACCCCCACCTCACTTACCCCATCAGTCCACCCACCTACCCCACCAGTCAATTTTCAATTTTTTTAATTTATTTTATTTGATTTTAATTTTTCTTCACGGATTTAGCTTTATTTTTTAATTTCTATCATCAATTTTGCTTCGATTTTCAATTTTCCTTCACTGTTTTTTCTTGATTTTTATGCTTCGATTTTAGTTTTTTTTTATTGATTTTGTCTGAATTCTCTTTTTTTTTCACTGATTTAGCTTTATTTCTTAAGCATTTTTATTTCTTATAATTAAGCATTCTTATTTCTTGATTTATTCATTCTTGTTTTTTGATTTCTTCTTTCATAAAAGAAGTAAGATTCTTGATTTGACCATTTTAGCATAAGGATGTGTTAAGGAAAAAAATGGTGGTAAGTTAATGGATTGAAGAAAGAAGAGGAAGAAGAAAAGAGAAGAAAAATAAAAATTACGAAAATTCCACTGAAAAATTATGAAAATGCCGCCCAAATGTGCCTTCAATGAGTTTTTCACACGCACCGTGCCAAATCAGCAAAAAGTGCCAAAGTGGCACACTTGAAGGCCACTTGAGGTGCCAAAATGGAATAATGTCCACTTGAGGTGGCTAAGTGAAAGATAGCGCGTACTTGAGGGACCTGCATATGTATTCTGCCAGATTTCAAATGATACAAGGTGGTCATGTCAAAATTCTTAATCTTATGCAAATCTTTGTCTCTTTGACAAAACACATTTATATCAAGAAACTCCCTCTCAAAATCTCTAAATCATGCTCAAAATACAATGGTATTTGAGTAAACTATTTTCAAGCCATAAATCATGCATATCAAATCATTCACAATAAGATCACAAATTTAAAGTCATCACAAGAGAGGGATTTTATAATTTATGCTCTCAAACAATCTTCAAATCTGAATTTTTCATACATATACATATACATGTAAATCAATTTAAGGGAAAAGGCCTAAGGGCCAAATCAACAATGCATTTGAACATTTATATTGCATAATAAAATTATGTATTTCAAAACCCCTTTCAAAAATCATGTTTGAAAATCTTTAAATCATGTTCTAGTGTTTCCAAGCCCATGTAGTTTTTAGGATAAACCCCCCGTACCTTAAATTATAAGATCTCAAAGATGGAACCTAGATTTTGAAAGATGAAATTTGGATCTTGATTTGTTTCTTGGAGATCTTGAACTTAAGGCTTGATTTTTCTTGAATTTTTTGTTCTTGGAGAAAATCCTAATTTGATCTTATTTTGAGAGTGAAAAGGAAGTTTTTGATGTTGTAAAACTGATAATGATTGATTAATAACACTTAAGGGGTGATTTAACTCGTGTGAAAGGTTTCTGAGTGAGGGAAAGACCAAAATACCCCTAAGAAATTACTTTCCAATTGCTGAAATTCTCAGCTGACGACCAAAGCTGATAAGCCGTCAGATCTGTGATAGCCCATCAGCCCAGGTCGCCACCTAGGACCTAAAATTGATGGGTTTCTGCCTAAGACTGACGACATATTCTGAAAAATCGTTAGATTTGTGACAAGCCATCAGAATTGTCGTCACTCAGTTATCAGTCTAATATGCTGGAGTAAAATAGGTATAACTTTTTGCTCCAATATCAGATTTTGGCAAAATTGGTGGAATTGTAAAGAGGAATCAAAGACCTTTTATTTTTATATATAGTAGGCCCCCCCAGTTCATCATATACAAGGATTTATGGTCGATTGAAGTTGATCTAAGTTTTGACGCTCACTAAAACTTGAACGATAAGAAATCTTTCAACTAGTCCTTGAGTTAAGGGACCTCTATGATCTTGAATCATGACCAACTAGATTCATACACTACATAAATGATTAACACACTATATTTGCATTAGATTTATGTCTTTTAGAATATCTACGCGTAGAAATGATGATTTTCGTTCTAGCCCGAAATGCAGGGTGTTACAAAATGGTTGAATGATGATGGTTGGGATTAGTTGATTCTCATAGGTTGTTAAACTTGTAAAAGTATGATTGTTGACCTTTAGCTTAGAACCTTGGATAGTTCTACGTATATTCTCATAAATAGTATGAGAATAATTTAGTTGCTCTACTAGATGAGAATGGTGTTGTTTAATGACCTCAAAAGTATGTTAACCTAGTTTTTGCTTAATAATGAATTGGTCTTGGTGTTGGGTTGACTTAGGAAGAATACTTGAAGAAGATTTCCCTATAGGCTTAGTAAGGATTGATAAGGACTTATGGTATGACCTAGATAACCTAGCCTAAATTTGGGTAGAAGTTAGTCTTGTTGAAGTGACTTTAGTATTATTGGGAGTTAGAAGTGGGACTTAACCCACCTTAAGCTTGAACTATGTAACTCCTTGGTAACCTAGATACTTGATGAGCATCTAAATTACGTTATTGAGATTATAAAGGTTAAACCTGGTTGTCGGTTTCTGAATAAGGTCAATGGTTGGAAAAAGTGTATACTTGAATGTTGTCTTATTACCGTGTTATGGATAGCCATGGAAAAATGGTAATTGTGTATGTTATCTATATACTCATGCCTATGCTCCTACACACATAGCATGATGATGACTAGTGTTGACACTCAATTTTGGCTCTCATTTTTTATTAAATTAATTTCTCGATGCTTAGAATTCTTGAATATTTTACAAATATATTTTTTTTCATTAATAGTTTGAAAATAATATTTTCCTTATTTTTGCTATTAAAAATACTAATAACACATCTTATAAATTTTTTCGAGAAAAAATAAAGTAATAATGATATATTTTTTGTTCAAAAAAAATTATCAGTTCACTACCTTTTTGAATAAATAAATACATATTAACGTATTAACATTATATTTTTGCAAATTTATTTTATTTTATTTGACTTTATTTTTGAATTATAGCTAAACATATGTACAATCACACACGCGTGTATATGTACGCCTTTGAAAAAAAAAATTAATAATAATAAAATAAGCATCGTTGAATTAGTTAAGTGAAATAAATTTGGGAGAATTAGATTAATTCACTTATTCCTTCAATTTTCAGTCCTTAAAGCATAATAAAAACCAACCCTGTCCACCCCAACAACCAAAACCACCCTGGCCCAATTACAACTATCTGAGCTGGCCCAAATTATAATCTTCCCTTTTTACCCGTACAATACAACAACATCAGCAATATAATCAACAACAACCCAGTTTCTATCGAACAACATAAACCAACAACACCAAACCACCCTCAGACCACCGAACAATGGCGAACATCAGTGAGTTTCTCTCCTTCACTACAAACCTCTGAAAAGGGGGTAGCTATAGGTTCAATGGTCTTTGGTCCATTCTTGACAGACAAAGAGCTTGCCTTTCTTGAAAAACTCAAGCCTACTATATCAAAATTTCAATCAAAGTCTCAATCTTTCAAATCTCTTCTGAAAAGGTGATTTTTCTTCACTAAACTATCACCTTTTCATATTCAAATTTCAAATTCTCAAGGCTCCTCCAAGGAGCCGTTTCATTTTTTGCCTATAAAAGGGGACTCTTTTTCACCTTGAGGAGGGTTCAAGTGGTATAAAATTGGAGAATTGTTTAGCCTACCATACTCGTTCACTCATTAAGCTTTCTCTATTTTATAGTTTTCGATTACCATTTCTTTACTCTCATTGATTTTCATCATTCGCATTCGAGTTCGTGTTAGAATCTTCAACGAGAAAGCCTTAGTTTGCTGCCCCACACAGGGTAAATTCTATCTTGTCTCAACTGTTCATGCTTAGTTTTTCCGTAAATTCTTAATTGTGCGACTAGTCGGGATGTTGTTTATTTTAGCCGACTAATTTTGGGCATGAAAAATGCAAAACCAAATTAGTTTGGTTTTTAATTTACATTAAGCTATGTGTTATGTGTTTATAAAAGTGCTCGCGACTTGCGATTTAGTCTGAGTAAATTCTACAAAGTTTAATAGTTGTTTTAGTTTGGCTGCCCATTACGGGATAACTGTTATATCATTATGGATGTCTTTTGATGTCGCACTGGCTGTCTAGCTTGTTGCGTGCATAATCGCGTGTTTATAAGATGTTTGCAACCTTCGGTTTATCATGGAAAAGGATCTAAAAGCATTCTAAATTTGGTTTTGTATATTTGAATACCGTGGCAGGTATTTGGTTAAGTCTTTAATCAATTGTGCACCTACAAAGTTTTTTTAGCTTTCCAAATTAGAATGAAAAGACTCATTATTTACATCTCTGAAATTGTACTAGCCGCTCTTCTTGTGGTTCACTGTTTTTCTTATTTATACAACATTAATTTAGAAATAGTAATTCGAGTCTAGAAGTGTTGAATTAAGCTCGGAGTTTCATTCTGAGCTTAAAGTTGATTTAAAGGCTAAATGATCGTCGTCTCTGTTCCTATTCTGAATCTTGTGTATGTGGGTGCTTAAATATTTGTTAAAAGTTCTGTTTTAGCTTAACTTTATTGGGCTGCAACTTAGCTAATGAATTAGTCCCATATGAAATCGAGTCTAAAAAAGAATATGTAAAAGTGTGACTTTGACATAGTGAGCATGAAGGAAGATATGTTATCCTGAGAATATCAAAATATTATGATTACTTCTCTGTTAAGAGCCCTTATGGTGCTATATAACGATTACTTCTCTGTTAAGAACCCTTATAGTCTTATTTGCCGATGTTGTTACTCTTATAAACAACTGAATCAAAGTTTCTGTGACTGAAATTTGCAGTTTAAATTTTGGTTTCCTTAGCATTTAGATGGAGTTCACTATATGATGAACCATTTAGACCATTTTACTCTAAATTATGGGAACAATCGATTTTTGTTGATGTGAAAAATAAAATATGTGCTATTTTGAAGTCGTCCTACTAGGTGTTGCCGTTTGGGGCTGGTTACATTCAGTTCTTGTTTGCAAATTAATTATATGGCCTCTGGACAACTCTTCGGTTACTCTTCTGTAGCTCGGGGAAAGTAGTTCTTCATGGCTAGCTTACTTTGAGCATACAACAAGCTTTTTTTCGTCATGTCACTTCTCTGTTCCAGCTTACATCGAGCATATTTTTCTGGATATCTAATCACTTTCGCAAGAAAACATTTTTTAGCATTCTCTCTCAACTATGACACAGGTCTTATGCTAGTTTGTTTGGTGTCATTTGAAAATATAAATAATAGTTAAATTTGGACATCCCAATAATTAGACGACGTGCACTTGTGACTGTGGTATGACTCTTGTCCTTTTTTGTCTAAGTTCCAGGTTAACGAATTCGTACTAACACAGTTTTTGAGTACGTACTTTACTAATATGATTGCACTTTACAATTATTTTATTAATTCTATAATCTGTCCCTCCCTCATTTGATCTAATTAACTGATTGTGGTATACAAATGTGTGTTTAAGTGATAACTTGGAAAATGATACAAGTCAAATGGCCACCTTAATTTTTGAAGACATGACTGGAGGTCTTCATTTAAATGCTCAAGACTTGGTCACCCCGAGGGCACAAGAATATGCAAGGAAGACCCATTTTGAGCACAAGCAAGGCCGTGTATGGAAGATTGCTTGGAGCATTGAAGACTTGAGGACTCACGGTTTTGGACAACACTTAATGGGTCATGATTTGGTCATCTTCATTAAGGGTATTTTGGTCACTTCATTGGGTCCAAATGCACTCCATGGCCACCCCACCCTTTAAGTGCATTGTTGTCATTTTTCCTTGCCTTGTAATAGAGTATACATAGAACATTTTAGGTCTTTTTCTCATTAGTTGTTCATTGATGTAAGACTTGAAACATGAAACACCTTTAGTTGTAGGGCTTGGAATAGCCACCACACCGGAATGAGGGCAACAAGTATGGATATCACTTGTGTTGCAATGTTGGCTTGAGACGTTGGTGTTTAGAGGAGGTAAAGTTCCTCTTGTGTCAACGTAGGAGTTAGGTTAACCGTTGTGTGTAGTGTTAAGGGTCCAAGATTACCATATTCTTAGATTCTTAAGATTATACCAACCAAAGTCTAACTATCTATCCATTTTGTTTATGTTGTAATCGTTTGTTTGTGTTCTTGTAATTCAAATCGTTGACTTGTTGTTCTTGTTCCATTGTTGTTGTTCTTCATCTTGTTGTTGTTAACATAGTTTGTTGTTAGCTGTTTTTAAGTGATACATATCTAAGAATCCACACATGCTACTAGCTACCACATTAGTCTATCACTATAAAGTGGTAAATCATCCTCGAACATCGGTTATTCAACTAAAATATTTATTTACGCTCAAGTTACCCTCACTCTAACTTCTAACTTTGTGACTTCACATCACCAGCTTCTTGGTCCTACATCACTACTAATAGGTCATGACACCGACACTTAACTTATACTACTACTCGAGTGGAAATACAGCTCCAACATTCTGCTACACATCGTTCCCTCTTAAGCATGACATTTGCAATATAAATTTTGAAAAAAAAATGGAATACTCTTAATACCGTAGGACGAAAAGCATGATTTCTTAAGAGCTCTGCAAGTATGATCTTAAACAAGTCCTTAGTATTTTCTAAGGTTGTTATGGTAACCTCAAATCTTTCAGGTGCCGTTACTAGGATTTTCTCAACAATCCTTGAATCATTGAAAGTGGAACCCAACAATCTGATGTGATTTGCTAAATTAAGAAGTCTGTCAGAGTACTCCTTTATGGTTTCACTTTCTTTCATCCTTTGCAGATCAAACTCACATACCAGATTCAACACTTGCATCCCTTGAATCCTTTCATCCCCTTCATACTCAGTCTTGAGATAATCCCATACCTCTTTCGCTGATTGCAGGGACATGATACGAGTGATAATATTAGCTGAAACTACAGTAAATAAGCATGCCATTGCCTTTGATTTCCTAGTATTCCTCTCCTTGTGAGTTTTAATCTGCGCCACCATGGGATTATTTGGCAAGGGAGATATCTCGTATTCATCTTCAATAGCTTCCCATAGATCCAAAACTTGCATATATATCCACATTCTAACTGCCCAGATTTGATAACTTTCTCCATCGAAAGTTGGTGGTGCCATTGAAGAAAAATTTGCTTCTTCGTTCATGGTATCCAATGGATCAGATTGATGCAAACACTCACAGGTCCCTTAAAATTAAAGCTCAGATACCAATTGTTGTTTAAAACCATTAAAGGAAAATAATAGGAATTAAATTCAAAGCTAGCTGCTAAAACAGAGATGGAGTTTGAAGAAGAGAATATGTAGAGAGACAAATTATTTTCTTGTTAAAAGACCGTCTATAATTAATCATCAACTTAACAACTTAAATAGTTGCTATTTCAACTAAAAATAGGACAAAGAAACAACCTATTTCTTCCAAAATTAAAATAACTAATTAGTTTCCTACCAAATATAGGACTCCTAATTTAACTAGGATTTGTACGTTAAAAAAAAACTAGAGTAAACAGAAAAAAAAAAACAGTTGCATTCTTAAAGCAACTTTCAACAAATACTACAGAAAAAAGACTAACAGGATCTCGAAGAGTTATCACCTCATGTACAAATAATCTCCACAAAATTGTCCATGAACTAGCTTGCAGTTCCTGCACTCAGTGCGTTGACCAAGAGTTTTCTGCCTGCAATCATGTCAAACATTTTGAAGAATTCACAAATTACCGTCAAGTAAAAAATTGAAACAAGAGAAGGTTAGATAGAGAAGGATGTTTTCATCAAGGTGCCAACAGAACTTATTGTTTTACAAAATTCTAAATGCTGATAGGAAAATGTAAATATCAAATTAGAGTAACACTGCAAAAATGAATTAATGATGAACACCAATTTGCTATTTCTTTAAGACAAATATCATCAACAGAATGATCTCAACTCTACTCTGATGAATACAACACATTTGAATATTCAAAAAAATTCAAGTTGATATGCACGCTTCATATGGACTTTAGATTTGCCAACTGTACAGATAACAATATTCATGCCTGAAGTTCAAAAATTATATTACATATATTCAGTCTTTCCAAACCACATGCTTTAAACTAGCTTCCACAACGAAAAGAAAAGCTTCACTGAATCATACTAAACGCTGGAGAGATATTTTGATCAGACAACATAGGTTTGGTCGTCTTTATTATCCCATGAAAGGAGGCAAATATTACCAATGTACATCCTAAGGAACTATACTGAGGGAACAGATATGACTGAATGCTAATTGGCCTGAGTTATCTTAAGCAGCAGAATACTTTAAGAGATTTTACATTTGTAATGGAATCAAATCAATCAGAAAATAAGCCAATGAATATGAATTTGGATTCATATCCAAAAGTACTTTGTTTATTCAACATTTACCTGAAAGTTTTCATGAACTTACAGTTTATTGTGGAAGCATCTGTTGTTTCTCTCCTGCCATATTATCCAGATGATGCATAAAGGGATCACAGGTTCGAATCCCCCCTCATTCTTTCTCGGTCGAGCTCATCACACAGAGCTTGCTTAGTGCCGTTTACCCTTTAGTGAGCTTTGTGGGCTATTACACTGGAGCAGGGTTTACCTATGTTTAGACGAAGAATCTTAGAACTATGATAAACATGTATTTTAGGCTGAAAATCAACAATCTCCATCATAAATAATCAGCCAACACTGTTGATCTAGAACCAAATTGCAAATGGTAGGAAATTGATCCTTCAACCGCCCCTCATCACACCATCTGTCAGATCGCAACTCTAAATGATAGGAAGGGAGAAGTTTGGAACACCAATGTGGCTATTCGTCTAGTTGTGTATATAAGAAGAGTTTGCCTTTGAATTTGTGAATTTGAACACCATAAGCAAATTCATGGACTCTGTTGATTTATTTCATCTGACTAAGGATATAAACCATGAATTGTTTGAATTGTAAGACAATTCAATCAATCCTTCGCTTGAAAGAACTAGTCCCTGTCCATCTTCTAAAAGTTAATATACTGATATTCCACATCTTCACAACTTTATTAAAATTTCCCAAGAAAAAAAAAAGAATTCACAAGGACAAGGTTTCCAACTTAAGGAACGATAAACTTTCTTAACTTTATGTCATTTGTGTATTCAACAGGGGAGCGAAAACACGAAACAATATAGTCGACAAAGCATTCTACACTTGGTGTTTGTCGACTGCTTCAAGTCTAGAAGAGTTTGTCTGACTATTGTCTAGAATATCCAGTTTTCGACTATATAACGTATACTAAACTCTTGGTACCTTTGATTAAAGACACTTAAAGTTGACTCAAAATGCTGCTGCGAGATTCCCATTTTATTCTGGTTCTTGAACCTTTGTGTTCAGCCACAGAGAAAACCCCTGAATACAAATTACCTTACAAACAGAGAACTCGTGACTAAGTAATCGCGATAAGCTAGGTCCAAGAACCATGTGACAATCGTCATAAAACCAACACTGAAATAGGGAAAAAAAGTACGTGTGTATCAGAAATGAGATCATGATTAGACTAAGGCATACAAAATTGGATATTACATGCCACAAGTACATACAGGTAGCAGGGCGAGCACATGAGTCAGTTTCTCTTGCCCCGTCCAACTATAATAGCAATAACGATAACGATGATGTTTAAATTCAACAACCATAACAACAACAACAAAAACAACCACATACCCAATGTACTCGGACAAGTGCGGACTGGAGAGTGTCTAAGAATACATAGACCTTACCCCTACCTTGGAAGGCAGAGAGGTGTTTCCAATAGACTCCCTACTCAAGGAACTCAACAACCATAATGTAAACATAGAAAATGCTTATAGGTTTTATAAGCTAAAATCAACCAAAAGTCCCAAGGATAAAATGGATAAAAATAGGTAAATTATCCATTGGTTTTATAAAGTGGACAAGTATTGTTGGACATCCCAAAATAGAAAAGTGGACAAGTAAAGATGGACGGTGAATGCCAACCCACAGTAGGAAATCTTCTCTTCCTGTAAAAAGAGTTCATTTGTTTTGATAGAGTTGCCTGTTTCACCCCATATTTTTCAATTTTCATCGTTGAACAGGACATTGAAACTAATGAAAAATGATTAGCAAGTTCAAGAACTTATGACTCAAATTCAGCACAATTTTCCGTACTTAACAGCGGCTAGATAATTTGAAAAGTGAAAGAATTTAAAACTAGATGTAAAAAAAGAATCTCTACTCACCAACAAATTAATAAAGTTTAGAAATGAAATAGTTATAAATTAACTGCATCACCAATCTAATAAAAAATAAAGTCCCTTCCCCTTCATCTTCCTCCTCTCAAGGGTTCGTATTGTCAGCTCCCCATTTCTGAGATGCAGCGGCTGATCATTCCCATCAAAAGCATTTATATTTTTCAATTGACTATGCCAAGACTCGCTTCTTTGAGAAGAAGAATGACTCGATGAAATATTTAGTCATTTTATCAGTTGATGATAGATTGAATCTCCTAGGATGACAACTCCGCAGCAAAACATCTACAAATGTTGGGCACTCCTCAATTGACCTGAAGTGGACATCTAGAATGTCCACATGGGGGGTAGAAACTTTGTGGTGCAGTAGAAAATTTTTGATGTTGATATCAACGCATTTGTCAAAAACAATGGTAACTTGAGACGAAGAGGACAAGTTTGATAGGAACTTCCTCAACTTAAAAACCACGCAACATTTAAGTTCAAAACCCTGTAGTTGTTAAGAATGATTTTTGAATGCTTCAATTGTCTAGACTCACTTGCCATTTTTAATAGCGCATTAGCATTAGTGGTTTACCAGTGTTGTAAAATTGTTTTACTGTGCACATGTACTAATACTACAGATATAGTTTGATTAGGATTAGACTTGTTCAACTTATTTAGGCGTTAGTTGTATTAGACGCAGTTATCGATTCCTACATTCTAGGAGTTAGTTTATGCTAACTTTGATTATTTCAGCTGTATATAAACTGCACTGCAATCTCATCAAATACACACTTTCTTCTACTCTATTCCTCTACTTTATATGGCATCAACGCCACAATAACTCTAACGAGTAATTTTTTTTCCTGCACATCAATGGCTGCCTCCACCCCAATTGCTAATGTTGATGCCTCCTCTGTCGTCAAAAACTTAATTAAATTCAACTCAGGCTCCCAACTACCGATTAAACTATCTGGCAGCCACAACTTCACTATTTAGAAGGCCCAGATTGCCATGCTACTTCATGTCCATGACCTCTATGGTCATCTTGACGGCACCACGTTGTCCCCTTCGAAAACAATCATCACTAACGAAATTGAATCTGCCAACCCCAAATACAAGGATTGGTTTTGTCAAGATAAACTAATCTAAACTGCTCTTATGGCCTCTGTTGATGCCACAATCGCATCCACTGTCGCTTCCGCAGATAACTCCAAAGCTGTCTGGGATCAGCTTCACACCTCCTTTACGAACTAATCGCAGACCCTTATATTTAGCCTCCGTCATCATCTCAGTTGGATCAGTAAAGACAACAAATCTATTGTTGAATATCTGCATGATATTAAGACAACAAATCTATTGTTGAATATCTGCGTGAAATTCACTCTCTATCTGATGAGCTCGCCACAGCTGGTTCACCGATCAATAACGAAGAACTTGTGGTAAAAAATTTGAGTGGACTCGGTCCAGAGTTCCGTGAGATTTTAGCAGCTATATGGGCACGAGACTCTCCAATCAGCTACGAAGAAATTTTTGACAAGCTTCTTAATCACGAAGTGTTCCTCAAACATGATGACCTCAAAAATGCAACCACACAAGTCACTGCCGCAGTTGCTCAACGTGTCACAAATTCCCACTCAATACCACACAATAATCGATGCCCACCCAACAACAACAACAACTGGCGTCCCCAAAATAGATAGCCCAATCAAAGTGCGATTCCTCAGGATTCCAGCAATAGTTCTCAGTGGCGTAACTTCCCACACCAATCTTCACGAGTCCATTGTTAGCTCTGTGACAAATTTTGCCATACAACAAATGTTTGTCGGTCCTGATCCCACAACCACTTTGAAGCTAAGGCTAATTTTGCTGGCCAAACACCGCCAAATAACCCATGGATTATATACTCAGGTGCATCTCACCACGTTACCTTCGATACCAACTCCCTGCCCAATGTTCAAGACTTCAAAGGGATGGAGAAAGTGACGATGGGTAATGGTAATGTGATTCCAATTACTCAAACCGGTAATACTCATTTATATGCGTCAAATAATGCCTTCAAACTCTACTATTTTATGTGCTCCTTCTATCAAGTGCAAGCTTATTTTCGTTTCTCAATTTTGTCAAGATAACCAAACCTCAAAAGAATTTTTTCCTTTTAACTTTTTTGTAAAGGATGTGAATACGGGAAAACCTCTTCTGTGCGGCCCGAATAAAGCAGGACTGTACGAATGGCCAACACTGTCTCGCCCAACCATCAATGTTGTTGTTACCAGCCCTTTGTTACATCTGTGGCATCGAAGATTGGGTCACCCTCATTCTTGAGTTTTATTTTGCATTATCAAAAATTTTAGTCTTTTTTATTCTTTGAAAGACAAGTTTACTTATTGTAATTCTTGTTGCTGCAATAAAGACCACATATTTCCATTTTATTTAAACAAATTGTCCTATAAATCTCCATTAGAAACACTTTACAGTGATCTGTGGGGGCCATCTCCAGTGATCTCAATTGATAAAAAACCTTATTATTGTATTTTTGCTGATTAGTAGAGCAAATACATCTAGTTATACACAATGAAAAAACAAAAATGAAGTTCAACAAATTTTTCAACACCTACATCCTGTGCTTGAAAAACATTTTGATAAAAAAATACTCACCCTATACACTGATGGAGGAAGTGAATATCAAATATTAGACCCATACCTCCACTCCAATGGCATACAAAATCTTGTTTCTCCATCGTACATACCTCAATGGGTTGCCATGGCTGAAAGACATCATCGTCACCTAGTTGAGACAGCTAAAACACTACTTCATCAAGCTGCTTTACCATCTAATTTTTGGTCATTTGCTTGCCATCATGCCACATATCTCATCAATCATCTACCCACTAGCACACTTAATAACAAGTCACCATTTGAAGTTCTTTTTAATGACAAACTAGCGTACGAATCTCTTCGTACATTTGGTTGTTTGTGCTACCCATGGCTTTGACCATATGCCCAAAATAAGTTAGAACCATACTCCAATCCTTGTGTATATCTTAGATACTCCATCACTCATCATTCCCATCAGTGTTTTGATCCCACCAGTTCCAAAAATTTCCTCTCTCAGGATGTAAAATTTTTTGAAGATGTTTTTCCATTTGAAAGTATATTTTCTTAATTGAACTAAAAAATTTCTTCTTTAAAGTGGAAAATAGTTTATTCTCCAAATAACTCTGACTTTTTCAATCATGGAGATAATACACTTGATGCTAATAACACCCAGTTGCCCCCCACTATTCCACTCGTGCGAGACACATGCCAAGATGCATGCTCAATTCGTGCCGCACAGGAAAACTAGCCGAAGGCAGATCACTCCATACCTCAGGCACCAGTAATATCCCCTCTGCTTCCTTAACATCTTTTGATAGGTATAGGCAATTCACCACTGATAACCTTCAACCCTATTTTTTTTTTCAAAGCCAACCCCCTGATCCCTCTACTTGTCCTATCTCCAAGAATCTTAGCCTACCAATTACCCACGTCTATCAGCGTTGACCACACTCATCATCCATACAACCAGCTCCACCTCTAAGTTTACCTCCCCTATCAAAACCTATTGTTAACATTCCATCCATAGAACAACATAATGTCGGAACGCGATCACAAAACAGTATCATTAAGCGACAAAAAATTATTGGCTACACTGCCCAAATAAACCAGCCTGCATCTTCTATTTCTATAACCCACAAGCAAACACAAAAATTCCCATATTGGAGAGATGCTATGAAGGCTAAATTTGATGCATTAATGAAGAACTAGACTTGGGACTTGGTTCCACCAGACCATGGCCGCAATATTATCCCTTGTAAGTGGTTGTTTCGAATCAAAGCTAAATATGATGGCTCCATTGATAGGTACAAAACACGTTTAGTTGCAAAAGGGTTCACTCAAAGGCCCGAATTTGATTTTCACAAGACATTCAGTCTAGTAGTTAAACTAACTACAATTCAAATAGTACTTACATTTGTTGTACAGATAAACTAGCCACTACATCAAGTAGATGTCAATAATGCTTTTCTTCAGGGAAAGATTCAAGAATATGTGTATATGTCTCAACCTTCTGGCTATAAAGACGCGAATCATCCCAACTATGTCTGCCATCTCAAAAAGGCAATTTACAGACTCCGACAATCTCCTAAGGTCTGGTATGATGCATTGACTAGTTCTTTGATTTAAATGGGGTTCAAGATGTCTGAGTGTGATAATTCTCTCTTTGTTCTGCATAATATGGGGTCACTATTTATATTTTGATGTATGTGGATGACTTTATAATCACAGGAACTGATGAAACACTCATTCAATATGTTGTTACCTCTCTTTCAAAAGAAATTCTCTCAAGTACCTTGGTTATTACACTATTTCTGGGGTGTTGAAGTACACAGAAATGTTGATGGCTTGTTTCTCAGTCAATCCAAGTATATACAGGAGATTCTACATAATACTCAGATGCAAGACTGCAAAGGTATTCAGTCACCTATGAGCATGTCTGAGACCCTACTAGTTGATGATGGAGCACCTAAAACTGATGGAAAAGAATACAGAAGTATGCTCAATAAGCTTCAGTACCTTTCATTTACCCAACCTGACATTACATACTCTGTAAACAAGCTTACTCAGTTCAACACCTCTCCGTCTGTGCTTCACTAGAAGGCAGTTAAGCGTATCCTGTGATACCTTACAGAAATATCCCAGTATGGCATTCGTATTTCCCCATAGAAATCGACTGATCTCTATGCCTATGCTGATGTTGAATTGGGTAGGTGACATCAATGATCGCCGCTTTATCTCGAGCTACATTTTTTATCTGGGCACAATGCCCATCTCATGGAGTTCTTGTAAGAAACCTACTGCTTCTAGATCCTCCACTGAGGCTGAATATCATGCGGTTGCTTCTACCTTGTCTGAAACAAATTGGGTTACTCATTTCCTCAAAGATCTTCATGTGTCACTCCCTGATACACCTATAATACTTTGTGATAACCTTGGAGTTACGTATATTATCGAGAATCCAGTACATCATACCAAAATGAAGCACCTTGAGGTTGATCTTCAATTTGTTCATAACCAGGTCCACAATGGACTAGTCCAAATGAGGCACATACACTCTGCTAATCAACTTGCAGATCCACTTACCAAACCATTGTCCAAGCCAGCTTTCCAGTTAATGCTTCCCAAGTTACATGTTGTCTTTTCACACCTAACTTGAGGGGGCGTAGTAGTGCATTAGCATTAGTGGTTTACCAGTGTTGTAAAATTGTTTTACTGTGCTCATGTACTAATACTACAGATATAGTTTGATTAGGATTAGACTTGTTCAACTTATTTAGGCGTTAGTTGTATTACACGTAGTTATTGGTTCCTACATTTTACGAGTTAGTTTACGCTAATTTTGATTTTTTCAGCTGTATATAAACTACACTGCAGTCTCCTCAAATACTCATACTTTCTTCTACTTTATTCCTCTGCTTTTATAATTTAAAGTTCAGGAATTTGATTTCCAATGTACTCAAATGATACCAAAATTAAAGAATCAATATTTGTTATGCTCCAACAATACAAAATCTTCAAGACTTTCAGGGATTGAGATCTAGAAATAAGGTTATTGAGAGATCCATTTGATATCCCCACATGTCTTAGCTTTATATATTTATGTTCTGACATTCAACAACATCCAAGTTTTCTAATGAATAATAACTAGAATTAGAATAATACAAGTGTTGAAGAGTTGGTGCTTGGATTTTAACACGTACATTTCTAATTGACATTATGGAAATTGACTTGATCTTTTGAATATTCCAGAGCTCCATCTTTCCCAACCCCCGGCAACTCTCGAGGATGAAAGAGACAATAAAGGAGAAGCTACTAAGTAGAGTTTGAAGCATGTTTTCATCTAAACTTACACAACACAGAGAAACCTTTCTCAAAGAATGATAGTTCACCACACTGCTAGATAATGAAGCACCCATCAGATTACAATGACTTAGAACCAATTCTCTCAAATATTTTCCTGCCAAGACTTTGATAATAGGAAAAGGGTACAATCGAATTTCATACACTATATATTTTACACCATTCTGACGAGTTATGTCAAACCACTTATCCAGTGAAACTTGATTATTATCACTGAACATTAAATAATTTGAGAGTTCAAACTTGTCAATAGGGATTTTGTCATCCCTGTATCTCTTTATCTCTGCATGAGTGCGCCCACTTTTTTTGTGCCTTTGGTAATAGAATTAACTTTGATTATTAAGTTGGGAAGAGTCGACCAGGCTTGTAGCCATATTTTGGAGAGAATACTCATCCAAGAAGCTTCTTCATAACTAAGATAACAGAGTATTTTTTTAAATGAGGCAAAGAGGCAAAGTGTCTATTGTGGCCCTCTGTGTTCTAGCAATGTTTTGAATGATTGAATGAACCGTAATGTAAATTATAAGTCAAACAAGCAATATGAATGTTGTAGCCATGTTTTGAATGTGATTGGGAGAAACCTAATGTGAATTATTATTGCAATTTATACAAACACCATATTGTGGCAAGAAAACGATATTTTTAGTCCTTGTGTTATTACATTTTTCCTATTTTAGTCCTTATGATATTCAGTTGAGTGAATTTGAGCTTTAATTAAGCAATGTGTGTGATTTTAGTCCTTCAACTAAATGACAACCAACAATATAACAATTATTAAATTACAGAGGGACAAATCAGATATTTCATTTTACTTTTAGTGCATAAACATAAAATTTTACTAGAAAATGAAGCGTTTTATTTCTCCAATCCTTTTTCTTGTTCCACTTTTAAAAATTTGAAAGATATACATAACACATTGTTGATATTAATAAGAAACATGCTATTTACACAACAAATATTAATAAGAAACACATTATTTACACAAAAAAGAAGAATCAAACCAATAAAGAAAAATAGTTGTACTTGCTTTCCCAGTATTTTTTATTTTTAAAATAAAATTGACATAGTTCCCTGATTTTTGTTAACAAATTATGGGCCAAATTCAGTTGACATTCCAAACTGATAGGCCAAATTCAAATTACAAGTTCATCCAATGTGCTGACAAGAGACAAAAATGGTTACAACTACCTAACTGCCTACACATGTGCGAGGCACACACGTGCAACCTTTAAATTCTAGCACCAAACAGCTTCCTTGGTGCCCAGCTTGTTGCTTGCCCTCATTCCTACCTTGTGTAGATTTTGCCCTGCACAACTTGCCATTGGTTTACATATTCCATAGTCATTTGCCTTGCTTAGTTCATAGCCCACGAACCGTTAACACCCTCAAATTTTGACTATTTTACTTTTGTTCTTTCTGTACATGAAATTTCAATTTCGGACTCAAATCATGATTGGGGTGTTAAATGGGTAATCGGAGGAATTTCAGAATTTTCGGACAGAGTTCGGGGTATTTTTGGGCCTCGGAGGTAGTAAGCCTCTGCGATAGTCCTGCGTCATGGAGGTTGGTTCCCACGATGAGTACCACATCGCAGTGTATCACAGAGGCTGGATCACGCGATGGGTGTCATTCCACGGAGGCTAGTCCCCGCAATAGCCCCTGAGTTGCAGAGGCTATGCTTCCCGAGGTTACTTTTAAATATCTTAGAGGGACTTTTTAGTCTTTTATCCTTTAAACCATTCCCCGTGATTTAAGACATCCCCAAAAATGTATTATTGCCTTTGTGAAATCTCTAAGTTTAATTTCCACAAGTCAAAAGAAAGAAAACACCTAGGGTTGAGAATTCCAACATCCAAAGGGTCAAATTTCTCCACGCTTTCGTCATTATTGAGGTATATGGGACTATCCTAAATCTCATGGGTGTAATATTATTATTTTAATAAGCTTTAAGGATATATAATTATGTACACGAAAAAGGATTTTGGGAAATCATTTTGAATAGCATGCATCATGAACCCATTTTGATGAAAGTAAGTGTTTATCATGAAGTATATCCATAAACTTGAACTATATTCATGTGTACATATGTTTTGAGCTTTGAGAATCGAATTGAGAGCATGAATTATGAAAATCCCTCTCTTATCATGATACCTATCTTATTTGACGTGTTGTGGGTTGTTCAACCACATGATTTAAAAGCTTGAGAGTGGGTGTTTTACTATTATTTATAGATTGATAATATTTATGATATGATGAGAGGGTGTCTTCTCTTGTTTATAAATGATCATTATGTTAAATGAAAGAATTGCATGCATTTTATGAAAGAGTTGGTCATCTTATGTTGAAATCTTGAGAATATAGTGTCTTTACATAGGTTTCATATGCTTTCGAAATAAGAACTCTCATGTGATTTGATAAATCCTTTTTGATGGTTATTTGCTTTTGAATAAAAAGGGCTATGGATATGATATGATATGATATGATATGATATGATATGATATGATATGATATGATATGATATGATATGATATGATATGATATGATATGATATGATATGATATGATATGATATGATATGATATGATATGATATGATATGATATGATATGATATGATATGATATGATATGATATGATATGATATGATATGATATGATATGATATGATATGATATGATATGATATGATATGATATGATAAGATATGAATGACTATCAAGTCTGGCTATGATGATACCTCATATTGATATGCCTTAATAGAACTCAAAAGTGAACATCTTTACAAGAATGACGTATGGTGTTAAAGCAATAAAAATTAGGATTAAAGAGAGTTAGATGGTTAACCTAAGAAGGCTCAAGTTTAGATAACTCATAGCCTAAAACTATGTTTTGCCGATACGGGTTTTCTTTTTATGAAAAGGTATGTCTTTCAAGGAGGAATATCCTTTCCTTGTGACATGGTATGTCATGCAAGGAGGCATACTTAGTGTTTACGTACTCCAATCCTGACGGCAAACTTGGATTAGGGGCTTGGCCGCTGAGTCAAGGGTAGATTCTATATAGCCCGTGAGATAATTAGAAATGTAGGGTGTACCATTTAGCTCAAAAGTAAAACAAAGAGTTGAGTCATGGCTTACAAGGATGTTTTAAAGATCACTGAATATGTCCATATGTTTATGTATCTGTATATTATGATAAATTGTTTTTCATAATACTCTCACTTATTTTACATGAAGTATGTGTTGTTTTACATAGTTGATTTTAATGTTATTCTGGGAATGGATTGGATCCATTCATGTTATGCTACACTAGACTGTAGGACAAGAAAGGTCACCTTCTCTTTTCCTAATGAGTCGTAATAGAGTGGGAGGGATATTCTCTCGCACCTAGAGGGAAGTTCATAACTTATCTTAGAGCTAGTAAGCTCATATCTAAGGGTTATTTGTATCATCTTGTTCGGGTCAAAGATTCTGGCACTGAAAGTCCCTCCCTCTAGTCAATTCTTGTAGTTAATTAATTCCCAGAAGTCTTTCCTGATGACCTCTCTGGATACCCCCGGATAGGAAGATAGATTTTGGCATTGACCTGCTGTCAGACACCCGGCCTATTTCTATTCCACCTTATAGGATGGCTTCTGTAGAGTTAAAATGATAATTAAAAGACCTTTTTGACAAAGGCTTTATTCATCATATTCTCTCCCTGGGGTGATCCAGTGCACTTTGTGTGTAAGAAAGACAACTCTCTTTTTATGTGCATAGATTATCATCAGCTGAAAAAAAACAGTTAAAAATAAGTACCCTCTTTCCAGAATCGATGACCTCTTTTGACCAACTCCAGCATACTAAATATTTCTCCAAAATTGACCTTTATTCAGGGTACCATCAGTTGAAGGTTAGGGAGGTTGACAGTCCTAAAATAGTTTCAGAACCCAATATAGTCACTATGAATTCTTGGTAATGTCCTTCAGACTAACTAACGCCCCCGTAATGTTAATGGACCTCATGAATAAGGTGTTTCTTTAGTTTCTAGACCTATTCGTCATAGTCTTTATTGATGACATCCTGATTTAATCTAAGAGTGAAGAGGAGCATGCTCATCATCTCCAAATCATCCTTCAGGACCATGAGTTGTATGTGAAGTTTTCTAAGTGCGACTTCTAGCTTAGTGCTATTACTTTTCTGGGGCATATTGTTTCTAGCAAGGGAATTAAGGTTGATCCCCAAAAGGTTGAGGCAGTGAGAAAATAGCCCAGACCCATGACTCTAACCGATATCCAGAGCTTCTTGGGTTTGGCAAGGTATTACAGGAGATTTGTAGAGAGTTTTTCATCCATAACTGCTCCACTTACTAGATTGACTCAAAAGAAGGTGAAATTCTTATGGTCTGCCTCTTGTGAGAATAGTTTTGAGAAATTGAAAGACAAGTTGACTACTGCATTAATTTTGACCCTTCTTGAGGGTACAAAGGGATTGTGGTTTACTGTGATGCTCCTGGGTGGGACTTGGGTGTGTACTGATGCAGCATGAGAAGGTAATAGCTGATGCTTCTAGACAATTGAAGATGCATGAGAAAAATTATCCCACCCATGACTTAAAGTTGGC
Organism: Capsicum pubescens; assembly: GCA_030864215.1. Taxonomy (NCBI): domain Eukaryota; kingdom Viridiplantae; phylum Streptophyta; class Magnoliopsida; order Solanales; family Solanaceae; genus Capsicum; species Capsicum pubescens. The sequence continues at coordinate 46,818,984 of CM061549.1, forward strand.
ATTTGTGGTATTTACACTAAAATTTTGGTGTCATTATCTTTATGGAATACATGTTGATATCTTTATCGATCATAAAAGTTTGCAGTATGTCTTCTCGTAGAAAGAGCTAAATCACAGGCAAAGGCGGTGGTTGGAGTTGTTGAAAGATTATGACATGAGTCTACACTATCATCTAGGTAAGGCCAATATGGTGGGTGACGCCCTTAACAGGTATTCCATGGGCAGTCTTTCCCAGATGAAGGAAGGAAAGAAGAATATGGTGAGGGATATTCATCGTCTTGCTAATTTGGGAGTTCAACTCCTAGATTTTAAGGATGGAGGGGTGTTTGTACAAGATGTAGCAAAATCTTCCTTATGTGCAGAAATTAAGGAAAAACAGACCAGAGAAACCCCATTTTGACTCAGATCAAGGAGGATGTTGGTCAGCAAAAAGTGATGGCCTTTGAAATTTGTGGAGATGGTATTTTAAGATACCAAAGTCGATTGTGTGTGCCAAATATGGATGGGCTGCGAGACAGGATTCTTGACGAAGCCCATACTTTCAGGTATGTTGTTCACCCTGGCTCCACTAAAATGTATCAGGATCTCAAGGAGATTTATTGGTGGACTAACATGAAAAGAGATGTTGCTAATTTTGTGGCTAAGTATTTCAATTGTCAAAAAGTTAAGGTGGAGCATTTGAGGCCAGGTGACACTTTCCAAGAGATAGCCTTGCTTTATGAAAATAGGAGATGATCAATATGGAATTTATTAAAGTACTTCCGCGATCCCGAGACCAATATGACTCTATTTGGGTGATTGTAGACAGGACGATCAAGTCAGCTCACTTTCTGCCTGTGAGGACTAATTACTCGGGAGATGATTATGCGAGGTTGAATATTCAGGAAATTATTCGATTGAACGGGGCTCCAGTATCTATTATACCCGATAGAGGTACGCAATTTTTTTCCCATTTTTAGCGGTCTTTTTAGAGAGGTTTGGGCACCCAAGTAAGCCTTAGCACCTCCTTCCTCCCTCAAATGGATAGGTAAGCTGAGCGTACCATTCAGACCTTAGAAGATATATCGAGGGCTTGTGTGATTGACTTTAAGGGTAGTTGGGTGGATCATTTGTCATTAATAGAATTCACCTTCAATAATAGCTACCACTCTAGCATTCAGATGTCTCATTTTAAAGCTCTTTATGGAAAGAGGTGTAGGTCATCAATTGGTTGGTACGAGGTGGGTGAAACCCGCTTGTTTGGGACTGACCTTGTCCATCAGGCGAAGGAGAAAGTTAAAGTCATTAGGGAGATATTTAAAACCACCCAAAGTTGTCAAAAGTCCTATGCTGACGTAAGAAAAAAGGAGTTGGAATTAATGGTTGATGATTGGGTATTTCTATAGGTATCCCCTATGAAAGGAGTCATGAGGTTCGGAAAGAAAGAGAAACTCAGTCTTCGCTACATAGGCCCCTACCAGATTACAAAGAGGATAGGTGGAGTTGTGTATGAATTGGATTTTCCATAAGTTTAGCTTCTGTCCATCCTGTATTTCATGTGGAAATGCTTAAGAAATATATTGGAGACCATTCACTGATGTTACCTGTTGAGGAGATTGATGTGAAGGAAGTATTTTCATATGAGGAGGAACCCATCGCTATTTTTGACCACCAAGTTTAGAAGTTAGGGAGTAAATAGATAGCTTCAGTTAAAGTGTTGTGGAGGAATCAGAAAGTTGAGGAAGCACTTGAGAGTCAGAGAATGATATGTGTACAAGAGATCCATCACTCTTTGAATCCGTGACTGATGATGTGGAAGGTATTGATCTTATCTTACTCTTTTCCTTCCATGTAGCGCCTTAAATCGTGCTTAATGTGGTCCGAGTCTTTATTCAAGAACGAATGATTGCAAGGAGGGATAATGTGACACTGTTAAATTTTAGCTATCTTATTTTTGGTCTTCTCATACTTGAATATCAATTTTTGACTCAAATCATAATTGGGGGTATTAAAAGGTAACCCGAAGAAATTTTGGAAATTTTGGATAGTGTTTGGGGAATTTTTGGGACACGGAGGTAGTAAGCCTCTGCGATAGCCCCGCAGCACGGAGGCTGGTTCCCGCGATGAGTACCATATCGCGGAGGCTGGATCATGCATGGGTGTTGCACCGTGGAGGCTAGTCCCCGTGATAGCCCCCATGTCACGGAGGCTGTGCTTCCCTGGGTTACTTTTAAATATCTTAGAGGGACTTTTTAGTCTTTCCCCCTTTGAACCATTCCCTAAGATTTAAGACATCCCCAAAAACATATTATTGCCTCTGTGAAATCCCTAAGTTTGATTTCGATGAGTCAAAGAAAGAAAACGAGAATTCCAACATCCAAAGGGTCAAATTTATCTATGCTTCATCGTAATTAAGGTATGTAGGGATATCCTAAATCTCATGGATATAAGATTATTGTTTTAATAAGCTTTAAGGAAATATAATTATGTACACGAAAAAGGATTTTTGGGAAATCATTTTGAATAGCATGCATCATGAACCCGTTTTGATGAAGTAAGTGCTTATCATAAAGTCTTTCCATAAACTTAAACTATATTCATGTTTACATATGTTTTGAGTTTCGAGAATTGAATTGAGAGCATAAATTATGAAAATCTCCCTCTTATCATGATACCTATCTGATTTAACGTGTTGTGGGTTGTTCAACCACATGATTTGAAAGCCCTAGAGTGAGTGTTTCACTATCATTTATGGATTGATATTATTTATGATATGATGAAAGGGTGTTTTCTCTTGTTTATAAATGTTCATTGTGTTAAATAAAAGAATTACATGCGTTTTATGAAAGAGTTGGTCACCTTTTGTTGAAATCTTGAGAATATGATGTCTTTACATAGGTTTCATATACTTTTGAAATAAGAACTCTCATGTGATTTGGTAAATCCTTTTTGGCTGTCATTGATGTGCTTTTGAATAAAAAGGGTAATGGATATGATATGATAAGGTACGATGACTTGAAAGTCTGGTGTAACGCCCCGTGTTTCGGGCTAGAATAAAAACCATCATTTCTATGCGTAGATGATCCAAAAGCCATAAATCCTATGCAAATTTTCCATGTTAATCAAGTATGTAGTATGGTAACCTATTTGAGCATGAATTGAGATCATAAAGGTCCCCTAACTCAAGGTTAAGTTGAAAGCTTTCCTATCGTTCGAGTTTTAGTGAGCGTTGAAACTTAAGTCAACTTCAATAGACCATATCTCCTTGTATATAACGAACTGGGTGGCCTACTATATATCAAATCAAATATCTTTGAATTATCTTTCCATCGATACCAAATTCGCCTAAAACGGACACTTGGTGAAGAAGTTAGATCATTTTTAGTGTCAGCATTTCCGATTGACTGGTCACTGCATCGCGATGAGCCTTAAATTGACAATTGTCAATTCTAGTAGCTCACCGTGATTTCCAGCACGTCGCGGTGAAGCCTTTTACGGCATTCCAGTCCTGGATTTTAAATTCCAAGGTCAAACTAGACATTTTCCATGGCCCCAAACCCATCCAAACACAAGATTTAATCCCAAATACACCTAAATACATACACTTTCACCAAAATTCATCAAGAACAATCTCTAGGGTTTCAAACAAGAATCCCAAATAATTCAAGATTCAACCATGAGTTTTTGAATATAATTAGAGATTTGGAATCCCCAATCCGTAAGCTTCAAGAATCATTCATTATTCTCCAAAATCGAGGTACGCAGGGTTTTCCTAAAATCTCGTGGGCATAGAAATCATATTTTAAGAAAGGAGTTTTTAGATTTATGAATATAATCATGTTTTAGAATACTTGATGGAATTTTTTTGTCTTTAGGCCTTCCCCTAAATTGATTTAAAGTGATATATGTATATATGTACATGTTTTAATGTTGATGATTGAATTGAGAGCATGATTCATGTGAAAATCCCTCTCTTGTTATGATTTTCCTTACTTATCATATGATATGAATTATTTTTGAAATGCATCTTGAAAAGCATGTTACGAAGTATCTTAATTTATGAATGATTTGGTTATGAATCTTAAATTCCAAAGAGAGTTGTTTGTATTGAAAAATGTTGAAAATACATATAATGAAAGAGTGCATGGATTTTGCCAAAAGCACATGACCACTTTATGTTTGAAGAGTTCTTGTATGGTTTTGACTTATGCTTTCGGAACAGGAAATCTCTTATACTATTTGCATGTTTGGGTGGTTCGAACTATGTTTTAATGAAAGAATGATGCATGATGCATTATGGCTCAGAAATAGGACTTGCAAGTCTTGGTGTGACGACACCAATTCAGATTATGCCATGATAATTCAGAACAGAATAGAATGCATGTTTGAAATCAGACTTTTCAGATATTGAAATTAGAAAAATACATGATTCAGAACAGGATAAAAATGGGCACAGAGAGAGCTTAGGTGGTTCCCTGAAGAAGGCATGGGTTCAGACAACCCGTTGCCCAAAACTATGATTTGCCGATTTGGGTTATTTATATTACGTTGGCCTAGAGACTTGCGGTATATCAGACTTAGACACTCTAATCCTTGCGGCACACTTGGGTTGGGGGCTTTCCCGCCGATTCAATGGAGAATTTCATATAGCCCATGGAATATCAGACTTGTAGGGGAGTCCCACCTAACTCAGAAGTAATACAAGGATCAGACATTGCATTGACAAGAATGATTTATGATTTTCAGAAAGTGCCCATGTGTTTTAGAACTATTTCATGCATGATATTTTGACAAATTGCTCTTCAACTATTTTATCTATATAAAAGCTTTATTTTGGATTACCTTGCATACTAGTACGTCTGTATTGACCCCCCTCATCCCTCCAGGTTCTGATGTTCAGTCTAGGGGTCCAGATAAGCAGTAGATAATTCAGACAGCTGATCAAGTTGTGCAGTGGTGAGCCTTCTCTATTCCAGAAGGCCTGTCTTTTCGAATTATGTTGCTTATTACCGTTTTGGTCTACTGGGGGCCTTGTCCCAGTTTCAGATATTTGTCAGATTTTCATGTAGTAGAGATTTCGCAGACTGAGTCAGATATTATTTAGATGTAGTCCCACTACAGTTTTCGTACTTATGTTGAAAATTAGAATTTGACCATGTTTCTGTAGCTGATTATGTTTCTGCATCTTCTTTATTTATATGAATATTGTGCATGATTACCAGATAGAGAAGGGTGTTCCGGACCTTCATGGTTCGGGATGTCCGTCACGGCCAGGCCCTAGTTTGGGTCGTGACAAACTTGGTATCAGAGCACGGTTCATGGTCTCAGGGTGTCTGCAAAATCACGTCGGGTAGAGTCTTATTTATAGGTGTGTAGAGCATCATACTTATAAGCAAGAGGCTACTAGGCATTTAGGAATGTTTCCCTTTCTTCATGTTCTAGTTCGTGCTATTGAGCCAGGATGTTCCTCTTCCATACTCTAATTCGTGCTATGGTGTCGCCCATACAAAAGTAAAGCTACCCCAATTCTTTCCTCTACCCCAATTCTTTCCTTACTTTGATGGGGCCAGATATGTCTCATTATTGGAGTAATTCAAGTGCAGAAGTTTACAGTCAAAATAGTATGGTCCTTTCTGGTTGAGCCACTTAAGAGTTTAAAATTTGTGAAAGGATTTGAGAAGAGTCCGTTAGTGCCTCAGAGTGTATTGATTTTAGTGTGAACTTTGATTCCAATGAAATTGTGCTTTTCGTCCTACGGTATTAAGAGTATTCCATTTTTTTTTCAGAATTTATATTACAAATGTCATGCTTAAGAGGGAACGTTGTGTAGCAGAATGTTGGAACTGTATTTCTACCTGAGTAGTAGTATAAGTTAAGTGTCGGTGTCATGACCTATTGGTAGTGATGTTGGACCAAGAAGTTGGTGATGTGAAGTCACAAAGTTAGAAGTTAAAGTGAGGGTGACTTGTGTGTAAATAAATATTTTAGTTGAATAACCGATGTTTGAGGATGATTTACCACTTTATAGTGATAGACTAATGTGGTAGCTAGTAGCATGTGTGGATTGTATGGTAGTCTGTGGGAGAAGTGTTTGACTCAGATTTTTATTTATACAGAGTAAGATGTGTATTCTTAGATCATTGAATATTTTGTGTTAATTTTCTATCTCTTGTAATATGTAATCTTTTTATCATGGTGTTTTTGAAAAATCAAAGTCTAATGAAGCCGTGTGGGACTCTTTCGATTCACTAGCATAGTTGTTTTTTTATTCATTTTATTTTCTTGTTCAAAACACAAAAATCAAAGTCTAGTGAAGCCGTGGGAGGCCTATTTCGATTCACTGATAACTTGTTGTTCATCTTGTCGTTCTCGTGTTGGTTGGAATTGGGGGTTTAGAGGTGAAATGGCAAGAAAGGTGGTGAGGGCGATTTATTGAATATATGTATAGCCGAATCTTTTGCATGAGATTGAGTTGGTAATGAAGTGATACGTCCTTGTGTGTTAGTTTAGTAGAAGGTAAAGAAAGAGTTATTAGTCAAGGTGAATTATTGTTTGCTTGAAGTATGAAAATGGCTAGATTAGCCAGTAAGTTAGGATTATAGACTCATGGATTTTTGTGAAATTTGAAAGTAGTCTAAATGTACACTTGGGTAAGTAGGTGTGATGTGAGAAAACCGTATAAGTAGATAAGATTGTATGGTGTTATGATATAAGATTAAGGTTGACCATGACTATTATGTGACTTTACCCCCCCCCCCCCCCTTGACCATCTTTTCGTTGGTAGCTGTAAACTAGTAATACTTGTGAGAAAGTATGTAGTAGATTTTTTTTTGAGGTATTTAGGTAGAATGTCCTAATTTGATGAACTAGTATATTATGTTGCATTCTTCATTGGTGGTAAATGATTGATATTAGACTATAGGCTTGAATTTAATATAGAATGTGGATGTAAGAATAGTGGCTTAAGATTAATGATGAATGTTTCTGAGAATTGTGTGTAAGGTTGGGTTGTAAATCATGTTTAGCACTAGATATTAAGTTTGAACAATTGATGTCCATGAAGGTGGATGTGATGATTTCTTGGCTAATGATATTTGTCTTATGGAAGTGATCTAATAGGCTTGAACAGTGTATACCAGAGCTTAAGTTTGTTTGATTTGTAATGAAGTATGATGTTGTATGTATGATGTAGAAGTATGCCCAAGGTAATATGAGGTTGCGATAATTTTTCTAAGGCTATTACATGTTGTGTGTGGCTAGTAGTACCGTTGAGTTGCTAGATGGTATATGGTGTTCTAAATAGCCAAGTTAAGGAGTTCTGATTGATAGTGTTGGGCCTTTTGATATGATCTTGAATTTTCATGGTGAAGAGATATAAGTCGGAGTCGCGATATTGATATACTATAACGGAAGTAGTATGGTTCATTAGAGGCTTGGTGATATCTATGCTAAGTATTATAATCTAAGTTTGAATTTTTGAAGGTTGAACTGACAGAAATAAGAGTTGAAGTACTATAGGGTGTGCTCTCCAACTATGGGAATACTCATGAAGATTCGAAGTTAGTAAGTGTTCAAGTATTATATGATGACAATTGGGTCTATAGAATGATAGAGTGTGTCTCAGAAGGTGGTAGTAGCAGTGGGTTTTCCACTTCTAGGTGTGGTTATTCGGGTTAAGTTCTATTAATTACGTGTATCGTCGTATTCCAGACCCCAGAGTGTAGTAAGTGTAATTCAGTTTAGAGTCTAGTAAGGGGTCTCTGGAACTTAAGATAATGGCTTAAAGCTAAGGAGGATATGATAGAACAAGCAACCAAGAAAGGCTCTCAGATTCTAGTAGTAATGTCAGTATGATATAGAACATCAGGAAGTGAGAGTGAGCCTCAACCCATTCTTATCTCAGTATTTTTCAGTTATCCCAATACCTACTCATGCCTTAAGTTCCAGTTCCACGATCATAGTTCATGTTCATGTATATGAGAGAGAATCATGCTCTCTTCCAGTTCTAAAATGAGGAGTTCCAGTTCATTCAATAGTCGGAATCACATTCCATATGTTATGAACTTCAAATTGAGGTCATGCATCTCATGACTCATGTACTCACGCTTTATAGTGTTCTCAGTTCCCATAATTCATTCTATACTCTTTATGATTGACGAGATTCAGTTTATAGTCATGTATGCCCCAATTCAGATCACTTTGATGAAGCCCTGATGTTGATTTGCTAATCCTTTGGCCTTAGTTAAGTGTCAAGTCTCGTATAATATCCTCTCATGTTTCAAGGTCTTATGTTCTAACCTATTAGTGACTCCTCCATATGTGAAGATGGTGGTGATAAGTAAATGTTTCTTGTCAATGAAAGATCATAATATGCTTGTTTTGGATAAGGCCATAAGTGTGAAGTAAGATCTGGGGCCAAGTCTTTGATAGATATGATGGTTAGTGAAAATTTACGTGTGTATGTTCTTGGGGTAGTGCGTGGGAGTTATGTTGATAGTGGATTAGAGAATATGTGAAGTATGTCCTTATAGGTTTTTGCCTTGGAGTTTATATGTGGTTATAAAGATAGGCTGACATGACATGTTGAGATTTAAGTGGAGGAACGCAATATGCGCTAGTGAATCCATAGTAAGAGATCAGAGTTAGTCATTGAAGTAGTAAGGCACGTTATGTTTAGGGTGCGATCTCTAAAAAGGGTATAGAAGATTAAATCATATGGTTTGGACCATTATCGTGGTGTGGCATGTTGGATTTTGTGATTTGAAGTTAGGCTTGATCTTGCTAAGAGGACTTATGTTACTTTAGGCATTAGTAGAAAGATTTATCAATGCCCATATGAGGACTACAATTTGAATCAACGAGTATGGTATTTAAAGGGAATAACATAGTTAAGGGAGTATTCGAGAAGTGCGCTCAGCTTGAAAGTAAGAAGTCGCATTGCCTAAGGCCTGGTAGTTTTATCCTAGTTTATAAGTTATATATCTATATTCCATGCTATAGAGTAGTGTCATTGTTGTGATTCCTTAGTTGGATGTCTTGTGTAATTAGTGCCCAAGATTCTTTGTTCCCTAATGCTACTATGACTTCTTTAGAAAGAGTGTTGAATGAGATACTCTAGTTAAGTATGAGGGTCCAGCATAATTCAGTCTGTATAGCCAGTAATTTATTTTAACAGACAGATAGACAAGTTACTGTGGTTTTCCACCTTTTCACGCAGTCCTACTATCCGAAGTCTTAAGATATGACCATCCCAAGAGATAATCTATTTCATCCATGTAAGTTGCGAATTCAGTTCAGTCAAAGCATCATGTTTCAGATTCAGCTACTTATTCATGACTCGGTTCATAAGAATGCAGAGCATAATTTCAAATATTTCCAAGTATTTTAGCTCAGGCAGTACAGTAACCTGGTGCGATCTTAGACATGTTGCCTCATGATTTGTACTTGCATAAGTTATAAATTCTCAATTCAATATGTATGATTTGATCATGAACACTTCAAGGGAATCTTAAACTCTCAGCATGAATCAGCCCCTTGAAGTAAGTGAAGTCAAGTCAGCTCAGAATTCAGTTTCATGATAGAAGTTTAAATGTTTCAAATCAATTATATCCTTTCTTAGAAGACACATCAAGTCCACGTTATTCCATACCTTTAAGCTTCAACGTTCCTACCCATCATTCGGGGAAGAATGATCCCAAGGGGGAGATATTGTAACGCCTCGTGTTTCGAGCTAGAATAAAAACCATCATTTCTATGCGTAGATGATCCAAAAGCCATAAATCCTATGCAAATTTTCCATGTTAATCAATTATGTAGTGTGGTAACCTATTTGGACATGAATTGAGATCATAAAGGTCCCCTAACTCAAGGTCAAGTTGAAAGCTTTCTTATCGTTCGAGTTTTAGTGAGCGTCGAAACTTGAGTCAACTTCAATCGAAAATAGCTCCTTATATATAACGAACTGGGTGTTCTACTATATATCAAATGAAATATCTTTGAATTAGCTTTCCATCGATACCAAATTCACCTAAAACGGATACTCGGTTAAGAAGTTAGAGCATTTTTAGTGTCAGCGTTCCCGATTGACTGGCCACCGCATCGCGATGAGCCTTAATTGACAATTGTCAATTCCAGTAGCTCACCGCGATTTCCAACGCGTCGCGGTGAAGCCTTTTATGGCGTTCCAGTCTCGGATTTTAAATTTCAAGGTCAAACTAGACATTTACCATGGCACCAAACCCATCCAAACACGAGATTTAATTCCAAATACACCTAAATACATACTTTCACCAAAATTCATCAAGAACTCTCTCTAGGGTTTCAAACAAGAATCCCAAATAATTCAAGATTCAACCGTGAGTTTTTGAATATAATTAGAGATTTGGAATCCCCAATCCATAAGCTTCAAGAATCATTCATTATTCTCCGAAATTGAGGTACGCGGGGTTTTCCTAAAATCTCATGGGCATAGAAATCATGTTTTAAGAAAGGGATTTTTAGATTTATGAATATAATCATGTTTTAGAATACTTGATGGAATTGTTTTGGTCTTTAGTTTTCCCCCAAATTGATTTAAAGTGATATATGTATATATGTACATATTTTAATGTTGATGGTTGAATTGAGAGCATGATTCATGTGAAAATCTCTCTCTTGTTATGATTTTCCTTACTTATCATATGATATGGATTGTTTTTGAAATGCATCTTGAAAAGCATGTTACGAAGTATCTTAATTTATGAATAATTTGGTTATGAATCTTGAATTCCAAAGAGAGGGTTGTTTGTATTGAAAAATATTGAAAATACATATAATGAAAGAGTGCATGGATTTTGCCAAAAGCACATGACCACCTTATGTTTGAAGAGTTCTTGCATAGTTTTGACGTATGCTTTCGGAACATGAAATCTCTTATACTATTTGCATGTTTGGGTGGTCTGAACTATGTTTTAATAAAAGAATGATGCATGATGCATTATGGCTCAGAAATAGGACTTGCAAGTCTTGGTGTGACGACACCAATTCAGATTATGCCATGATAATTCAGAACAGAATAGAATGCATGTTTGAAATCAGACTTTTTAGATGTTGAAATTAGAAAAATGCATGATTCATAACAGGATAAAAATGGGCACAAAGAGAGCTTAGGTGGTTCCCCAAAGAAGGCATGGGTTCAGACAACCCGTTGCCCAAAACCGTGATTTGTCGATCAGGGTTATTTATATTACGCTGGCCTAGAGCCTTGTGGCGTATCAGACTTAAACACTCCAACCCTTGCGGCACACTTGGGTTGGGGGCTTCCCGGCCGAGTCAATGGAGAATTCCATATAGCCCGTGGAATATCAGACTTGTAGGGGAGTGTCACCTAACTCAGAAGTAATACAAAGATCAGACATTGCATTGACAAGAATGATTTATGATTTTCAGAAAGTGTCTATGTGTTTTAGAACTATTTCATGCATGATATTTTGACAAATTTCTCTCCAACTATTTTATATATATAGAAGCTTTATTTTGAATTACTTTGGGTACCAGTGCATCTGCATTGACCCCCGTCATCCCTCCAGGTTCTGAGGTTCAGTCTAGGGGTCCAGATAAGCAGTAGATAATTCAGACAGCTGATCAGGTTGTGCAGTGGTGAGCCTTCTCTATTCCAGAAGGCCTGTCTTTTCGGATTATGTTGCTTATTACCGTTTTGGTCTACTGAGGGTCTTGTCCCAGTTTCAGACAGTTGTCAGATTTTCATGTAGTAGAGATTTCGCAGACTGAGTCAGATGTTATTTAGATGTAGTTGCACTATAGTTTCCGTACTTATGTTGAAAATTAGAATTTGACCATGTTTCCGCATCTTCTTTATTTATATGAATGTTGTGCATGATTACCAGATAGAGAAGGGTGTTCCGGGCCTTCATGGTTCGGGATGTCCGTCACGGCCAGGCCCTAGTTCGGGTCGTGACATTTGGGTATGACGATACCCCGTTATGATATGCCCTTAATAGAACTCAAAAGTGAACCTTTTTATAAGCATGAAGCATGGTGTTAAAGGACTAAAAATCTATATCTATATATTATTAAAAGTAGGGGACAAAGCCTCCACATTAAGCCAAGTGGCAACCTATGAATACGTCACTTGGTAGTTTAGGACAAAGAATAGTTAAATTAGTTATTAGTTACTATTTTAAAATTTCAATTTAAAAATACAAATAAAATTATAATAAAGTCTTTTTTTAAAAATACCAACTTTAATTTTATTTTCTTTAACAAACGAAAGATCACAAATTTTGCATTGAAAGGTGATAATTTTCTTTAGTGGAAATTAAACCCAGTGTAAATATTTCAGTGTAAATATTTATTTTGAAAAGATGAACCTTATCTTTAAACATGCTTCATTTTCCTTTATCTCTGTTTTGTTTTACCTTTAGAATTTATGTGGATCTATAATTATTTTTAATATTAATTTTTTATATTTGATACTTTTAATCAAATCAACCTAGACCTTAAATTTTATAACATATTAAACAATAGAGGTTTAAATTTATAACATATTAAACAAAAGAGGTTTAAATTTTAATTACTTGACAAACAAAACTTTTATATCAAAATTATATTAAAAAATTAATTGAAAGCTAATTAGATTAAAGTTGAATTTAATTCTTATATTATGAAGATGGTTATCCCCAAATTATAATAATTGTAGGAGTTTTTAAATTAAATCCAAAAATACCTTTTTTAAAAAGAGTTAATTATTTTAGTCAAACATTAAACATCAAGATTAAAAAATCACTATATAAAAGTTTAAAATTTAATTTGAGTAATTCTAGATGGTTATAACTTCTCATCTTTATCTTAACTAAAGGATTTAAAAAAAATAAAAAAATAACCTAACGTTTGACTAATTGTTTCCATTTCACATTTTCCATATTTCTCTAACTTATCCTTTCACACACAATCACTTCCATAACCAGATTTGGTGGAAAAATATTAGCACTACAAGTCTACAACTAGAACTGCGATTGTGATGATTTTTTGGTTGAAAAATAAAAGGTAACGTTAATTTTAATTGGTGTTGTTGTTTCTTCTTTTTTAATTATTTTTTTTGTTGAACAGAGTTTTTATACAATAGACTGGATAATATGGTGAGACGTTAATTCATGTTTCGTTTTCTTTATTTATGTTACTCGCCGAAATGGACGCACGAAAGAAAATGTTTCAATTTATTATTAATGATAAATATTTAAAAATAATTTTATGTATTCATTCCTTTGGAAAAGTCTACAACATTACGTAAGATGTATTTTCTTTATCCTATATCTTGTAAGGTTTTTTCAAAAACTTTTTTTGGTTCAAAAGGGGTGATTTTTGTAGTATTTTGATTATTTATTATGATTTTGTAATAGTTAGGTACATTGCAAATCTTACAATGGCTTGAGGTAAATTTCCTCATAGAATAACAACAGATAAATTTATGTTATTACCTATATACTACTTTCAATATTAGTACTTCCGAATATTTTTTATGAAATTTATTGATGGGTATTAATTACAACGAATAAAATATAACTTTGACTTGCTTCAGTAAATAATACGTTGAAAATAATTTATATTGAAGTTTTATGAGTTAAAGAATTGAAAGAATAATTTGGATGTATGATATTTTACTTACACTTAATTGAAAGAATGTGCATGAACTAATTAGAGAAAAAGTGAAAGTTCAATATGTATGATATTGCAATTTCTATGAAATTTATTGATGAGTATTAATTAAGACGCATCAAATATAACTTTGACTTGCTTTAGTAAATAATACGTTGAAAATAATTTATATTGAAGTTTTATGTATCATGGGATTGAAAGAATAATTTGGATGTATGATATTGCACTTACACTTAATTGAAATAACTCGCATGTACTAATTAGGGAAAAAGTGGAAGTTCAATATGTATGATATTGCACTTACACTTAGTTGAAAGAATGTCTCACATGAACTAATTAATAATTTTTTTTATTTCTAAACAGATAATGTGTAGATCAGTTCTTTATCTTATAAAGTTTTAAATTTATACTTTTCATAACTTGTGTGCTTAGATATATTACATAGATAACTAACACCTATCAATATTGTCCAACATGAGAAAATTAAAAGTGATTTGGAGTTCATTTGATGTCAAAAACTTCATGATTATGAGTTGAAAACACCAAAAAATAATATCATTAAAAAATTTAGATAATATCATTAAAAAAAAATTAGATAATACAATTTGAGACGTAGAAAAAGGTTTTCAGATAAATAAAATTGCATGAGTAAAATGATTATGTTTATCTATATTATAATAAATGAGAATAATGAGCAATAATATAAGTCAAGTAAAAAGATGGTAAAGCACTTAAAGACATAATCTTTCCTCTTTTTACTATATATATATATATATATATAGGAGAAATATGAAAACGGTGACATGACGCTCTCTAAGGTCAAGAATGTTATTTATCTTTTTTTTTGAATATTTTGACATTTTTTCTCCTTTAAAAGATGAAAAATATACTTTAAAAATTTACAAAATATTAAAGATAGCCACATTCAATTAATTTTCACATCAATGCTATTAATCTCCATTTTTAAAAAAATTCAGTTACAATACATATGCCCTTCTATCTTCTAACAATAAAAAACATATAATTAAATAACATCAAATTAATTTTCATAATTAATTCTCACTCAATGTGATGAATATATAATCTCTTCTAATTGAAGATTGTTGTTTATGTATGAAATTGGTTCTGGCATACAGGATTTTTCGGCCACCAATTTGTAATTTTTATTAGTTTTCTTTCTATTAAATGCTATTATTAATTTATATTTTTCCTCATCATTTTGATTATCATTTATTTATACTTTTTCCTTATCATTTTGTTGTTGGTTGTAGTTGAGAATATTATGTTATTGAATTGTGTTTGAAGTTTTATTTTTTGTTTTGACTTATGTTGTAAAAGAATAGAATATTACTTGTTTATAGTGTATTAAATTATGATCTTTTTTTCCTTATTTTTTTGTCTCACTGATTTTAATTTTGTACTTCTTTTGCAGGTTAATTGATTGGTTTGTAGTTGCATTTGAATTATGAAGATATCGTTAAGTTGTCTTTTAATTGATATTTCTTGAAATCATGAAGAAATCATAATAAATATATCATTATTTTTCTTAAAAATATTTAGTTGATCAAAATAGTGCATGAATTTACAAGCTATATTTTGTTGACTAGAAAAAAGGTCTACATCTATAAGTTTGATTTCATGTGAAAAGAAACTAATATTGGATAGTTTTATTTTTATCAATTAATTTTATTAGTATTCCTTATAATTAAACCATATACAAAAATGTCAAACACAAAAAAATGCCTTCAACTAATTCTCTTTTTCTATTTTATTATTCTTTAAAATCAAACCATATACAAAAATGTCAAGCACAAAAAATGTCTTCAACTAATTCTCCTTTTCTATTTTATTTCTTGATTTTTAAATAGTAGATCGCCCAATTAATTGAGACAAGTTCTCCTTTCACTCTCTTAATGTAATCTCTTTTTTCTTAATTTTTTTCTCATCCTTTTTAGATTATTTAATTAATTAAAATGTGAGTATATCATGTTTTTGTTTTTCCTCTTCTTATGGGTGTTTTTAATTTTTGATTTCAAATAAACTTTTGAACTTTTAGTGATAATGTGTTGTATAGAGCTAAATGAACCATTTTTGTTGTCTTTATGTTGTGGCAAAATAATTAAAATTTCAGAAGAAATGATTTTAAGTGTTTTCTTCTGTAACATATCATTGTTAAGTATTATATTTTTATTTATTTATAGTGAAGTTATGTTGAGTTCAGTTGAAATAATAAACATGGTTTTGGGAATATCTTTCAGATTATATGTAAGTGGATTGCATATAAGAATGATAGATATCGCGTAAAGAGAGATTAAAGATAAAGATTTTATATTATAAGATGAAGAACAAAATATAACAAAAGCTATATATATATATATATATATATATATATATATATATATATATATATATATATAGTGCACATTTGAAAAGTCTCCATTCGTTAAAATTTATGGTATTTTCGTTACATTGTAATGATTATTTATGTGATTTCGGTTACTCAATTTTTGAGAGGAATTAAACTTACTTTTTTGTTTTATTGAATTACATAAAAGTTTTCAAAATTGATGATGGAGAAAAAAAATGAAGTTTTACAAAATTCGATAAAATGAAATGCATGAGATGAAGGTAAGAATAATGATGGAGGTGTCATAGAACTAAAAATGAATTTGAAGAAATAAGGTCAAAGAGAGTTGTTAGTATGATTTAAGTTACATTCTTAATATTGAAAAAAAAAAAACTCAACGAAGTGCGGATAACTAGCAAAAAATGAAGGTAGAGGAATATATGTGAGAAGTAAATAAATCATAATCGGAAGAATAGATATCAAAAGAATTTTTTCAATAAGATCAATAATTAGTCAAATAAATTTATCAAATTTTGTTCCTTTTTAGCAAAGCAATGATTCACTTTCAATAATTAATGATTAACAATTATGAAATTGCCAAATGCCTAAAATAATGCTAACCAATTTTATTTTATTTGTTTTTTCCATCTGCGCATATAAATATTTATAAGTGTGTAGTCCTTTAAGTAGTGAAATTAGACCTATTAATATTATCAAACTATTTAGATTTTAAACTTGATTAAATTTATAGGACTAATTTTTATATACATTTATAGTATATTTTAATGTATATTTTCTATTTTCATAAATATTTTTTAATTTCAATAATTTTACATAAAATCATATCTTAAATTTATCCTTATTTTTATAACTGTGCGAAGCGTGAATTAGTTCACTAGTTCACATATAAAGCACTAAATTAGAAACAAATTTTTAGGAAAAAAGCATAAATATCTCTTTAAATTATACACAAAATTTCACTGTCACAACTTATCTTTATGGTCTCTAAAAAAAATTTAAAATGAAATAAATATATCATTAGAAAATGTTATAACCATATCTATAAAGAGATATATAAACTATACCCACTTGCACTTGGATTTTTCATTTAGCTAAAAAAAAAATTTAAAACTTTTTTACACCTTCTACAAGGTATCTATTTCCTTTCACAATTAAAAGTCAAATTCAAAGAGTTAATACTTTTTCACAAATATAATTTAATTAAATAATTGAGTTTAAGTAGAAAACAATAAAATAAAAGTTCAAAAGTTTCTCAGGCATCCAATATGAAGCTTCAAGCTTCGTCCATTAATAAAGTGTTCAAGGAATGTGTTTGTGAGGTTAATAATTTGGTATCAATTTATATTCACAACACTTAAAACATGTGATGTATGTATTATATTATAGATATTTAAGTTTTGTTAAATTATAAAATGTTGTGAAGCATAATTTGTTTTTTCTAGGGTTGATTTCTATTTGGTTGTATTATTTTTCTGAGTTTAATAATCTAATACAATTTTTGTAAATCAATTACTAGATACAGTTGATGAGATATACCACATGTAAACTTACGAAGAACTGTTATTCATTGTAGATAAAAAAAAAAATTATATGATTTAAATTAAAAAATATAATCTGAACAATTTAATATCATTAAATTGTGAACAGTATGATAAAGAAAAATATGAAAGATAAAACTTTGTTACAATTATATGATTGTTTATTCATATAAATTTGGTTAGCACTGAAGAGTGAGAAGGGGAATGGGCATTTTTTCCTATCATTATTTATAGATTAACTTTGATACTCCCTTTGTTCAAAATAGTTGGTGCTCTTTATAAAAATATTTTTTTCAATTTAATTATCCCTTTTATGAAATCAAGAAGATTTTATTATCTTCTTTAAATACTATCCTTATTATTAAATAACTAAACAAATTGTATGTACTCAAATTCAAATTTTTAAAACATAATTAATAAGAGTAATTTGATAAATGAAATCCCTAATAAATATTTTTTTAAGGGGAGTGTCAAATCAACAATGACCAATTGTTTTGAAAAGTGATGAGTGATATTATAATTTATTATACATTAGACTGGGTTTTATACATTAGATTGGATAATATGGTGAGACGTTAATTCATATTTCTTCTTTTTTATTTATGTTACTCACTGAAATGGATGCATGGCTTATGACTACTTGAATTCGTGTGTGATTTATATATAAAAGGTATCACCAAATGTACAAGGGAATGTTATTAATAGACTTCTCCGGACCTCATAAAAAATATATATAACTCAAAAATGAGATGACAATGCATTAGGAAAGCAATATACCAAGTCGTCCATCATTGCAGATTTCTTTTATTGTTGTCAAGTATTTTAGGTCTACGTGGGATATCAAAACATATCGAGAAAGTGAGGTTGCTTATGGATTAGAGACATGTTAGGAGTTGTTGGTTGGCAATTGAACATAAATCTCTTTTATCTTTTTGTTTCAACCTTTTATTCCTGTTACACAAATCTATAAACTTTGCACAGCTTACGTCTATTACTTTGATATACTGTAAGTTATAATGGATTCTGCAAGCTAAGCATAGAAGCAAAATTAAGAGAACACTTTCAAGAACATCCACAATACAAATTGATCGTAGAAAAATTGCAAAAGTTTAAAGAGTTAAAATTTATGGGCCTTCTAAAGAACTTGTATGTACTGAAGTGCATGTAGCACCTAAATCAGTTTTATTTGCATTCGCCTATAGATTTAAGTATCCAACATTTGCGGGGTTTTAGAATGTTATTATCACTTAATTGACGTTTCATTCTAGCAAACAAGTAAGCTATGCATAAATAAGAGTTCATGTATATTCTTTTGATCATGGCTTACATGACAATTAACTACAATAGAGATGTGGTAACTTTTCAAGAATATTATTAGGAAGAGTTACATTTCTTAAATTATAGATAACTATAGAACCATAAAGTGTTGCTCCTGGCGAAAATATAGGTGAATAGTAATGCATTATACTGATGAAGATTTAACATTTAATAATTCAACTAACTCTTAAATTAGATGGTACTTCAAAAATAAAAAGATTCATCATTTGTCTTTCTATTATATATTGTTCAATCTAATATGAGGCATATCGGTAAACAAGGGATGCTGAATAAGACCCCAAACAACTCTTCTTTGAATGTCAATTGTCACAAATGTACTTAAATGGGTTACTGCAGTGACTAGATATAAAGAGAACAGAGACATCTCATCCTGGCATATGATGAAGAGTGTTTAGAAAACTAAAATGAAGGCTCTGTAGAACCTTTGCACTTATTGTTCTAACTGTTTTGGTATATGTTATTTGGAATGCTAGGAACAATGCAGTGTCGAATCCAAAGTCCAACAATCAGTTATGATATGCGGACAAATTAAAAAGGGATGTAAATACAGAGTACATGGGGCCAAAAATAGTACAAAGGTATAGGAAAGACAGGAACGGATAGAGAAGTTGTACAACTGAGATAATACTGAATAGAGGTAGATAGGCGGAATGCTTTGAATAGTCCCTGCTAATTAGACATAGAGTTATTAGTAGTGTGCCTATGAGTTTTGTAATTTGTTTAGTTGGTAATTAATAAGATTTCCATTTTTCTGCCCACAAAATAAAAAAATTTATCTAAGGGGGCAAATCTATACTCTTATGAAACATAATTAAATCTTACTGCTTGAAATGATGACTCTGCATTTTGTTAAATTCGTCATCTTTAAATAATTTTACTCTACAAATAAATCTTCCATCTTCAATTACTTAAATGAGAACATAAATATAAAATCTTTTTAAGGACCATCTATTCTACCATAGTCAAATCTTATCTTAGATGACACTTCCAATTTATTTTTTTATCAACTGTAACTATAATTCACAAGTTATTTACTCGGATTTACACTTAAAAGGATAAATTACTTTTTTTAAGTCGTGTATTATTTCATCAATGTAATATGAGTAATCTCAAAATGTGTAGATAAATATTAGTTCACTATTCACTACTGTTAATTTAATAGCAAAATTTTTGTTGTTACTAATACAATGTTGTAATTTTATTTATTAAGCACGATAGTTATTAAATAGACTTAGGTGATGTATTATGCCCAAAAAAAAATTGAACTTAAATTATACTAAACTATAGGAGTTGTATTATTTTAGATTAAAAAACATATACACAATCTAAAAGATGACAGTAAAAAATCATAAATAATTTTATGGATTAATTCGTGAATAAATTCTAAATTTTATTGCATATAATGCAAATTTTACTGTAATTTAAGATGGAAGAAACTTAATATGATCAAGAAAAAAAAGTATTACTAAATTTTTATAATTTTTATTCTGGAAACTTTTCGTACATCGCGCAGGTAATATACTAGTTAGGCTTAAAGAGAGTTAGATGGTTACTCAAAGAAGGATCGAGTTCAGATAACTCACAGCTCGAAACCCTTTTTTGTCGATGCGGGTTTTCTTTTTTTGAAAAGCTATGTCATGCAAGGAGGCTTCTCCTTTTCTTGTGACACGGTATGTCATGCAAGGAGGCATACTTAGTGTTTATTATATACTCCAATCCTGGTGGCAAACCTGGATTGGAGGCTTGGCCGCCGAGTCAAGGGCGGATTTCATATAACCCGTGGGATAATTAACAATGTGGGGTGTACCATCTAGATCAGAAGTAAAACAAAGAGTTGAGTCATGGCTTACGAGGATGTTTTGAAGCTCACTGATTATGCCCATGTGTTTCTATAAATATATATCTAATAATACTCACTTATTTTACATGAAGTATGTGTTATTTTTGAATTATTCTACATACCAGTACTTTCGAGTACTGACCCCCTTTATTTCAGGTTCTTAGGCACAGTCACGTGGTTTCGCAAACCAGAAGATTTTCCTCAAACGTTCAGAGTTGGTGAGCCTCCCTTACTTCTCATGGCATTCTATCTAAATGTTAGATTCATTCAGTTTTATGGTCCGACCGGTGGCCTTGTCCCGGCCTAGTCAGATTAGTGTTTTCAGTTTATTATAGGCTTCGCAGATGGATGTAGACTGGGTTTGGTTTGTCATGGATTGTTATCCTGAAGCATTAAGTTTTATTATGGGATTTTCTGGTTTTTAGTTTATCTTCCGCATTTTATTTTAAGTATATGAGTTATGTTGTTGATTGCATGCTAAGGGGTCTCTCGGGCCTTCGTGGCTCGGGATGCCCGTCGCGGTCAGGGTCTCGGCTCGGGTTGTGACAGAACTTGACTTAGACATGATCATGCCATATCATAGCCTTGACTTGCCTTAGCTTGCCAGCCCCTTGTCATGTCTTAGCCACGTCTTCCATGCCTTAGCCACTCCACTACCAAGGTCTTGCCATGCCCTTTCGACACGTGTCATGCCCCTACTGGCATGCCCATGTCGACGGATGATAAATCCTTATCCAAGCCCGAGCCGCCGAACCATCAAGCTAAGGGTGTAATAGACTTCTCCCACCAGATGAGCTCGTCGTCCTTGACGAGACAAAATCTAAGTACGCCTTTACTTCGTCTTCAAACTGACACAATGATGGTCCTTTCTCTAAAGTAGCATCACACACTTGCTTGCCCTTCCGTTGAACTATAAATTTTGTCCGCCTATTCTTTTTGACTTGTCCGAAAGTCTGACAATCCAAGATCTTTTCAATCTCCTCTTCATACTATTGTCGCACAACAGGAGGAGCACGTCTCGATTCCGACCTTGCTGGATCTTCAGTATCTTCATGAAACGGCTTCAGAAGCTCACATGGAAAGTTGGATGGATCTTTAGCCTTTCCAACAGATTCAACCGGTAAGCAACTTCACCCACCCGTTCTATCACTTCAAAAGGGTCCATCATACTTCAAAATCAGCCCACGATGAATCATCTTGCTACTTATTTTCTTCACATAAGTTTTGGATTTTGGGGGATCGAGGCATTTTGATTGAATTTTTTTAGTTAGATTTCTTTTTCTAAAAAAAAAAGAATAAAAAATGAGTTATCTACCAAAAAATTAGGTAGTATCTTTGAGTTGTAGTTTTTTCTTTTTTTGCTAGTATATTCAAACATCAGTGAATTTTGTGTTAGAAATGATAGATAAGTGACTTTTGTGAGGAAAAAAGTGATAGTTACATGACTATCTGCGAAATAGAGGTCACTGAACAAAGGTACTGTACATATTTTGGGGTGGTCGTTAATTTTTGCTATCAAAGTTGATAGTCTTTAATTGTTGTCCTTCAGGACTTTAAGTAATAAATAATTGGCTGATAACAAACAATCTTTGCTCTAAATAAGTTTATTTTTCACACCACTTAATTCCTACCGAGCTTACACTGATCAAGGCAAAGTTGAGTTTGAAACGTACAAGTTATGCTATAAAAGGCGTGACTTAGTTCCTACAGAACTTATGCCGAGGGAGGCATGCTGAAGAGGTATAACTTATTCCTACAAGACTTATTTCGAGCGAGGAAAAAGTTCTCTAAACTTATACCGATGTAGTTAGATACTACACAATTTATGCCGAATAACTTAATTCCTACAGAACTAATGTTGGACAAGGCAAAAATGCTAAGGGTACTTTGTTCCAAAAAGTTTTCATCAAATGAGTGAGAGAGGTAAAATTAAAGACCATCATATTTGAGGATAAAAATCCCTGAAATAGGTGATCCGAGCAAATTTTTTTTGTAGAAATAGCTGTCACCCATAGATCACTTTTTGGTCCTGTTTGAGAATAATAGCCACATTCACTTTAGAATTCAAATTTTCATGACAATGACTATTTTCCAAATACAGAATTACATGCGACATAAAATGGTTATTTTTCTAAAAAAAAAAATCCGGCAGCGTTGCCTCTTCAATGAGATTTTTAAAAAAAAATATAAATAAAAAAGGAAAAAAATATGTGGTGCCAAACATGACATGTTAAAATCATATTCATTGTCGATATGAAAAATTTGATATTTACAGTAAATTCTAAATAACAAATATTTCTGTTAAACCTTGCCATGTTGTATTTGCAGTAAATGCTGAATGATTCTTGATTTTGGCATATGTAAATGCTGGAACTGTATTCATAGGCAATTTCTGGGAGGAAAATAGAAGCCTAAAGAAATAGAAAAAATGTTTTGCAGATCTATTGGAGAATTATGACAATATTCGTACTTAGCTTGCTTTCGAGAAGTTGCCCAAGATTAACTGGTACGTCTGTAGTGATGCAAATCCAAAATGTGCAGCAACAACAAAGACTTCAAAAGCACAAAAGCAGACTATAGAGATCACCAATTCCAGTTCCTCGGAACCACTCAAGTATATCGCTTAGTCCTTTCAGTTTACAACCATTAAGCCCTCATGAGTTGATCAGTCCTTCAACTCGTCCGAATAAAAGAGCTTCTGCATCCTTTGAGATGGTAAATAAAGTCGAAGAAGAGAAAGCCAACAAAGAAAGGAAGGTATTATGAATGTTAAGTATTAGTAGTACTTTTTCAGAATTATAGTTGAGAGCTACAGTTAACATTTAATATTAAAATGACATCGGGATCGTCACGCCCCAAGCCGAGACCCTGGACATGACACGCACCCGATACTATTGCTAGTACAAGCGAACGTTCTAGCATATCACATGAGCATACAACTAAAATAATGAATAGAAAGGAAACAGTATAAAATAAGATTTCTTAAAGGAGATAGTCTTTCATCAATGTTCACTAATATCACTTAACGTCTGAAGATACAATAGTCATGATAAATTAGACAAAAAAAATTAAAAGGTATTTCTGACAGCTAAACCAGTCTGTGAAGCCTCTAATAAGTACCCATGCTAAAAGGAAAGAAAATATAAAGAAGTCATCAATCTCGTCCAACCTCCAGATAGGAAAGAGGCTCGCCAATGGCAGAAGACAGAGATCCTAACGAGGCACTGACCACGGACATGAGAGCCAGAACCTACATCATGAAATGATGTAGAGCTAAAGACGGTCAATACGTGAAATGTATTGGTATGCAAAACCATTTCAGGAGGGTAGTACATTAAGAGATTAGAAATGATAATAAAATTCAAATATAAAAGAAGACAACTGGAAAGGAACAAGAATATAAACTAAATTTATAATTGACCAAATAAGGTACATTTAATTGCTTTAATTATTTGTGGGAGAAAGTAGTGAACCGTCATAAACCACCATGTGAGCGCATGGAATCTGATCTCGGCCCGATCAGCTAAGACATCCTATACCTTGTCGGGCATAGGACGTGACATGACATAATTTGCTAGCAAGCATCCATGGTTAGCCCTTTTTCGGGACACATAAAAAAGAAGAGTCATCCGCTTGCGAAATGATCTCTATCCTATGTCGGCAAACATAGTTTCTGGCATTTGTCATTTAGACCTATGCTTTCACGGTCATCTAACCAACTCCCTTATGCTCATAATGTTATCTTACTGATTCATGTTCATAGATTAGCCATATTAGGCTCATATTCATGGTTTAGCCACTTTAGGGTTCATGCCTGAGAATTAACCAACTTGGGTTCATATTTGAGATTAAACCACCATAGACTCATAATCAAGTATTATCATCATTAGGACTCATGGGGGGTAGAATCATAATTCATTAAGTCAAATTAATTCATCAGTGAAGGATTTTCATAACTTTATCAAGAGTGAGCCTTTGGAATGTACATGTTGTTTTTAGCATAGCTTATGAGTTTGGAGATCATATCTTAAGGTAATAAAGACATTCATGAATTAATTCGTAGAGCTAGAAGTCATACGAATCGTGTCATTTTGTGTCGTGGTTCATAAGAGAGGGATTTTTATGATATTATGGAGATCATGAAAAATTCAAGTCATTATAACATTGTTATCTTCACTGATTTGTGACCAACGTGCTAGCTTTTCTAGGCTCATGTTAATATTTTAGCCCTTTTGTGGGATCACATTAGAATTCAGCAACTTTGATTTCATACATCATGAACTAACACTCAGTATTGTTTTGGTGAGTCATTCAAAGCAACGTCTTGCAACATCATTATTACAATATTCCAAGTCATAACTTCCATAACACTTAATGGAAATAAAGAGTAAATTGAGGGAATCTGGTTGAGTTTCATGGATCACGGTTCATATGAAAACAATAGGAGTTTCCAGTATGATGTCTTCTTAGAAACAGAATTAAAAATTCACAGTATTTAGTTAAAAAAAAAAAAGCAACAGGCTAGCCAAATGGAGAACAGATGTTAATTTGGAGTGCGTTGCATGTGTCATAGCCATCCAGAATAGAGATACCATCTAGTTATGGTTGTAACTTTGGAAGAATAGTGTATGACAGTTTACTTCTATGGAAACATAAACAAAATATCTACAACTACTACCTGGAAACAAATATGTGAAATGGACAGTCCAAAATGCCAAAGGCAGAACACAACCACCCCAAATATTTAGAACAGTTTATGCAGAGTATGTGAATGCCATATGGATCGAAGGAAATCATATGTTCTTTGAAAGGATAGCTAGAGACTTGAAAGTTTTAATTAGCAAGAGAAAATGCCTATATGTCCTGTGTGAGATCAAATTATAGGGTGAAAAACTAGTTACAGTGTGCTATGCTAGGCTAGATTATGAGGATTAATTCAAAGGCTAGTAGTATGCTTTAGCTTTGCTTGATTCTGTTTCGAGATAGCCAGAAGTGTTCATTGGCTATGGATTTGTAACTCTTGTAGCAACTTGTTGAATAAATATAATTCACATAATATCGAGTATCCATAGAAAAGATTAATGGACCAAGATGTTTTTTTAACTTTCCTGGTAACTTGAGACAGGGGACTCAATTAATGAACTAAGATTATTTAAAACTCCTTCCAGCATCATTATTTTGAAAGTAATCATAATTTGAGGAGAAATAAAACCAAGAGAAAACATAAAAGAAATAATCTTACATACCTCAAAACATTAGAGAAGTTAGTTAACGGAAGGGACGAAACTAAGATTGATTCTTGAGCCAATCCTCTTGGATTTCTTTTTTATTTTATGATTGAATTTGAGAGGAAAGATGGATTTCTGAATGATGAAATAGTTTGTATAACTGTTGGAGAAACTGCAGTTTTTTTTATTGTGTGTAATTGAGGAAGGCAGAGAGATTGTAACTGATGGAGTTTTTAATGTAAGTTAGAAAAATAGAGAGATTGTAACTAATGGAAAAATAAAGAACTTCTATCTGCTGAAATAAGGTCTGCCAGAGGAAAAACAAGCGGTTGAATACTGATGAATACAAAGGGATTTAATCACTTGGGGTAAAGGTAAAAAGGAAAGGACGAATTTTCCCTCGAAGGTACTTCACAAGTTACTGAGTGTGAGATGTTACAATATCTCCCCCTTGGAATGAAGTTTATATACATATGAAAAAAAAAACTCTACGCACAAAAACTAGGGAATGAGACTTAATGCAGACATGACATAGGACATGAGTTTCAAGGTACATGAACATAACAACTTAAGGCTTGAATTCATTGAAATCATAGGCATGATCCATAGGGGTATTTTAGTTATCTGATTGGGGTTCACAGAGCATGAAGGACATGATGAAGACGTGGACATAAGTCCCCTTCAATAAGAAGTTATATGACATAAAACAGTGGTACATTACACATAGGAATAGGAGCATTTTCACCTCTAATATTGGTAGCCTTAGATCTTAGCAACACCTTTCGAAGCTACCCCTTTTTCTTATGAATACCACACTTCATTATTTCCAACTCACATGGACATATACATATACTAAAGTCTGGTTCTAATTACACATTCTTAACATATTCAAGCCTAACTCAGAGGTACAAGATGCCACACCTAAAACAATCATGCTAGTCTAAATTTTAAAATCCTATAATCTATTTCCCCTTTAGGAACATTCATCTTCATTGTTGACTTGATCTTAGGTTTTTTTTCTAAAAATCGGCAAGGTCTCTCTTGCACCTATAGTTATCTCTGTAAGGATACTACTTCTTCTCATCACAAATAAACTACCACCCTCGAGCTCTAATTAAGAAGTCACAAATTTTATCACGCATTTACCCAAATAAGTGTCAACATGATATTCAATTCTATCACTATAACCACTTCATGGTATCTTTAAAGTTAACACTATATAAAAGAAAAATCTTCCCCAGCTGCCCTAGAACCTCCTGACCCACAATTTTGTGAGCTCCTACCGGGAGGCACACCATATGACATCATCTTACTGTTACAAATAACTAATTGTCATCTCGTACTTCATCCATACTTATGATCTTAGATGGAACCAGTACACCACAATCATCATAACAAGGGCCATCTATTCACCTCTTTCCAAATGATTACGCAGTTGATATCACACAACTGTCATGTCATAAGGAATATCACCAGAGGACTAGAGTATGGGCATAAAAAATAAAAGGGATACTATTCAATCACTACTAATACTTATTGTGACCTTGCCAATCCAGATGAGGCCCGGGAATAAAGCATAATAGGCATGAATACTTCATGTACAAAACACATAAGGTGTGAATAGAGAGTCATTCTAGGCATACAGATAACATAGTACAAGCTAAGAACATATCATAAATTATGATTTCTTAGGACTGAACTTATCGTAAAGCATATGTTTTTGGATCAGGAACAACATAACGTAGAACCTCGATATCTAGAACCTTAGAGTAATATTTGGATCGTGGTGTGAAGTTTTTGTTTCCTATTCAATGATTAAAACATGGGCATGAGTTTTCACATAAAATTTGGGTCATAGACATAGGCATGACATGAATACATAAGACATGGATAGATTATCATCTTGGATGAATTCATGAAATATGCTAGAACAAGAACCAATTTTGTGAAAACCCTTACTATCTGCATCTCAAGAACCAATTTTGTTCTTACCCTATCATCTCCCCCTTAGGTCAAAGTCAACGTTTAAAGTATGCGGACCAATTCTTAAATCTAACCTATCATCACCTTACTCCCCTGAATACTACATCTTTAGGTACACAACACTTACTAGGACTTCATCCTGAGATACTTAACATTCTCTAAACTTTGCAGTCATTATTTTATAATTTATGCTTTCATTGGTATACATAACCACATTCTCTATATCTGATCTTTCGTTCTTACTCTAGTAACATCACTCCTCTAAATTCTTATCCACCCACTCCAATGGAAATTAAAATTGAATGAAGAGGCTCAACATCATCCACTTATAATACTCTCAATACATCTCTTAAGGGCACCACATACTACATAACTAGCCTCTCCACCCTTACAAACTCAAGGTTACTAACTAGGAACACATAGCAATAAATAACTTAGAATCTCATATAGTAACGTACTACCTTGGGTGCACCTTTATTTTTATATAACTTAAGGACCTTCTTTATCTAAGGACTCATCTACAATTTACTGTTTTATGTCTAGTCCACATATGTATTATTTTTGCAGATTCGCACTATTCCTAAATTATCAAACTTAAGCTCTTCCACACACACAAAAAAAATCAAGCCTATTAGATCTATTTTCCAAAACTAGTGCTATCACCCTTATACCGCCATTCATTCATCATTGTGGTCATCATTGTCGACTAAATATGGATGACAACACTATCAAATACTATTAATTTTAACTGTATCTTATACAAAAATAAACAACCACTAGTCTATTCAGTTTTCATGACAACATAGTCGATCTAAATCATTGATAACGCTCAATCTACAACTCTCGTTTGAGTGTAAAGCGGTCGTTAGCAAATATAGAACCCAACCTGGGTTGGGTGTCGATCCCACAGGGAATAGCTTGGCCAACAAGTAAGTAAAATTACTAAACTTTTGGTGCAAGTCTCGTAAGAAGGGGGGATTCTTGTTTTGCAAGTAATGTAAACAAAAGCTGAAAATAATAAAGTAAAAAGAGAGAGATTGTTACGTTGGTTGTAAACAATGAGAATTGAAGCGTTGGGGTTATGTCCACCTTCTGAGGTATACGTCTCTATTGGCTATGAGTGTGTAGAATTCTGACATGCAATTGCTTATAGAGGATTGTAGTCGATGGTAAATCCAAGCGTCTCTCGACCTAAACAAGGACTATTTCACTTTAACTCTCTCGAGCTTACAGCGTATCTAACAGTACGAATTCTCCAAGAGGTTAGTCCAGTTACGACACCAGCTTTTTAATAGGAAAGGGTGTCCTACTACCTTGACATTATCTCTTTTCCAGACAAATAACTTTTCTCTCGAACAAGTTAAATGTTAGACTGGCGTATTCTTGCGTTTGCAACCGCAAAGAATGTAGATTAAGATGAAGAGAATAATGATATAAGCAATATACGTGCCTCGAACTCACAAACTCACAGCAATAAATAGTATCTCATACGGCTTCCATAACCCCAACAGAGAGGTTTAGTTACCCATGAATGCGAAGGAGATCACGATTGACATTGTTGTTATACCACAAGATTGATTAATTTCGTGTAGCGTAAGTGGTAGGCGTGAGGCGTGAATTCCTTAGCAAGGTAACGATTCTCTTGTTGCGGAAATTAAGAATAGATGAATAGAAGAAGAAAACTAGAATTAATGGAAAGATTAGAAGAGTTGTAGAATTGTTTGTAGTGTAGAATAAGAGAGGAGTAGAAGATGTTCGAAGATGTAAGAAGATGTCCTAAAATCTCTAGCATGATAGGGTATTTATAATACCCATATCCTAATCCTACTAAGCTAATGAAATAAATAACCAAATCCTACTAGACTAATGAAATCCTTAACCCAAATGTACTAGGTTAAGGTAACATTATCATAATCCACATAAAATAATGAAATACATAACCTAATTGTACTAGGTTAATGTATCATTGTCAAAATCCAGCTTTGTGTCTGTAAGTCCCCAAAGTCTTCAGAATTACTGTTTTAGCCCGGGACAGATTTTCTATGCAGCAGTTTTGGTCCTTGGGCGTGTAAACTCCCTTCCCTTCCTTCGTGAGCTTTCTTTTGCATCAAGTAAGCCATAAAATGCTGAATTCTGCATCATTTATACCTGAAACTTTACTAATCATGTTCGTTAGCTCATTTACAGGAAAAAGGACTAAAAGTGCATGAAATATATAATTTGTTCTCAAAACTAGGCTAAAATATGGGCAAAATATATTGATATAGGCGTGTAAATTCGCCTATCATCAACACCCCACACTTAGAGCTTTGTTCGTCCTCGAACAAACTATCATGTCCTTCTAAATGTCAACTTAGGGTTTTACAGCAACAACACAAAATATTCGTCAAGACAAGCACAAAAATTATCAACAAAGAGTATCTTTTCGATTATAAGTAGAAACAGTAACCTCTAGCATAGACTCGTGATGGTGATCAACTCGCATGCAAACGTTAAGGTACAAGGAATCATATATGACTACCCAAAACTCATCAACCTTGTGTGTCTCACCATATAGTACCCATAATCACTCACAAATATAGCATATTTTTCAAACATGGGTATCAAAATGTCCTTGCTCTCACTCTCACAAAGAGTTCATATGTAGTGACTGATGACCATAGGCTTGCCCTTAATGTAATACTCTACTAAATGTTGGAATGTTAAGATTAGGATCAAGTAGGTCTTTTGATGGTTGTAATGTAGGCTAAGGGACGGGTAGGACTATTTTGGCCAGGAATAGTGACTAAGTTCCTAAGCGCTTTAATACATCACTTTGTATCATTGACACTTTTTTCTTTCAACCTTTCTTCTTTCTTTTGTTATACCACCCTTGTTCTCCTCTTTTGTTTTTCAATTTTAAGCACAACTCGCTTTTCAGCTTTCTTTTCCTTTTTCTTTTCACAACATACCTCTTATGATAGCACTTTCTTTTTCATAACACATTCAAGCACCATTACAATTTATAGCATCATACTCACCCAATTTCCTCTTATGTTGTCACATGACTTTTTCACTTTAAAGCACTTAGTAGTTTGGATCAAATTACGGTCTTGAAAGAAATGGATTAGGCTTGCATACAAGGTTGTCAAAGAAATAGGCTAAAGGCTCAAAAGGGTTTAACTAGGATGATGTCCATGGGTAGGTAAAACTGAAGGTAAACAAATATGGGTTGCCAAAGAAATGCCTAAATCATATCCTAAACTTACACTCCTTATTTTCGCTTTGCATACATACCAGGCAAGTTCTAGCATCAGCCACACACATAGATTATACGATTCTCTCACACACACAAGGCACATGGTCGACTTGATTGGGAGTAGTATAGACTCTCGACCCAACAAGTGAAGGAATTGAATCACAATATCACATAATGAGTCACAACTAGAGCCTAAACGTCTCAATAGTCACAATTGTAGCACATCCTCTTATTATAATCTCATGCTGCCTATCAAAATAGTTTCATGCGAAGCTAGAAAAATAACAAAAACAAAAAACTAAAACACGAAAACAACAACAAAAAAAACAACAAAATAAACAAACATAGATGCGATAGAGAAGTATAGCATACGATACCGCCACCCCACACTTAAACGGGACACTGCCCTCAGTGGAAAATAAATACGAGGAACCTGGTTAGTCGGACTCTTCCTCAATGTCGGGGGTCATACCCCCTTCTTCGGAATCATCATAAGAGTCATCGTCAGAGTTCTCCTCCTCGTCAGAGTCTGGCAAGCGTCGATCGTCATCAGTCGGCACATCATCATCTAGAGGTTCCTCAAAGTATGTACCTACTCCACACATCTCCCGTGCATGAATATTCATTGGATAGTCATGGTACAGTAGTTGGAGCTCTGCAGCAGTGGGAACACGACCTCCGCTCATCATTGTAAACCTCATCATGCCGTACATATGGCGGGAGAAACTCTCATCCCGAGCATTTCTCTCTACCGTAGTAAGGTTGATGCCATGTGTTGATTCAGCATCTTTGACCTTTGTGAGGTCAACCTTCTTCGGATTGTGTGGGAGTTTATGATCAGCTGGTTCCTCTTCAATATCCTCCTTCCGCAAGATTGCTGTCAACAAATTGCCAAATGTGAAATGGGACCTTTTGTGGAGTCTGGCCTTCCTCATGGTAGATCGAATGATTGCCCCAAAGTTGATAGGGACATTCGTCATCAAATCATAGACCAAACACACTCTATCTCTCGATATCTTAGTGTATTGAGTCCCAGGAATAAGACATGAGTTGAAAATGCGCATCCAGATTCTTGCATCCCTATTTAGTGGAGCATAGGGGAAGGTGTTGTGTCGGCCGGTTTCTTTATGTCTGCCCCACCTTGCCATCGATCTACTTCCACAAAGCGTGTGTCGTATTGCTCTATAAGGAGGCCTGCTGTACAGCTCTTTGAATGGTGCTGTGTCGACCGAAGGTAAGCCAAGAAAAGAGTTGATCTAGTCCGCGGTGAGCTGTAACACTTGGCCCCGAATTTTGACTTCATTGCCTGTTGTGTTCGGCGACCAGTTGGCATAAAACTCTCTTGTTAGATCAATATTACACTCTCCCATGTCGCGGAAGATGAAATCCAACTTCAAAGCCATTATTTTTGCCAACATACGCGGCTCCTTCTTTGCTAAGGTATCCTTGTTGATCAAGTCGACGTGCACATATTTTCTTTCTTTGTTGCTGCTGTACCATGCTTTGGCTTCTTCCTCAAGAACCCATTTTATTCCGAACATTCTGCGTGGTAGTTGTGCTGAGGATGATTTTCCTTGGTCTTTTCGACTTCTCTTCTTGCCCTTTTGGGAAGTGGTCGCCTTCTCCTTGCCTTGCCTCGCTTTAGGTACCATTGTACCTGAGACTAGAAATAGTGTTAGTTGCAGCACAGTCTCACTTGATACAATCTATAAGCAAGCATTAGGGGTACCACCCCACACTTAGTTTTGTTAACACAAATCAGTGAGGTGAAAGTAGTCGATTTACTCAGATTTCATCGAGATACGTTTTAGGATTGTATTCCGACAAGAAAATCAGCAATGCATCACTTACTTGCAGCCATTGGACTACTTTCATGGTAGATATAGCAACACTACTACATAGGGGTTTCCACATTGAATCGTTATTCTTACAATAATCACAACCTCCTAAGTCGGTAGGCACTATAAGTCTTATCCCGATGGCCGGGATAGTCTAACATGTAAGTATCCAAACAAAAATCTTAAGCAATATTCATAGCCATAGCAATTCCGCAAATATCATAACAATGCTATTGAAACCAAATTCAAGTCGGAAACAAGTCAAGATTTTCCTACGTATATGTTCACTCACATGATTTTGCAACAACAATCCAAACACATGAACATCACCAACAATCTTATATAATTTAGCAATTCATAATAGCCATAGCAACGTAGTACTTACGAGAAATAAATGAAGAATAAGAGAGTACTTACTTGCTTGAAACTTGTGGAGATGGTTTTGTGAATTGGAAGAGCAAAAGAAGAAAATTTTGAGAAGATTTGGAAGAGTATGCGGCGCCTTTAGGGTATTTTCTATTGTGGTTGTGTTATAAAACTAAGTCCCCTTTATATAGGAAGAGTATGGGTCAGGTTATGACCCATTTACAATCGGTTTTGGAGACAAAAATCCTACATATGCGGCGCATAATACTCGGCATATCAATGACATATGCGGCGCATTGTCTATGGCATAATGGGACATATGCGCCGCATAGTCTATGGCATTTGTAGACATATGCGCCGCATAGTCTATGGCATATGAGATACTGAGACCAAATGCCATAGCATAGGCGGCGCATAGTTAAAAGCATACCTAGGAATAGGCGGCGCATAGTGTATAGCACACTAGATTCCGAGACCTTAGGCTATAGGATAGGTTGTGCATCATTCGTGGCCTAGTTTTACCAAGGCCTAGCCTTCCTCGAAGCCTATTTTGGCGTGGGAAAGGCTCAATCCATAGCCTTATGCATCACCCTTCCTAACTTACCAACTTTACCATACAATGCGTCCAAATCGTCAATTGAAATCAATCTCCTCGTTGACTACTTCTTGCACCTATATTCGCTCAAACAAATGAAAACTATTAGTACGATGGGTTGCCTCCCACCAAGCGCCTTAGTTTTGGTCGTGGAACGACTCTTATTTTTGGATTTTTCATTTATCAAAATCAAATCAAGTACTAGAATGAAAGAAAATGATAAACGATAAATGAAAAACGATAAACGATGGGTTGTCTCCCATCTAGCGCCTTATTTATTGTCGTGGCACGACATGGTTACCTCGAGTACTCAGTCTTCGTCGGGATAGATGGTGGATCATTTTCTGAATGGATTCAGACGACAATGAGGCTTACTTGTAGGAGGGGTACCAATTATATCATCAATAGTCCAACCCATAGCTCTCATGTATCTCTTCAGAGTAGAGATGAGAGCGTCTACGTGCTATTTACTTAAATCATCCGCACTCACCGGAAGTATCTTTATACTTTCCAAGAACACATACCTTAGATAATCGGGGAGCTCTTTCGATTCTAGCATTGGTGGCTCTTCAAGGGAAGTCTTCGTTGTAGGTGAAGGTTGATTCTTAAGATCACGGTCCGGTTGCTTAGGAGTATGGGAATAGGACTCTATTTCTGTTAGAGCACCCATAAGTTCTTCATAATCTTCATCGTCCTCATGCTCAACCTTCAGCAGCGCAGCAGACAATGGCTAAACAGTAAGCTGTTTCTCTACAGATAATGCTTTCTTATCTTCATAATGAACATCATCTACAGAGAACACATCCATATCTTTTGGCTGCTTCATCGCTTTGCACAAATCAAAACGAATCACTTCGTCATTCATTCGAAATAAAAGCTCATTATCTCTTATGTCAATAAGCACACTTCCTGTTGCAAGGAAAGGACGTCCCAAGATTATGGGAACTTCAGAATCCACCTCGCAATCCAAAATCACAAAGTCTGCAGGAAAAATGAAGGTAGACACCTTCACCAACACATCATTCAAGATACCCACAGGTCATTTTACCGACCTATCAGCCATCACGAGCCTCATATTGGTTGGTGTCGGATCGCCTAACCCCAACTTCTTGTAGACGGATAGTGGCATCAAATTGATGCTAGCACCCAGATCGCACAATGCCTTAGCAAAATTCATAGATCCAACCGTGCAAGGAATAGTGAAAGCACCAGGGTCTGCCTTCTTCTGTACTAAGGACCTTGTGGCAATTGCACTGCAATGATGAATATTATCCTTCAGCTCATAACTTGCTGCCCTCTTCTTAGTCAAAAGATCTTTCATAAACTTCGCATACCCAGGCATTTGTTCAAGTGCCTCTACCAATAGAACATTAATGGTCAGCTGCTTCAACATAGTCATAAATTTGCTGAACTTAGTGTCATCCGCCACCTTCTTCAATCTTTGGGGAAAAGGTGGTGGTGGGTATGGAAGTGTTCTCTCCATGGCTTTCTTCTCCTCTTGCTTCCGTTTTTCTATTTTTTCAGGCTGCACGTCACTGGGCGTGACATCCTTGACGTCAGGACTGGTTGTTGCGGCATCTTCTCCTTTTGCGTTATCATCCATTTCCGCAACTTCGTCAACCACTTGCTTGCCTTTTGCTGAAGGTTCCAGCACCTTACCACTTCTGGTAGTGATGGCCATGCATGACCCATCATTCCTTGGGTTTTGCACAGTATCGCTAGGTAAAGTACCAGCCTTTCTTTGATTGAGTGCTGCTGACAGTTGGCTCAATTGCTGCTCTATTTGATTGACTGAAGTGGAATGAGAATCAACTAGTTGTTTCATGGAGGACAAATCATTAATTACCTCAGTAACTCCCGCGCTTGTTGCTTCCACTCCTTTCAATAATTTATCCATCATGTCTTCCATACTTCCAGAATTAGATGTGGTGGTATCACGTCTACCAGGGGGAACGTACAAACCACTCTTTTCATTCTTGTTCTTCCAACTACCTTGGTCCATGTTTCCAGATTTACCATAATTGTTCCGACCTTGGTTTCCTTGGGTATTCCCTCGGAACCCCCCCTGATTTTTCAAGTAGTTGGCCTCTTCTTCCGAATCAGATTCGTCTCTTCCTTTTAGCACCAAAACTTTCACTTTTTCGGTCTTCCCTGATAATAAATGCTTTGTCAGAAGATCCACTTGTGTTTTCATGTGCGCTAAATCTTGATTACGTTCTTCTTGTCTTCTTCTTTGGTCTGCAGTCATGCCTATAGATAAAGTGGGGCTTGCTACCTCGGAATCCCTGGTATGCCAAGCTCTGCTTTGTTTCGTCATGCGATCTAGCATATTGCTTGCTTGACCAAAGGTGAGGTCCATAAAATATCCTCCAGCTGCGTTATCCACCACTGGCTTAGTTATTGAATTCAAGGCTCTATACAATATCTCCATGAGGTGAACATTAGTCATGTGATGGTTTGGGCATCTCGCTAGCTTTGTGTTGAACCTCTCCCATGTTTCATGAAGAGCTTCAGTGGGAAGCTGACGAAAGTTGCTGATTTCATCTCTCAATTGTGCCCTTTTGGAAGGCGGAAAGAATCTTTCTAGGAAAGCGTCTCTCCATTGCCTCCAATTTGTAATTGAATCAGGAGTCAGCCCATTCAACCATAGTGTTGCCTCCCCAGACAGAGACAATGGAAATAGACGTAATCGAATTGCATTCTGACCAACACCAGGATTGTCAAAAGACTTGCATGTAGAAATAAAGTTGATGAGATGCATATTCG
The DNA here is from genome assembly GCA_030864215.1 of Capsicum pubescens. Taxonomy (NCBI): domain Eukaryota; kingdom Viridiplantae; phylum Streptophyta; class Magnoliopsida; order Solanales; family Solanaceae; genus Capsicum; species Capsicum pubescens. The sequence continues at coordinate 46,855,714 of CM061549.1, forward strand.
AATCATCGCCTGCTAGTCCACCAAACAATCCCTTGAGTTGCAATAACTGAATCATGGTGCTTGTGATGTTGAACTTGGTTCCGGGCGCTAATGGTGGAAGAATAATGGCTCCTGTGGCTCCGGCTCCATCAAGATCATCATCATCATCATCGAACGGTATCTCACGTTGTACATCCATTGATGCACTGAACAAAAACCTGCAGTAAACAAAAACAAAAACTAAAAGTAAAAGTACGAGAGTCTTCGACCAAAGGGTCTAGTAATTATTACAAACTTAATTGACACTTGTATTCCCCGGCAACGGCGCCAATTTTTGATAACGCTCAATCTACAGCTCTCGTTTGAGTGTAAAGCGGTCGTTAGCAAATATAGAACCCAACCTGGGTTGGGTGTCGATCCTACAGGGAATAGCTTGGCCAACAAGTAAGTAAAATTACTAAACTTTTGGTGCAAGTCTCGTAAGAAGAGGGGATTCTTGTTTTGCAAGTAATGTAAACAAAAGCTGAAAATAATAAAGTAAAAAGAGAGAGATTGTTACGTTGGTTGTAAACAATGAGAATTGAAGCGTTGGGGTTATGTCCACCTTCTGAGGTATACGTCTCTATTGGCTATGAGTGTGTAGAATTCTGACATGCAATTGCTTATAGAGGATTGTAGTCGATGGTAAATCCAAGCGTCTCTCGACCTAAACAAGGACTATTTCACTTTAACTCTCTCGAGCTTAAAGCGTATCTAACAGTACGAATTCTCCAAGAGGTTAGTCCAGTTACGGCACCAGCTTTTTAATAGGAAAGGGTGTCCTACTACCTTGACATTATCTCTTTTCCAGACAAATAACTTTTCTCTCGAACAAGTTAAATGTTAGACTGGCGTATTCTTGCGTTTGCAACCACAAAGAATGTAGATTAAGATGAAGAGAATAATGATATAAGCAATATACGTGCCTCGAACTCACAAACTCACAGCAATAGATAGTATCTCATACGGCTTCCATAACCCCAACAGAGAGGTTTAGTTACCCATGAATGCGAAGGAGATCACGATTGACATTGTTGTTATACCACAAGATTGATTAATTTCGTGTAGCGTAAGTGGTAGGCGTGAGGCGTGAATTCCTTAGCAAGGTAACGATTCTCTTGTTGCGGAAATTAAGAATAGATGAATAGAAGAAGAAAACTAGAATTAATGGAAAGATTAGAAGAGTTGTAGAATTGTTTGTAGTGTAGAATAAGAGAGAAGTAGAAGATGTTCGAAGATGTCCTAAAATCTCTAGCATGATAGGGTATTTATAATACCCATATCCTAATCCTACTAAGCTAATGAAATAAATAACCAAATCCTACTAGACTAATGAAATCCTTAACCCAAATGTACTAGGTTAAGGTAACATTATCATAATCCACATAAAATAATGAAATACATAACCTAATTGTACTAGGTTAATGTATCATTGTCAAAATCCAGCTTTGTGTCTGTAAGTCCCCAAAGTGTTCAGAATTGCTGTTTTAGCCCGGGACAAATTTTCCATGCAGCAGTTTTGGTCCTTGGGCGTGTAAACTCCCTTCCCTTCCTTCGTGAGCTTTCTTTTGCGTCAAGTAAGGCATAAAATGCTGAATTCTGCATCATTTATACCTGAAACTTTACTAATCATGTTCGTTAGCTCATTTACAGGAAAAAGGACTAAAAGTGCATGAAATATATAATTTGTTCTCAAAACTAGGCTAAAATATGGGCAAAATATATTGATATAGGCGTGTAAATTCGCCTATCATCAATCACACCATTTATCTTATTGCAGCCTACAAGCACATTCTCCTTCGCGACATTACTATTACTCCTTAGTAACATAAACTTAAGCAATAATAGACTTCTTTCTTAAACCGAGTATACTCCAAGTCGTCTTAACCAACTATTCTTCCTCTATTAACTATCATAAAATTTTGTAAGTTTTGATACACCCTAGCCAACACCGGAGAACATTCTATCCCATTTCTCGCTTAATGAAAACATGACTTTTGCTACATACTCAAATCAATCACTATCCCCACTTTCTGTCTTCTACTCTAATGACTTCATATTTCCGATCATGAGATTATTCTACTACTTATGACTTACCACAAAATATACCAAATAGCAATATCTCTCCAGTGGCAACACTACCCAAGAATCTGGACACACTCTTTACCACTTAACGGTGTCATTTAAAATAAGTTTCTAGATAAGGCCTGGGAGAATAATTTTACTATGTCTCAAAAGCACGATTTATATGAACAAGAGTGTAAGTTTTATTCTTTTTGAACTGGTAGACTCAAATGGACTAATGGGCTACTAAAAAGCCCTTATGTGGTCAGTAAGATTTCTTTTGTCTCTATTAGGGACCACCTCATGGATAAGTATATGAGTTTCATAACTCCTACCACATTAAAGATGAGGAGTAGATATTGAAATGTGAGGAACACACGAATTAGAGAATGTTTTTTTGGCACTGTATTATTGCACGATCTGGAATATGAATGAATGGAAAATGTCTCCTAAATGGCCAGTAGCCTCCGCATTATAAGTGTGGCGCGCTTCACACCCATAAAATGGACTCTACTAGACACGGCTTCACATATACCCTAGGACACTTGAACTCTGTGCTCTGATACAAAGTTTGTCATGCCCTAAGCCGAGACTCTGGACATGAAACGCACCCGATACTATTTCTAGTACGAGTGAACGTTCTAGCATATCACATGAGCATACAACTAAAATAATGAATAGAGAGGAAACAGTATAAAATAAGATTTCTTAAAGGAGATAGACTTTCATCAATGTTCATTAATATCACTTAACGTTTGAAGATACAATAGTCATGATAAATTAGACAAAAAAAATTACAAGGTATTTCTGACAACTAAACCAGTTTGTGAAGCCTCTAATAAGTACCCATACTAAAAGGAAAGAAAATACAAAGAAGTCATCATATCTCGTCCTACCTTGATACGAGTACAATCAAGATCATAGACACTTTTTGAGTATTTTGAAGACCACCTAAAGAGTGCACAAGTCTAAGTGTGAAGGAGGCCCAAACCCATCCCAAGCACACTCCATGGGCTATTTTTGGAGCCCTTTTCATTAAAGGGTCTTTTAGTCTTTTGTCTTTTATTTTATAATGTAATATAAATTGAATATTGTAGGGTTTTAGTTGGAATTTTTTATGAATGTTGAAGAAAGAATACTCCTCTTAGAGAAAGAGAGTCCACAACCAAAATTAGGGCATAACATAAGGGTGGATTCTCTTGTGTGTTGCATTTTGCTTGATACGTTGGTGCTTGGGTGGTGGACGCCTCTCTTGTGTTAATTGTAAGAGTTAGGTGTTTGTTTTATGAAGTTTTAAAGGTACAAGAGTGGAATATGCTCTTGGGTTGTTAAGACTACATCAACACTTATCTAACTATCTATCTTGTATCTTATTTTAGTTTCGGCTTCTTGTGTTGTTAATGCAACCCGTTTGTTCTTGTTGCTATTGTAATATTGTGGAGCTTCATATTGTGTTACTAATCTTGTTGTTGGATGGCTGTTTTGGTGTATTAACACATTGTATCCTCTTCTTTCTTGTTCTAGATAGTGAATCCGAGAGAGGTCCCTATTTGGCCCACGATTTGTTGTGATTTGTGAACTATTTTGGGGTGTGATTTCGTGTTCCCTTGTTTGTTCCGTATCATTTGGTATCAGATAAAGGCTGTTTTTTGTTCCCACAAAGCCAATCTTGGGTTTGATTAGTCAAAAAAAAAAAGTTGATAAAAACTGAAAAATTTTAGAAAATAGCAATCTGTCAATTTTTGTGTTCTTGGCCAAAAATTGTGTTGTGTTGTTGTCTTGGCCGAGATTTTCTTATTTTTCTTGACTAGATCTTGTAGTTCTTTTGTTTGTCTAGTGTGTTTCTAGTATTGGTTCTTTCTCACCAACACTAAAAGTGTCTAGATCTAAAGGTTGAGCTTATAATATTGACATTGTTGTTGTGAACTTGAAGTGGTCATGTGTTGATCCTTATTGTTGAAGGTTGGTGTTGTTGTTGTTGAGTTCTTGATACGGGACAAATTCCCATCTTATCTTTTGATCGCATCTTTAGAGGCCAACACATAGAGGATCAAGACTTGGTCACCTCGAGGATATGAGAACATGCATGGAGGACCCATTTTGAGCATGCCATTAAACAAACCCGTGTGTGGAAGATTGCGCGGGGGCTTACATTTGATGCCAATTTGGGACTACAAGTTTTGAAGTGTGACCCCATGGTTGTGGAGCATTAAAGTAGCACCCTTCATTAAGGGTATTTTGGGGTTTGCACATGTTAAAGAAACAACCCATGACCTCCCCTTTCCTTAAGGGTATTTTGGTCCATTATACTATGTAATAAGTTAGGCTATATATAGTCTCTTATTAAGTCTTTTCTCTTTAGTTTATGAAAGATGAAATATTGAAACACTTGAAATCCTCTCTCTTAAGAATATACCACCTTAGTATAGTCTTAGTTAGGACTTGGAAAAGTCATCCTTACTATAGGGCTTGGAAAAGCCAATATTGTTCTTTGCTTGGAAACGGTGGATCTTGAGGTGAGTCGATTACCTTAGCGGTCACCGTAAGAGTGTGATTTTGATTATTACATTCATTAGGGGTTAATTTTGAAATATACTTGGTTCTTAATCTTGTAATAATCTTGGTCTCACTATCTATCCTTTCATTATTTTGCAAATCCGTGTGTTTTTGTGTTTGTCATCTTGTATCCCTTTGTGTTGCTTGTTCTTCTCACATTTTATGGACTGTTTTGGCATCTTGGTGGACTGATTTGTATCATTTGGTATCAAATCCATCATTGATTTTGTTCCCACGAGATCAATCTTGGGCTTGCTATCTTGAAAAATCACAAAAATAGAGTTGGAAAAACTGAAAAACGCAAAAAAAAAAAAAGTAATCTGTCCCGTTTTTGTGCTTGGGACGAGATTTGAGGCTTGGTTTTCTTGTATTTTTTTGTGTGTTTTGTTGTTTCTAGTGTTATTCCCTTCTTCACTAACACTAGTAGAGTCTACATCTAAATTTTGAGCTAAATCCAAGTGGTTCTTGAATGTTGGATGGTTGTTGATATTGTTGTTTAAGATTGGTGGCTGGAAAAATATTTTGTTGATGTTGTTGTTGAAGATTGGTGGCTGTAAAAACATTTTGTTGATGTTGTTGTTGAATATTGGAGCTTGAATATGTGTTGTTGATGTTGTTGTTGAATATTGGAGCTTGAATATGTGTTGTTGATGTTGGAGGTCCAACGTTAACCTTAGAACTCCAAGATTCAAAGTTGTGTTCTTGGTGTTCTTGGTGTTCTTGGTGTTCTTCAACATCTTCATATCTTGTTGTAGAGAATGTGGTTTTGTTTGATCTAAAATTAAAGAAGAAAGAATGTGTGATCTTGTTAGTCTTGAAACACATTGCAAGACTATTATAAAAGAAGAAAGGGGGCCAAAAGACTTTCAAAATGTCTTATTACCAAAAAAGATAAAGGGATCTTCCCAAGACCTATAAAAGAGGAAAGGGGGACAAAGGCTTCAAAAGGTATTTTGCCAAAAGGGAGAAAGAAAAGTCAAGCCTTTTTTTTAACATTGAAAGCCTCTAAGTCTTGTTGTTTCCCTCCCAAAATCGAAAATACACTCTTCCAATTGAACATTGATCAATACAAATTGAAAACAAGAAAAAAAATTCTCAAAACTTTCGACAATTTTCAACAACCAATGAGAGGCTACCCCGTCATCACCGAAAGTGCTTAAGCTCAAAAATTTTAGATTCATAGTTTCATTTTATTGTTTCATTTTATTGTTTCATTAGTTTCATGTCTTGATTCTAGAATTAACTAACAACTATTAATCACCTACTTAGTTGTAGATTAATTGTTGAATCCATTTCTTTCGTGTCTTCGTTATTTGTTTGTTTTTCTCATTTTTAACTCATAGTAACTTCTTTGTTTCAAGTTCGTAAGTAAATTTTGTTTTTGTGTCTTTAGTCGATCAAATAAGAATCCATTCTGACCGCCAAGTAGAATTGACATTCTATTGACTACCGGAGTATAAACAACTTTCAATATTTGTCGCTCCAATTGTGAGAATCACAAAGGTGGGTGTATACGAGTGTTGGTGAAGAGCTTTTACTACTAATCTTGTTTGTTCATTGTGTAGGTACAAAGGTGATATAAGGGGAACATGTCTTCGATATAAGGGGATTATTATTACTACAACATGGGAGACTATGATTGTGGTGAGGGATTTTATGGCTACGAAGTTGAGGGAGATTGTAGAGGCTATGAAAATAGCCATGATCAAAACTTGGGCAGATTTGAGAGTTACGTTTTGAGGGAGAAAATGAGGTGAATGAAGTGCCAAGTTCTTATGGTGAACTTGGAGATTATGAATGACCTCATGATGGATCTTATGATGACATTGAGGCATGTGAGGAGTCTTACACTTCTCACCCCGAACCTAGATTTGGTGTTAGGTATAACCCTTTTGTTCGCAAAGCTTATGAGAGCTGTGATGAGAGTAAACATGAGGAGTGTGAAGATTCATATCCTCCACCTTGTAGTAATTCTTATCAAGGTCGATATAGTATGAATTGTTATACTAGCTCTAGTGGAGGTTGTCCAACGAGAAGAAAAGGGTATGCATCTCCAAAACCAAGAAGGAGTGTACACTCCGGAAAGGTGACCATTTGTGGGATACCGGGCTGCCTCATTGTGTTAAATGATAGGTACTCTAGAAACTACATCCTTCCATCCATGGTTGACTACTTGGGGTTGTTTCGCGAGCCTTTACTTGTTCCATATTTCTTGGACGGGTTTAAGGTTACCGAAAGGGTCAAAGTTGTCTTCTCCCAACTTGAATACCATGAGGAGGTGTGGTGCGATATTCTTCCATTGACATACGGTCATGTATGCTTAGGTGCTGATTGGTTTGCACAACATAGAGTTCCAAATGTGCAAAATTGGCCTAATGTTGTAAGAGACCGGTGGGGAAATCACCTCGTGACATACATGCTGCCCGAGCATCAAAAAGAAGTAAATACTTACTCCAATCCAAATGCTTATGAGATACAAAAGACTGAGAGGAGTAAGGGTGTGCAAGGTGGTAATCCGAGAGTGAAAAAAAGAGAGGTTGTGTGGAGCGAAGTGAGGGGATTGCCACCAAACCGAGCTAATATTGTTTGTCCTTCTATTTTTAAGGACATTTATGTAGGTACCGACATGACAAGTGAAGGAGAGAAATGCCGAAGTGAAGTTGCTGCCCAAGCTTGTAGAGGTCCTTCACAACACAGCAAAGGAGACTCGACTCAAGAACTTCAAGGTAAAATAGCTAATTCTTACACTTTTGTGCATGTGAATGATAATTGTGTGGCTAGTAGCCCATTGAGTGTGAGTAGTAGCTTACTTACTTGTGAGTCTAATGATTCTTTGCCTTTTGTTGATGATGTACATGTTGTGAGTGTGGATACACTAGTTGATCCTATTGATGACCAAATTGACTCTTCTTGTAAGATCAATTTATGTCCACCTAGTGTTGAAGCCTATATGTTGAACGAAAGTACATCGTCTTGTGTAATTGGTATTGATCAACCTATTTGTGAAAATTGTCCACCACTTGAGTATGTGTGTGATGTGATTAATCAAACTCAGGTGAGTGAAGTATTTGAAAAAGTTGGTCAACAAAAGGGGAGTGAACCCGAGAGCTATTCATGGGACAATTTTGTGCTTGAAACCACTTTGAAACTTGATATTGATCTCTTAGGGAGTGAGGAACTTGCTTCTTCCAAATCTTCCCATGGGTTGGATCATGCACTCTTTAGGTATAATGTCTTGTTTGAAAATGACATAAACACTCCTAATGATCCTAGTGATGTAAAAAATGGTATAGCTTACCTTGGAGGCTATAACCTATATGTTAACCCACTATGGTGTGACAACATTCCTCCTAAAGATGGAAATCTCTTCTTGAAAGATGAGAGTACTCTTAAGGGTAAGGAATGTGTAGTCTTGGAAGTTACTCCTTCTACTTTGTGTGACTTTATTGTTGAGACTACTCATGGTGATGATTGGGAAACTATTAGTGAGTACACACATGAGGGCACCTTAGTAGAAGTCGACTTGAGTGATACTTTTCTCTACTCTCTATTTGCTTTCGATGACATGTATGCTATTGTAGAGATTATGTCATTTAGTTTGGGTGGAGACCACGAGAAAGGGGAGTGTTTTCTAGACCCGTGTCTTTGGCCACTCATCCCGTTTGACCCCGGTGCCAAATATGGAAATGGTGATGTTGGTGCACCCAACTTGTTGCTTGGTCTACATGACAAGCAAAGTGTCACACTTGGTGAATCCCATAACCAAATCCTTCGTACATCTTTCATTGAGTTTTAAATATTTCATTCAAAGGATCCTTGGTTATATTGCAAATATGTGAAACCTTGGCATGTTGAGATGATTTGTTGTGCTAAACCTAACCCTCATGCCATGAGGAGTTTGTATTTGTTTGTCCTCTCTTCGATTTTGCAAGGTTTGGATTCTAGGTCGAATCCTTTTCAAGAAGGGGAGGATGATACAGGACAAATGACCATCTTATCTTTTGATGGCATCTTTAGAGGACAACACATAGAGGCTCAAGACTTGGTCACCTCGAGGATACGAGAACATACATGGAGGACCCGTTTTGAGCATGCCATTAAACAAACTCGTGTGTGGAAGATTGCGTGGGGGCTTATATTTGATGCCAATTCGAGACTATAAGTTTTGAAGTGTGACCCCATGGTTGTGGAGCATTAAAGAAGCACCCTTCATTAAGGGTATTTTGGGGTTTGCACATGTTAAAGAAAAAACCCATGACCTCCCCTTTCCTTAAGGGTATTTTGGTCCATTATACTATGTAATAAGTTAGGTTATATATAGTCTCTTATTAAGTCTTTTCTCTTTAGTTTATGAAAGATGAAAGATTGAAACACTTGAAATCCTCTCTCTTGAGAGTATACCACCTTAGTATAGTCTTAGTTAGGACTTGGAAAAGTCATCCTTACTATAGGGCTTGGAAAAGCTAATATTGTTCTTTGCTTGGAAACGGTGGATCTTGAGGTGAGTCGATTACCTTGGTGGTCACCGTAAGAGTGTGGTTTTGATTATTAAATTCATTAGGGGTTAATGTTGAAATATACTTAGTTCTTAATCTTGTAATAATCTTGGTCTCACTATCTATCCTTTCATTATTTTTCAAATCCGTGTGTTTTTGTGTTTGTCAGCTTGTATCCCTTTGTGTTGCTTGTTCTTCTCACGTTTTATGGACTGTTTTGGCATCTTGGTGGACTGATTTGTATCAGTTCTTGAGCTTGACCTTGTGTTATTGTTGTGAATTGGTGGCTTAAGAAATTCTTGTTGAAGTTGTTGTTGAAAGATGGAACTTGACAAAGTGTTGATTGAAGTGTGAGAACAACTTGAACCCTAGACTCCAAGATTCAAAAGTTTGTGTTCTTGGTGTTATTCACCAATCTTCATCTTTTATTGAAAAAAAAGTGGATGTTAGATCTAAGAGGGTGAAGGGAGGAGGTGTAGTATTTGTTAGTCATCAAAGACTTTTACCACCACTTCCAACCACTCAAAGACTTTACAATCCTTTTCCAACCAACTTCCATGTTTTGAGGGCCTTGTTTTAAGGAAAAATACTACAAAAGTCCAAGTCTTGAAACTTGAGTTGAAAAAGAGTTCCAAGACTTATTCTTTACCTCATTAAACAATTCCACCAATCCAGATCAAAAATTGGTCAAGACTTGAACCTTGGACAATAAAACTTGACAAAACCGTGACCAATTGAGGGTTGCCACATCATCATGTTTTTACTGTTCACCGATAATTTTTAAGCTCAAATTTTAGATTTCTTAGTTTCATTTTATTGTTTCTTTAGTTTCGTTTGTTGATTCCATTACTAACTTACAAGCTAGTACTAGAATGTAAGTTAGTTTTGAAATCGTTCATCGTATATACGTTCCTTTGTGTGTCTTATTCTTTTGAATCATTGTAATACTTGGTCCTCCTCTCAATGCCTTATGGAGTACAAGAAAGGTTACGACACTTGTGAGATCAAAATGTGAAAAATCTGAGAGACAAAACAATAGAGAGGGAGTATGAGGACTATTCTTGTACAACTAACTTGTTTGTTGTTTTGTAGGTATCTTTTGGTCATAATGGAAACCATTTTGGCCCTCCTTGATGCTTTATCCCGAGACCTTGCTAGGGCAAATGTGCGTCTTGAAAAAATTGACTTGGATGTGGTAACTATGAGTGAGAGGTTGGATCAAATGGAGAGTCGAAGGAACTCTCGTGCTTTTACTCCCGAAACTTTACTTCCAATGACCAATCCTCCAAGACCACCACATAATGCCACATTCCAAGCTCCAAATAGCCCTCAAAACCAAGAACAAGATAGACCACTTCCCCCGCAAGTTGATCAAGTCCAACAAGGAGGACTTGGAAGCTAATTTCCTTCCATCCAAACTCCACAACCGAAACCCCACTTAACCAAAGTAAGCCTCTCAACCGAAGCTCCACTACGCCAAACCCAATATGTCCATATAGAGGAGAATGGTAGAAAGTAACATGAAGGATAAGGGGTCTACGACAATGCTTGTATGATGGTAGGAGACTTATTTCGGATGAGATTGAAGACAAGGCTCAAGATGGAGAGGAAGCCGAGGTTCAAAATGAAGATGTTAGCCGAGACTTGTTCTCATTGTATCCTTGGGTTCCCTTTGTTTTTTTTGTGGACTGTTTTGTGCACTTTCTTGATGTTTTATGGACTGTTTTGGGTGGTTTCTTTTGGAGGGCCAATTGCACGAGGTGAAGCCGTGAATTTATGGTCAAATTCCTCACAAGATGGAGAGGATGATACGAGTACGATCACGATCATGGACACTTTTTGAGTATTTTGAAGACCACCTAAAGAGTGCACAAGTCTAAGTGTGAAGGAGGCCCAAAACCGTCCCAAGCACACTCCAAGGGCTGTTTTTGGCGCCCTTTTCATTAAAAGGTTTTTTAGTCTTTTGTATTTTATTTTGTAATGTAATATAAATTGAACATTGTAGGGTTTTAGTTGGTAGTTTTTATGAATGTTGAAGAAAGAACACTCCTCTTAGAAAGAAAGAGTCCACAACCGAAACTAGGGCATAGCATAAGGGTGAATTCTCTTGTGTGTTGCATTTTGCTTGATACGTTGGTGCTTGGGTGGTAGACGCCTCTCTTATGTCAATTGTAAGAGTTAGGTGTTTGTTATGTGAAGTTTTAAAGGTCCAAGAGTGGAATATGCTCTTGGGTTGTTAAGACTACATCAACACTTGTCTAACTATATATCTTGTATCTTATTTTAGTTTCGGCTTCTTGTGTTGTTAATGTAACCCGTTTGTTCTTGTTGCTATTGTAATATTGTGTAGCTTCATCTTGTCTTGCTAAAATTGTTGTTGGCTAGCTGTTTTGGTGTATTAACATCTTGTATCCTCTTCTTTCTTGTTCTAGATAGTGAATCCGAGAGAGGTCCCTATTTGGTCCACGATTTGTTGTGATTTGTGGACTGTTTAGGGGTGTGATTTTGTGTTTCCTTGTTTGTTCCATATCAAACCTCCTGATAGGAAAGAGGCTCAACAATGGCAGAAGACAGAGATCCTAACGAGGCACTGACCATGGACATGAGAGTCAGAACCTACATCATAAAATGATGTAGCGCCAAAGACGGTCAATACATGAAATGTATTGGTATGCAAAACCATTTCAGGAGGGTAGTACATTAAGAGATTAGAAATGACAATAAAATTCAAATGTAAAAGAAGACAACTGGAAAGGACGACAACTGGAAAGGAACAACAATATAAACTAAATTTATAATTGACCAAATAAGGTACATTTAATTGCTTTGATTATTTGTGGGAGAAAGTAGTGAACCATCATAAACCACCATGTGAGCGCATGGAGTCTGAACTTGGCCCGATCAGCTAAGCCTTCCTATACCTTGCCGAGCATAGGACGTGACATGACATAATTTGCTAGCAAACATCCATGGTTAGACCCTTTTCGGGACACATAAAATAAAGAGTCATCCGCTTGCGAAATGATCTCTATCCTATGTCGGCAAACATAGTTTCAGGCATTTGTCATTTAGACCTATGACTTCACGGTCAGCTAACCAACTCCCTTATGCTCATAATGTTATCTTACTGATTCATGTTCATAGATTAGCCATATTAGGCGCATATTCATGGTTTAGCCACTTTAGGGCTCTTGCCTGAGAATTAAACAACTTGGGTTCATATTTGAGATTAAGCCACCATAGACTCATAATGAAGTATTATCATCATTAGGACTCATGGGAGGTAGAATCATAATTCATTATTAATCCATCAGTGAAGGATTTTCATAACTTTATAAGGAGTGAGCTTTTGGAATGTACATGTTGTTTTTAGCATCGCTTATGAGTTTGGAGATCATATCTTAAGGTAATAAAGACATTCATGAATTAATTCGTAGAGCTAGAAGTCATACGAATCGTGTCATTTTGTGACGAGGTTCATAAGAGAGGGATTTTTATGATATTATGGAGATCATGAAAAATTCAAGTCATTATAGCATTGTTATTTTCGCTGATTTGTGACTTCGCTGATTTGTGACCAACGTGCTAGCTTTACTAGGCTCATGTTAATATTTTAGCCTTTTTGTGGGATCACATTGGAATTCAGCAACTTTGGTTTCATACATCATGAACTAACACTCAGTATTATTTTGGTGATTCATTGAAAGCAACATCTTGCAACATAATTATTACAATATTCCAAATCATAACTTCCATAACACTTAATGGAACTAAAGAGGAAATTGAGGGAATCTGGTTGAGCTTCATGGATCACGGTTCATATGAAAACAATAGGAGTTTCCAGTATGATGTCTTCTTAGAAACAAAATTAAAAATTCATAGTATTTAGTTAAAAGAAAAGCAACAGGCTAGCCAAATGGAGAACAAATGTTAATTTGGAGTGTGTTGCATGTGTCATGGCCATCCAGAATCGAGATACCATCTAGTTATGGTTGCAACTTTGCAAGAACAGTGTATGATAGTTTACTTCTATGGAAACATAATCAAAATATCTACAACTACTACCTGGAAACAAACATGTGAAATGGACAGTCCAAAATGCCTAAGGCAGAACACAACAACCCCAAATATGTAGAACAATTTATGCAGAGTATGTGAATGCCATATGGTTCGAAAGAAAACATATGTTCTTTGAAAGGATAGCTAGAGACTGAAAAGTTTTAATTAGCCAGAGAAAATGCCTATATGTGTTGTGTGAGATCAAATTATAGGGTGCAAAACTAGTTACAGTTTGCTATACTAGGCTAGATTATGAGGATTGATTCAAAGGCTAGTAGTATGGTTTATCTATGCTTGATTCTGTTTCGAGATAGCCAGGATTGTTCATTGGCTATGGATTTGTAACTCTTGCAGCAACTTGTAGAATAAATATTAATTCACATAATATCGAGTATCCATAGAAAAGATTAATGGACCAAGATGTTTTTTAAAAAAAAAATTATAACTTTCCTAGTAACTTGAGACAGGGGACTCGATTTATGGACTAAGATTTTTAATACTCCTTCCAGCATCATTATTTTGATAGTAATCATAATTTGAGTAGAAATAAAATCAAGAGAAAACATAAAAGAAATAATCTTACATACCTCAAAACGTTAGAGAAGTTTGTTACCGGTAGGGACGAAACCAAGATTGATTCTTGAGCCAATTCTCTTGGATTTCTTTTCTTTTTTTATGATTGGATTTGAGAGGAAAGCTAGATTTCTTGATGATGAAATAGTTTGTATAACTATTGGAGAAACTGCAGTTTTTTTTATTGTGTGTAATTGAGAAAGGCAGAGAGATTGTAACTGATGGAGTTTTTAATGTGAGTAAGTGAGGAAAACAGAGAAATTGTAACTAATGAAAAAATAAAGAAATTAAGGTCTACCAGTGGAAAAACAAGCGGTTGAATGTTGATGAATACAAAGGGATTTAATCACTTGGGGTAAAGGTAAAAAGGAAAGGACGAATTTTCCCTCGAAGGTACTTCACAAGTTACTGAGTGTGAGATGTTACTGGGATACTCAACAACCTTAGCTCCAATAACAACAACGTTCCAGTGTAATCCCACATGTGGGGTTTGAGGGTAGGATATACGTACGCAGACCTTACCCCCACCTTGGGAGGTAGAGAGGTTGTTTTCAATAGACCATCGGCTCAAGGAACTCCAAACCATAACTGTGTTTGATTTATTTACGCATTTGGTAAACATATAAAATGGTTACAAGTACTTTTAGTTTGATCAAGACTCTTACTATTTTACTTGTTTTTGGACACGTGCAATGAAGTAAAGACATTTTAAAATGATATAAATAATTTTAAAAGATGCAATGAGTTACACAAAATTGAAGGGAAGGAATACAAGCTCGTATTAATGAATCATGAGCACACTGGATTGATTTCTTCTTTTTTTGGTAAGCAAAAATTTTATTTACCTAAGTGAAACATTACAAGTCAAGAAACACAAAAGAAGAGAGAAAAAAAGCTACAAGCAAAACTATGCACTGGCTGATCAGTAGAACCCAAGCCAGATGCTAAGTAAGGAGGCACCTAAACATCCTCTAACCTAAGCTCCTCGATGGTAATCCTTACACTGGATAGTAGTCTAATCTCCGGGAGTTGACTTGTTCTTAGAATGACTTCTTGAGTTATCACCTTTGTAATGAGTGTTGTTGGTCTTGTGGACTTCTGAAACACCCTTAGGTTCCTTTCCTGCCCACACATTGTATACTGTTGCAGACAATGCCATCTTGTACACGCCAGCTCCTTTGCTCTTTCCACTGCAATAAGTCTCGGCCCGTAACACTTCTTTCTGCCAACCTCTTTGTTGTCTTTGTATACCTTGCCACTGCAAGATGCTTTGCCATATACTACCTGAGACTGGACAACTAAAGAATAAGTGTTGCAAGGATTCATCAGCTCCATCACAAAGGGGACGCTTCAGGTCAATATCTCTCTCTCTTCCACTTAGCTAATCTGTCCTTTGTGTGCAACCTACCATTGAGAGCTAACCGAAGTATAAACTTCCACTTTGGGCACCCTTGGTTGTTGCGGACCAGTCTCCTCCAACTAACTTTAAGATAGACCCCCTGTAAAACCTGATAATCCACATTGATCCCATGCCACTAAGAATTTCCTAGACATCTCAGTTGAGCCTGTCCATAAAAGTCTCTTCTAGATCATCTCTAAAAATTGCAGAATCTTTTTTAGGTAAAATTAAAAACTTTACCCCAGAAAGTTTGGATGGAAAATAGGACACTTTTTAGCAACTAAGTGTCCAATATTTAAAGTCTCACCCAACTCCATTAGTATGAGGACTTTTGAGAGGTGTCCAAAAACAAATCCGTGAGGGCTTGGCCCAAAGCGGACAATATCATACTAGTGCGGAGTTTGAGTGAAGTTACATGCAGTCCCAACAAGTGGTATCATAGCCCAGGTTCGGGTGTGTCGGAGTAGTGGACTGCGTTTGGTGAGAAGTTCCCTGTGTGACAACATGACTGGAGATCTACAAGTGGTGCCTAGTGTCGAAAGTCTTCCTAGCGAGTGGTGGTCAGGCGGCGTGTCACGTTGGATGATAACGGCGGTACAAGATGTTTGGCAGATTATGTGAAGTGACCCAGTAGCTGAGATCTACGGTTGATGCCTTGTGTCGAAAGTCTTCTTGAGAAGTAGCGGTCAAGCGGCGTGTCCCACTGGTTGGTAGTGGCGGTACAAGATGATTAGCGAGATCAAATGGATTATCGCTGAAGGGGAGGTCACAAGTGATGTGGTCTTGGCTTGAGGGGAGGATTGTTGGGAAGCAAAGCAATCCCACATCGGAGAAATAGAGCAGTGGCGGAGCCAGACTTTTGGTTAAGGGTGTTCATATTTTTCTTTGGGCAAAGAACTGTTTAAAAGAAAAAAAAAAAAAAAAGCACTGCTGCACCTGTCAAGGTTCGAACCCGGGTTGTTGATGCAGAAATGCACACTCTTGACCACTGGTCTATGTTTCTCTACCTCGTCCAAGGTGTGCAACAACATGTATATAACCATAAATATCTATATTTAACCTATATACTCGGAAAAAATTTCCGACGAAGGGCGTTCATCTGACCACCCTTCGTCAGCTGTGGCTCCGCCACTGAAATAGAGGAAGAATGTCCAATATTTAAAGTCTCACCCAACTCTATTAGTATGAGGTCTTTTGGGAGGTGTCCAAAAACAAATCCGTGAGGGCTTGGCCCAAAGCGGACAATATCAGGTCCCAACACTAAGCTCTCCCTATACATATGACAGAAATTTGGTTGTCCAAGAACACACCCTTCCAAAGTACAATTTTACCCAAGAACACACTCGGTTGACATTTATTGTCACTACAAAGCACAATCTTACCCAAATTGCTATTAAATGAAGTGGAGAGAATATTCTTTAATTTTCAGAGGAGAGAGTAACATTGGTTTAGTAGTAATCCTTTCAAAAATATTATAGTTTGTAAATGAAAGCAATCAACTGAATTGGTACATCCTTTTCCTATGCAGTTTTTCTAATATATCAAATATTTAGCTTGTCTAAATAACGTCGGCTGTGGATAGACATGTTTCACGTCTTAAAAGTTATGTCTTCTTATTAAAAACTGTAGCCTCCTCTCTTTTTCAAAGCATCATATGTATCAAGAACGGAGATAAATTGAATATAAAAAAGGATGACACATTAATGAAATATTTATTGGGAAAGAATAGATCTAGAATGTACAGTTTTGTGTAATTTACATAATCAATTGAAGGAAAAATTTAATGACTGAAATACGTTTGGGAAAAATCATAAAAAGTAAGAATCGTATGAAAAATTTTCATAAACTAAGTTAAGAGTGATATACATTTAGCAAACATCATAAAAAGTAACAGAGAAAATTGGCTGCATTCCTTTACGCATTATTTCTTGGAGAAAAAAAAAAGATGTAATGTCGAAAGTGAGCGTGCTGCTTCATGAATGCCAGCCTGCAGTTAAACAACAACAACATACCTAGTGTAATCTCACAATTGTGGTCTGGGGAGGGCGGGGTGTGCGCAACCTTACCCCTACCTTGAGAAGGTAGAGAGACTGTTTCCAATAGACCTTCAGCTCAAGTAAAGCACATAATAAATTAGTGGATTTATAAGAAATCTTCTCTTC
This sequence comes from Capsicum pubescens, assembly GCA_030864215.1. Lineage (NCBI taxonomy): Eukaryota > Viridiplantae > Streptophyta > Magnoliopsida > Solanales > Solanaceae > Capsicum > Capsicum pubescens. Next base: position 46,873,041 of record CM061549.1, read on the forward strand.
CTGTGAATAGAGTTCAATTTTCTTTCGATAAAGATTCTGTTTGACACCATATTTTTCAATTTTCTTCATTGAACAGGATATTGAGACATATGAAAATAGACGCACGGATAGTAAATAGACAAAATGTTTATTAGTTGTCCGCATCACCAATCTAATAAAATAAAGTCCCTTCGTCTTCCTCTTCTTAAGGGTTCGTATTGTCAGCTTCCCACTTTTGAGTTGCAGCGGCTGATCTTTCCCATCAAAAGCTTTAATTTCTTTCAATTGACTATGCCAAGACTCGCTTCTTTGAGAAGAAGAATGACTCGGACTCTTCATATCCATTAAACAGTCGATTAAACATTTAGTCATTTCTACAGTTGATGATAGATTGAGTCTCCTAGGATGACAACTGTTAGAGTTGTGACCCGAATTTTGTTGGTTCAGCCCTAAAAGTTTCGCGGTCCGACCCATGTTTGTGATTTTCAATGGGGTCTGTGGTGGTAGCGTAGGGATTGGGCTGATGTTTTTGGGCCTAGGACCTATTTGTACGTACGTACTATATAAGTGTGATTTAGTGAGTTATTTTCATTATTCAGAAATTATGTCATTCTCCACATTGTACTCCTCTCCTTTCAAAATTCCTCTGCCTCTGCCCGTGGTTTTTCCCGCAAGGGTTTCCATGTAAATCTGTGTGTTGTTCTTGTTTTTCTTTTACTTGTGGTTTGCTTATTCTGTCTGAACCATAACAACAACTCCATAGTAAAGCATCCACAAATATTGGGTACTCCTCAGTCAACCAGAAGTGGACATTTAGAATGTCCACTTGGGGTAGAACCTTTGTGGTGCAGTTGCATACCATTGATGTTGATCTCATGGCATTTGTAAAAACCAATCGAAATGTGAGACGAAGAAGTTAAATTTGATAGAAACTTCCTCAACTTACAAAATCATACAACATCTAAATAGATGTTGGGGCAGTTAAGAACGATTTTTGAGTGTTTCAATTGGCTAGACTCACTTGCCATTTTAAGTTCAGGAATTTGATCTCCAATATACTCAAGTGACACCAAATTTGAAGAATCAATATTACCTATGCCCGGACATTTTTGAATCATCAAGACCTTCAGGGATTGAGATCTAGAAATAAGGTTTTCGAGAGATCCATCAGATATCCTCACATATTTTAGCTCTAAAGATTTCAGCTTCGGACATTCAACAACATCCAAGTTTTCTAATGAAGAATAACTAGAAAAAAAAAGTGTTCAAGAGTTGGTGCTTTGATTTTAACATGCATGTTTCTAACTCCCTTTATGGAAATCGACTTGATCTTTTGAAGATTCAAAAGCTCAATCTTTCCCAATCCTCGACAATCGTCCAAGTTGAAAGAGACTATCAAGGGACAGCTACTGAGTAGAGTCTGAAGCATGTTTTCATCTAAACTTACATGAGACAAAGAAAGCTTTTCAACGAGTAACAGTTCGCCACACCACTAGATAATGAAACATCCATTAGATTACAGTCACCTCTCAGAACCAATTCTCTTAAACATTTTCCTGCCAAGACATTGATGATAGGAAAAGGGTATGATCGAGTCAAGTAGTATGGATTTCCATATATTATATCTTTTACACCATTCTGAAGAGCCATGTCAAGCCACGTATTAATCCGAACGAAAAACAGATCACTGTCATTGGATCCTGAACAATTTGAGAATTCAAACTTGTCAATAGGGATTTTGTCATCCCTGTATCTCTCCATGATTGCGTCCACTATTTCTGCGCCTCTGGACATATATTCAACTCTGAATTCTAAGTTGGGAAGAGTCAACCAGGCTTGTTGCCATGTTTTGGAGAGAATTCTCATCCGGAAGCTTCTTTATAACAAAGATAACAAAGTATTTTTTGAATGAGGCAAACAGACAATATGTCTGTTGTGGCCCTCTGTCTCTTAGTTCTAGCCATGTTTTGAAAGAACCCTAATGTGAATTATGGCAATTTATAATAAGAGCGTATATTATGAAAAAACTACTTATAATATGGGGCGGCTAACATCTATCTCTTTTAAGCCCCTCTTAGCCCATTAAATTACTAAAATACCTTTCGTAAGCTAAACCCATTTAACAAACTTTATTCAAAAAAAATTGAACACAGTTAGTGCTATCCATGAGATGCAAAAGCTAAACTTTAGCGCCAATAGTCATGATCAAACAAACTATCCTTTAGAATGTTGAAATAGAAGAGACTTCTTTATGGACAAAAAAATTAAAGGAAGAGAACAGTTCTTTTGCTTGACATCTATGCTTCATGCACCATCCTGCCTTTTTCTTTTTCTGAATATTTGGTGGATTTTATCATTTTTATTCTTTTAAATATTTGGTTTTGCTGATTTTATGAAGAATGGTAGAAAGCTACAATAGTTCATGAATAATATAGCTTCTTTCTCTTTAGTTGTTTGTTTTACTAATTTCATGTTATCAGTGTTCATCACTTCAATGACTCTTCAAATTGTGTTGATGTTGGATTTTTATATTATCATAGATTCTTGTGCTTGGTACTTCTTAGTTTTTCGTTTTATCATGAGAATAAACATTTTGATAAACTTTGGTTTGTTTCCATGTTATAATTTATGACTTTGGCCAGCCATAACTTATCATTGTAAGTCTGTTGTTTCAGTTTCAAATATATATATATATCTATAATCTATAATCTATATCTATTCTATAATATATTAAAAATATGAAGACCCTTATAAAAGTGATTTGAATTTTTTGCCCTTCACTAAAATACTATGCAATAGACAAAATCGTTTTTTCACTTTTTAAAATTATTATTTTAATTATATTTATTATAATTTAAAGTAAAGAATCCTTATGGTAAATTTTATAAATTAAGGAGTACTAAAAGATATGGTAAGAATTATTAAGAAAATTAATAATACACTTTTTTCGGCAAAGAAAAAACATTCCTTTTAAAGAAGAAGTTAACATTGTGTAAAGTTCAAAAAGGTCAAAAAATAATAAAATAACTAAAAGACTTATTACTATATAAATAAATCAAAACCAACTTTATTAATTTATTATCATTCACGTGTCTTTTAAATTTGGTAAAAAATTTTTTGCCTAATTTACTTATTTCTCTAATGAATTTAAAATCAACTAAAATAATTTAGTAACTTTTCCTTATTTGAGATATTAAATTTAGAACTTTCAAACCGATTAATATTGTATATTAATTTTTTCTTATTTAGAACTCTCTTATATATAGAGATAGAAAAATACCAACATCATAAAATTTTCGAGGTATGCTTCTAATCTCGAGCATTTTTTTTGTTTCGTGAATTTTACATTTTTTTTCTTCAAGATATATGTTTTTCCTTCAAAATTTAATTGCATAACATGAACATTTAAATATTTGTTTTTCCTTTAGCATCTTTATTGGTTCTTCTTCTACTTTATTGTTTTTTCTTCGCCATCGATATTCGTTATGTTTCTACTTTATTATAGTTTTCTTTGTTATTATTTTTGTTATAAGTAGTTGTCTAATATTATTATACTCATATATAATATAGCTTTATTCTTTAGAATATGTTTCAGTGCATCAAGATCAATATATATAATTTTAATTTTTGATATTAGTAGCAAAATTTTGTTCACTATATTTAATTTGCTCCTCAATTGTAGTGTGATGATGAATTATCATTATATTAATTTGAGATTTTTATAGGAACCTGTAAATTTCAAAATCTGCTCTATGTTTATATAAACATATCCATGATTATATAGCTAATTATAGTTGTGACTACTTAAATATAATATGTAGGAACCGATAATTGTAGAGACACCAAATCTCAAAGTATATTGTTAATCGTCGAAAAAACTTTATAAAGAAGGGGACATAAAACCTTATATGCCAAGATAAACATGTCATATTTACACATTCAAAAGATAATCCAATCATTATATCTATAAAATAACATTAATTTCCACTATTTAAACAAATATTGCATTTCATGTAACATTAATAAGTTTTTTTAAAATAAATTGTTATTTTTATTATTATATATTAACTGACGCAATATACACGTGCAAAGCACGTACAATGGACTAGTATATATATATATATATATATTGTGCCATGTTCCGCCTCCCCAGTTTTACGTACCATATATTCAGTGGATTAACGTCTTGGATGCTGCATGGTTTTATGATCCAGGTTCGGAGACGTATGCTCGTGATCCATTGCAGCACTAGGTCCTTTCATATATATCATGATCTTTGGTGAGCCCTCCATCTCTCCAGAAGGCATAGTAATTAGTAGTTATGTTGGTTTAGTCCTATGTTTTAAGGTATTCCGGGGTTGTCCCGGTATAAATTATTTTAAAGGCTTGTATAAAAATCTAGTTGTCAGACTCAAAAGTTACTCAGTTTTACTTTTTATGCCTCTGGATTTCCATAATTATGTTTTTAAACCTCTAGTTTTATGAAAAATGGATTTCCCTTGGCATATTTCTATGGTTTGTATTTGTCTCTTCTGTGCTTTAAAGTTGTATGCGCATGATGTTAGTCAGACGGTTCTCTCGGGTCAATGATGGTCTCGGGTGCCTGTTACGTCTTGGGCTGTGACAATATTGTATTGTGTGTTGTGTTGTATCGTACCATATTGTTGTAATGAATACAATGTTTGGATAAGATTGTAGCGTTTTCCGTTGGTACATAATCTCACACATCAATAATTTGAAGAACATATTCCTAAAAGCAGTCATGAACGAGTTTTGAGTGCTTCAATTGGCTTGACTCGCCACTTTAAGTTCAGGAATTTGATGTCCAATATACTCATTTTATACCAAATTTGAATAATCAATATCCCGTATGCCCCAACAGTTCCGAATCTTCAAGGCCTCCAGGGATTGAGATCTAGAAATAAGGTTATGGAGAAATCCATCAAATATCCTCACATTATTTAGCTCTAAAGATTTCAGATTTTGACATTCAACAACATCCAAGTTTTCCGATGAATAAACCCAACAAGAATAAGACAAGTGTTCAAGAGTTGGTGCATGGATCTTAAAACATTTGTTTTCAGTTGCTGTTATGAAAATCGACTTGATCTTTTGAAGATTCAAAAGTTCAATCTTATCCAACCCCGAATAGTGTTCAAGGATGAAAGAGAAAATCAAGGGCTAACTTTTAAGTAGAGTCTGAAGTATGTTTTCATCTAAACTTACACGAGATAGAGAAAGCTTTCTCAAAGAATGGAAGTGCACCGCACCACTAGATAATGAAACATCCATCAGATCACAACCACTCGGATCCAACTCTCGTAAAGATTTTGCTGCCAAGACTTTGATAGTAGGAAAAGGGTATGATCGAGCCAAGTTGTAAGGATATCCATACACTATATCTTTTACATCATTCTGTAGAGGAATGACAAGCCACTTATCAATCCGAGGAAAAACTTGATCAACTCCTAACCAGTTTCTGAATTCAAACATGTCAATGGATATTTTATCATCCCTGTATCTCTGCATGATTGCATCCGTTGTTTCTACCTCTTCTGAAAAATGAATTCTGAATTCTAAGTTGGGAAGAATCAACCAGGCTTGTAGCCATGTTTTGGAGAGCTATCTCATCAGAGAAGCTTTGTCATAACTAACCCCTTGATTGGATGGTGGTTTTCCATGGTATGGTATGGTTACCGAGGTAACCATATTTGTTTTGATTATTTTCTAAAAGGCATGGTATGATTTGGTATCTTTCCTTGGTTTGATAACTATGAAATTCCTCAATTTACAGAACCATCAATTTGGTGGTATCCCATGGTTTTATTTTATTTTTTTCAATTATACTCTTATATAATATTATTTAATCTTATTTTACCCTTTATCCTATATTACTTTCAATGCTATTTATTTTTAATTTTACGCTTTTCTACTCAATCTCTCCTCTGGGTTTTCTTTGTTCTTTCTCCTTCTCCTCCTTCCCTTCTCTTCTTTTCTCTTCTTCTACCACGTCTGGAAATTAAGAAGTCAAGAGCCGATACTCATAGTTCAGGGATTTAAAGTCACGCATTTTACAAATTATCTGATGCTCAAAATAAAACTCACACGTAAGACATAATTTTAACACGTCTTGATTGAAAGAAAATATTAAATACCAAAAGAAACTAATCACCCCAGCCGAGTAATCTAAGAACAAGAAAAAATTAAACATGATCTCAGAATTAATCAGATCATATAAGACATTAATTATTATAGTATCTTTCTTAGCCTCAGCAAGAAAAAATGGTGATGATAAAATACATAATAAAGTGTGAAGGATTTGAACTTTCTGCACTTCATTAGAAATATTTGTAATAGACAACATCATCTAATTTTAAATAATCAAAAGTTACACTTGCGAGGCACGTGCGGCTAAACTAGTGGTAGGTTCATAATTTTTTTTTGATATCTCTATTATCATCTTTAATAAAAATTCTTATACATTCTTTTTGTGTCATTTTTGTGTTATAACAAAAGAGTCCAAAATTAAATTTTCTATACATTTTAGAATTTTTTAATTTTTAAATTATATTTTATTCTTACCGTATATTCTCAGTATCGAGGTTTTGGACCTGATGCAGTGTTTGAAGCTATGGAGAAAGTTAAGTTGATTAGAGAAAGGTTGAAGACGGCTCAAAGTCTTCAAAAGTCTTATGCCGATGTGAGGAGGAGAGATCTTGAGTTTGAGGTGGGTGATTTGGTGTACTTAAAGATTTCACCCATGAAAGGGGTGAGAAGATTTGGTAAAAAGAGGAAGATGAATCCTCGTTATGTTGGCCCGTATAGAGTCTTGAGCCGTGTTGTCAAGGTAGCATGTGAGGTTGAGGGCATTCCTATCCAGGTTCATGTCCTTATTCAGCTGTAACTGCCCCACGTCATGCTCTATCACATCACTCCCCAAAGCGTGACACCAACTCATAAAACTACCTCCTGAGATACACATCATCCGTATATAACCCCAATAGTCTTCATTTACTACTTAATGCTTAGAAAGTGTATCTCCCATTCTCTGACGGACCACACCACTCATGTAAAGCATTGAGTTATCTTTCCAATGATATCAATTTTGTCAAAATCCGACATCGAACGAGGAAGTTATGACCATTTTACTGAACGTTATCGGAATTGCCCAGGTTTGACGGACGATTCAACGGACCGTCAAGACTGCGACGGACCGTCAATCGTCCCGTCGAAACAAAGGCAGTGACCCCTTTTTTTGGCCATCGTGCGACGGCCAAAATGATGGACCGCCAACTTTTCGACGGACCGTCACTTTGAGGGCAACTCAACCTCATATGCTACCTTGCCAACATGGATCAAGACTCTATACGGGCCAACATAACGAGGATTCATCTTCCCCTTTTTACCAAATCTTTTCACCCCTTTCATGGGTGAAATCTTCAAGTACACCAAATCACCTACCTTAAACTCAAGATCTCTCCTCCTCACATCGGCATAAGACTTTTGACGACTTTGAGCCATCTTCAATCTTTCTCTAATCAACTTAACTTTCTTCATAGCTTCAAACACTGCATCAAGTCCAAAAACCTAGCTCATTAGTGTTAGAGATGGGAAAATGAGGCGGCTGCTTCACATAGAATATATAGGAGGGTTTAAAAGAGGGGAAAAGACCGAAATATCCCTTCAAAAATAGGTTAAAAATACTGAACGGGGGCTGAAACGGTCGAATTGATGGTCCATCAAAAGTTCGACGGTCCGTCGAATCGTCCGTCGCAAGTTGGCTAGAAGAAGGGACATACTGCCCCGCTGCGATGGTTCGTCGAAAGTTTGGCGGTCCACCATTTTGGCCGTTGCACGATGGCCAGGATGAGGATAATAATGAGACATATTTACTATCCTATGAGGATAATAATGAGACATATTTACCATCCTAATTAATAATAATGGGTGATAAGAAAGACTATCATGTTATAACAAAAGCATAGGCTTGATCTCAATTTTGGGTTCAGATGATTATCTTCTTTGGCAGATTCAGAGATTTCCCCACTAAATAGGTCTGGTCTCATACATAATCATTTCTCATCATTGACAGTAGGTTCAGGGATTATCTGTTAGGGAGGTTTGATCCCAGATTTAGTCAGTCGAAAATTGCAAGCGCTGAATACATCATGAGCTAACTCTTCGTTATAAGACTAAGGCAAGTTAGTCCAAATTCAGACCAAGGTAACACCCTTCCTTCATTCAGTTCCTCTCTAATCTGAGATTCAGTATACAGTCGTTCATATCATAAATAAATGCATTCTTCGAGTGTGCCGGGTTTGAAAAGGTATAGATTCAGTGTGACAAGTATTTCAGCTGTGCGCCCTCAGTTCTCTTTGTTTTTCCTAGCCTTACTATCGACATTTGAGGATGAATGTTCTCAAGGGGGAGATATTGTAAAACCCTACAAAATTACCTCATAGTTTGAGCCTTATAGCATGTTGAGTGAAGTGTCATTCCGGCCTTAAAAGTTTGAGAGGTGTCTTCCCAAGTGTGAAATATCCCATGGCACCTTGGGCGTACTTCTATATCATACATACAACATCAAACTTGATTACGAATCAAACAAACTTAGGCCCCTTGCACACACTGTTCAAGCCTATTAGATCACTTCCCTATAACTAGTACCATTAAACAAGAAAATAATATATATATATATATATATATATATAGAGAGAGAGAGAGAGAGAGATTTTGGGGGTGGGGTGGAATCATATATCCAAGAAAGGAAGAGAAATGGAAGGTGCGGGGGGCTGATGAAGAAGAAGGGGGGTGCTGATAAAGAAGAAGAAGAAGAAGAAGGGGGGGATTCTATATATATATATATATATATATATATTTACAAAACATATATAAAAAGTATGTGTGTGGGATTACTTTTTTTAAAAAAAATTATAACGTCTTACGTGGCAATGACATGGCATTGATGTGGCACTATTTGGCATGACATGGCGCGTGTATAGTGCACTCTCTGTTGTGAGAGTGGGATTTTGATTTTGAGGTTGAAATTAATTCACTTTAAGGTTGTTAAGGGGGGGAAATAATTTCCCGATTAGTTTAGGGTCTAAAGTAAGTTGGCTACAAGTTGAGGAGGGATTTGATGTCTTTTCTCTTTTTTAATTTTATTACGAATCAAGAATAAAATTTTTACTAAGGGATCCTAAACCAAATCTTATAATAATCAAAGTAGTAGATATTTCTAACCTAAAAATATGATCCTCACGTCTTATATATTGAGGAAAGTACGGTCCAAAAGTCCTAATACTAAGCAAACAATCAAACCACTATTATTAAATATTATTATTTTATATAAAAAAAATGACAATTTTGTCTAAAGCGTAAATTTTTAATAAAGGACAGATTGGTGGCGTTCATCATCAGGTTCATTTTTTTTCTCAATTCATTGATCACAAATTTAATGAGCTTTTTGTTGTTTCAATTATGTGGAATTTTTGTAATTAATATTGCATTTTTATGATTTGTATACTGAAAGGAACTTGATTTGATAAACTTAAGTCGAGTTCTTCAAAAACAGTTTCTTTACCTCAACAAGGTAGGAATGAGATATGCATAAACTCTATGTTTGGTAATAAATATTTGCATAAACTCTAGGGGATGAACGTTTCTAGATGCCATTGATAGAAATCTGTAGTACTTAAATTAGCCATAATTTCTTGTCCGGATATCGGATTTTGGCGAATCTTAAATCGGTGGAAAGCTTATCAAATTTCCCATGTGATAAAAAGTCGAAATTAGGGAAATTATATTTATGGTTTAAAATTTACTCACTTTGGAAGTCAAAGAATGAGACTAAGTCCCTTTGACACTTAAAAAAAAATTTCTAGTCTTTAACTCCAAGAGCATGCTACTAGGAGCTAATACATGCACGACTTTTGCGGGGTGTTACATTATCCCCCCCTTGGGATCATTCATTCCCGAATGATGATGCAGAACACAGACAAGCATGATTTCAAGCATACTAAGGAGATAAAATAAAAGGATAAAAATTGTACCTTTCATTTCGTCATTCATCGGATCAAATAAGTATGGGTATCTATCTCTCATGTCGCCTTCTGATTTCCAAGTTGCTTCCTCAACTTTCAGATTTTTCCACAACACTTTAACCGAGGCTATTTCTTTGCTCCTCAATTTCCTAACTTGGCGATCCAAGATTGCCACGGGCTCTTCTTCATAGGATAAGGAGTTTGTCACTTTGACCTCCTCTACAGGAAACACTAATGAATGGTCTCCAATACATTTCTTCAATATAGATATGTGAAATACCAGATGAATAGAACCCAAACTTGCAGGCAACTATAACTCATACGCAACCCCACCTCTTAAAATCTGGTATAGCCCTATATAGCGAGTACTCAGCTTACCTTTCTTCCCGAATCGCATTACTCCCTTCATAGGGGAGACTTTGAGAAATACCCAATCACCAACTTCAAATTCTAGCTTCATTCTTCTAACATCGGCATAGGATTTCTATCTACTCTAGGCTATCTTAAGTCATTCTCTAATAATCTTCATGTCCTCCATTGCCTGATGAACAAGATCAGGCCCAAACAGTTGCGTCTCACCTACTTCATACCACCCTATCGGTGACCTACATCTTCTCCCATACAATGCCTCGAATGGAGCCATCTTAATACTGGCATGGTAGCTGTTATTATAAGCGAACTCTATCAATGGAAAGTGATCTACCCAACTACCTTTGAATTCAATCACGCAGGTCCTCAACATATCTTCAAGGGTCTGAATAGTGCACTCAACTTGCCCATCAATATGAGGGTGAAATGCAGTACTCAGATTCACTTGGGTACCTAAACCCCTCTGAAAAGATCTCTAAAACTGAGAAGAGAATTGCGTATCTTGGTCATATATGATGGACACAGGTGCTCCATGTAAGCGGACTATTTCCTTAATGTAAAGCTTGGCATAATCATCTCCCGAATAGTTGGTCCTCACAGGCAGAAAATGAGCTGACTTGGTCAGCCGGTCTACAATTACCCAAATAGAATCATACTATTTTTGGGACCTCGGAAGTCCCGTAATAAAGTCCATATTGATCATCTCCCACTTCTACAAAGGCAAAGCTATCTCTTGGGATGTACCACCTGGTCTCATATGCTCTACCTTAACTTATTGATAATTCAAACACTTGGCAACAAAATTAGCCATAGCACACTTCATATTATTCCACCAGTATATAGAGTTTAGATCATGATACATCTTAGTAGAGCCTAGGTGAACAACGTACCTAGAAGTGTGAGCTTCGTCAGGGATCCTCTTTCGCAACCCATCTACATCTGCCACACATAGTCTACCCTGATATCTCAAAATTCCATCACCACCAATTTTGAAAGACATCACCTTCTGATGACCCGCATCTTTCTTGATTTGCATTAAGATGGGATCTTCAACCTGTTTCTCTTTAACTTCTGCACAAAGGGAAGATTTAGCTACCTCATGAACAACCACTCCCCCATCTTCGGAATCCAAGAGTCGTACTCCTAGATTTGTAAGTTGGTGAATATCCTTCACCATCTCTCTCTTTATATTTTCAACATGAGAAAGACTGCCCATAGATAACCTATTGAGGGCATCGGCTACCTTATTTGCCTTGCCCAGATGGTAGTGCAGGCTCATGTCATAATCCTTCAAAAGCTCCAACCAACGCCGTTGCCTGAGATTCAATTCTTTCTGTGAGAAAACATACTAAAAACTCTTGTGGTCAGTAAATATATCAATATGTACCCCATATTGATAATCCCACCAGATTTTAAGCGTAAACACCACAGCCTCTAACTCTAAGTCATGGGCGGGGTAATTTCGCTCATGCACTTTTAACTGCCTAGATGCATAAGCCACCACTTTACCGTGCTGCATAAGTACACACCCAAGTCCCACATGGGATGCATTACAGTACACAACAAACCCTTCCATACCTTCCGGAAGAGTCAAAACAGGAGCAGTTGTTAACTTATCTTTTAACTTCTCAAAACTATTCTCATAGGAGTCAGACCACACAAACTTTACCTTTTTTTGCGTTAACTTAGTGAGTGGTGCATCTATGGAAGAGAAACTCTCTATGAACCTTCTGTAATACCCTGCCAAACCCAAGAAGCTCTGAATGTCAGTTGGAGTCGTGGGTCTGGGCCATTTTCTCACTGCCTCAACCTTTTGGGGATCAACCTTACTCCCATCACTAGACACAATATACCCCAAGAAAGCAATAGCATTAAGCCAAAATTCACACTTGGAAAACTTTGCATAAAACTTTTGATCTTTAAGAGTTTGAAGGATGATTCGGAGGTGATTGGCATGGTCCTCCTCACTCTTGGAATAAATCAGAATATCATCAATAAAAAATATCACAAACAGGTCTAGAAACTAATAGAACACTCTATTCATCAGATCCATGAAAGATGCAGGGGCGTTAGTCAACCCCAAAGGGCATGACTAAGAATTCATAATGACTGTATCTAGTTCGAAAGGCTGTTTTGGGAATATCTGACTCTCTAACCTTCAACTGATGGTATCCCAAATGAAGGTGTATCTTTGAAAAACATCTAGCACCCTGAAGCTGGTCAAAAAGGTCATCAATTCTAGGAAGAGGATATTTATTTTTAATAGTGACCTTATTCAACTGGCGGTAATCTATGCACATATGCAGGGAATTATCTTTCTTTCGTACGAAGAGTACAGGTGCACCCCAGGGAGAAACACTAGGACGGATGAAATCTTTGTCTAGAAGATTTGCTAGCAACTCTTTTAGTTCTGCAGAAGCCACTCTATATGGCAGAATAGAAATGGGATGGGTGTCTGGCAACAAATCAATACCAAAATCTATCTCCCTATCAGGTGGTATTCCTGGGAGATCATATGGAAAAACTTCTGGGAATTCATTCACCATAGGGATGGACTGAAGAGAAGGGCTCTCGGTACTCGAATCTTTAACCCAAATAAAATGATACAAACAGCCCTTAGAAATGAGTTTACAAGCTCTGAGGTAAGATATAAAGTGCCCTCTAGGTGCTAAAGAATGCCCCTTCCACTCTACTACTAGTTCATTCGAGAAAGAAAAAGTGACTCTTCGGGTTCTACAATTTAGTGTGGCATAGTACGAATGAAGCTAGTCCATCCCTAGGATAGCATCAAAATCAATCATGTCTAGGTATATGAGGTCTGCCATGGTATCCCGGCCAAAAACAGTCACCACACAATTTCTATACACCCTCCTACCCACAACGGAATCACCCACCGAAGTGAAAACAAAGAAAGGTTCTGAAATCACATCGGGCTCAAACCCAAAACCGATAGCCATACAAGGGGTCACATAAGACAGGGTAGACCCAGGATCAAGTAACACATAAGCATCACGGGAAAATATTTATAACATATTGGTGACTACGTCTGGCGAGGCTTCCACCTCCTGGCGGTTGGACAAGGCATACAGTCGGTTGCGCCCACTCTCGATAGCTAAGGTGGCACCCTTTTGAGGCAGTGATGGTGCAAAAGAGTTTGCCTGAGATTTGGCACCACCAACACTCCTTCTAGTCAAAGGACAATCTCTCTGGAAGTGACCCGACTGACTATATAAATAACATACCAGTGAACCCAGCTGACACCTCCCTGGATGATTCCTACCGCAGGTCTCACGCCGTGGAAACATACGGGGCTGTTGAGCTACGCTGCCCTGTGACTGGGTGTCCTGGGCTCTGGATATATGCTTAGTTTGGAAACTCTGAGGTCGTCGGTCTACTGAAGTTCTGGGCGCTGGGGCGCTGGCTGCGGACTGTGCATTACCCCAATTCTTTTTCTTCTGCCATCTATTTCCCTAATTACCACTCTGTGGCTGACTGTGGTTCTGATCCATTGTTTTGGATCTCTTTGATTTCCTGTCCTTCTCCTTAGATTTTATGATTCTCTGCTTCTTCTCCTCTACCTACTGCATATGCACTGACAGCCTATAGAAGTCCATGTCCCTGTTCAGCATAGCCCCCTTGCATTCAAGCACTAAGTCATCCGAAAGGCCGGATGAAAATTTTCTCATTCGAGCTCTCATATTACCAAGCATCTCTGGAGCATAACGAGATAGCTGGTTGAACTTCATAGTGTACTCCTTGACACTTATCTTTCCTTGCTTAAGGTTCATAAACTCCGCAGCTTTGGCCTCCCTCAACTCAAGAGGAAAGAACCGGTCAAGAAAGGTTTCCACGAACTCACCCCATACCGTGGGCTCAATACTCTTACCTTTAGAATCCTCCCATTCATTATACCATTGGTTCACTACATCCTTCAGCTGGTAAGCTGCTAACTCAACCCCCTCTACCTCATCTACATGCATCACCTTAAAGATCTTCTCCATCTCGTCCACAAACTCCTCTGGATCCTCTTCTTCTACCTTGGTACCAGTAAACTTGGGCGGGTTCATCCTCATGAACTGGGCCACTCCTGTAGCCTCAGACGTACCAGATGCAAACCCAATATCTTTAGACCGTTGAGTCTGTATGGCTACCAACTGTGCAAGCATGTAAATGGACTGTCTGAATTCTGCATTAGATACCTCTTTCTCGCGAGGCTAAGTGCGGTTAGTCCCCATTCGGGGAGCTCTGGGTTCCCTAGGTAGGCTAGTCTAAATAGGTGGGACTCTCGGAGTAGCATCAATCTCTGGATTTAGGGCTCTATTTTGGGTCCTCATCCCATGAGTGGGAGGACCTCATTTGTCTGTGCATTCTGATCGATAGTACGATAGGGAGGCATGACTATTTTTCTAAAACACAAAAGATCATTGATTCGAGGACAATTTAGACTCTGAAGCACGAACTAAACCACAAAAAAGAGAAACATTCATAAACGTCTAGTAGTCTCCTACTTATAAGTATGGTGTGCTACACACCCATAAATAAGATTCTACCCAACGCGATTTTGCAGACACCCTGGGACCATGAACTATGCTCTGATACTAAATTTGTCACTACCCAAACCGGGGCCCTGGCCGTGATGGACATCCTGAACCATAAAGGCCTGAGAGCCCTTCTAACTTGTAATCATATACTCCATTCATACTCAATAAGGAAATGCGGAAAAATATAACATAACGGAACCATGGTCATAATTCTGATACAAATTCAATAGTGGAAAAAAATGAACTCCAAACCCTCTAATAACATCTGAAAGACCGCCTGCAAAATCTCTACTACATGACTAATAACAACTGTCTGGAAATTCTGGGACAAGGCCCCCAGTAGACCAAAACCACGACTAATGATAAATGTCTGAAAATAAATAGGCCTTCTAAAATATAGAAGGCTCACCGACTGAACTCTGCGCTTCTATCTGAAGAAATCTACTACTTATCAGGACCCCTAGATTGTACCTCAGAACCTGGAAGGTAGGGGGTCAATACAAATGTACTGGTACGCAGATCAATCCAAAATAAAGCTTTTGATATAAATAAAATAGTTTAGAGCTAGTCATAAAACATCATATATGATATAAATTCCAAAAAACATGAGCATCTTTGATAATCATAAAACCTTTCTGTTAATGCAGTCTTTGACCTTTGTATTACCTCTGAGTTAGGTGGCACTCCCCTACAAGTCTGATATTTCATGGGCTATGTGGAATCCGCCATTGACTCAGCGGGGAAGCCCCCAACCCAACTATGCTACAAGGGCTGGAGTGTCTGAGTCTGATATGCCAAGGGTACTAGGCCAGCTTAAAATAATATACCCGGATCGGTAAATCACTGTTTTGGGCAATGAATTGTCTGAACTCGTGCCTTCTTAGGGGAAACACCTAAGCTCTCCTTATGCCCAATTTTTAGTCTGTTCTGATACATGTGTCATTCTAGTTTCAAAATCTGAAAATCTGATTTCAAACATACATTTTATTCTGTTCTGAATTAACATGGCATTATCTAAGTTAGTGTCATCACACCAAGACTTTCAAGTCCTATTTCTAAGCCATAATACATCATGCATGATTCTTTCACCAAAAACTCAATTCAGACCACCCAAACATGCAAATTGTATAAGAGATTTCATGTTCCAAAACATAAGTCAAAACTATGCAAGAATTCTTCAAACATATGGTGGTCATGTGCTTTTGGCAAAACCATTCACTCTTTCATTATATGCATATTCAACATTTATCAACATGCACAACCCTCTCTTTTGATTCCAAAATCATATTCAAGTCATGGTATAAATTAAGACATTTCATATCATGCTTTTCAAAATAATCCATATCATATAAAAAATAGGAAAAATCATATCAAGAAAGGGATTTCATGTAAGTCGTGCTCTCAATTCAAATAACAACTCAAAACACATACATACGTATAAGATTTCAAATCACTTCGGAGAAAGTCCTAAAGACCAAACAATATTAATTAAAGCTTCTAAAACATGCTAGAAATGGTAAAATTTAAACCCTTTCTAAAAAATCATGATTTTTAAATCTTTAGCATGAATTAAAGAATGTTTCTTTGCCCATAAATTTTTAGGAAAACTCCACATACCTCAATTTAGG
The DNA here is from genome assembly GCA_030864215.1 of Capsicum pubescens. Lineage (NCBI taxonomy): Eukaryota > Viridiplantae > Streptophyta > Magnoliopsida > Solanales > Solanaceae > Capsicum > Capsicum pubescens. The sequence goes on from CM061549.1 coordinate 46,889,601, forward strand.
AATTTAGTGGATTATTCTTGAAGCCTAAAATTTGGGGATTCCAAATCTTTAATCAATCTAGAAAATCCATGGTTAAATCTTGAGTCAAGAGAGTTTCTTGTGAATTTTTGAAGAAACTATGAATAATGTGGTCACTTGGGAGTATAATCCCGTGTTTAAGCTGATAAGGGGGGTGGAAAATACCTAATATACCCTTAATGAGATGGAATAAAATATAACTGGGAACTCAATTTTATGGGCCACCGCAACGCGCCACAATCGCGGTGGCTCACTGGAAAGTGATGAATGTGATTCTTAGGGTCACCGCGATGCAGAGCCATCACTTTGTCCTACTAGTTTGGACCTAGAACTTTAGAGCGATGCACCAAAATCGCCATAGGCTAATGGAATTTGACAATTGTGAAATAGACTCCCTCCGCGACGCGCCAAGCACCAAAATGATGGTGTTTTACGACTAAGGGTTAATTTAGCCATAATTTCTTGCCCGGGTATCGGATTTGGGAAAATATTAAATCGGCAGAAAGCTTATCAAATTTCCCATGTGATGAAAAGTCAAAATTAGGGAAATTATATATATGGTTTAAACTTTACCCACTTTGGAAGTCAAAGAATGAGACTAAGTCCCTTTGACACTTAAAAAAAAATTCTAGTCTTTAACTCTAAGAGCATGCTACTAGGAGCTAATACATGCACGAATTTTGCGGGGCGTTACAGTTTCTGACAGTCCTGATTCTGTAGAACTGAACTAAGTTCTATACTGAGTTGGATGACTGTATCTGACAATCCTGATTCTGAAACTGATCTGAGGTTTTATACTGAGTCTGAAACTGAAATTATGGGAGGTAATCATCTAACCGACATGCCCCTCTCTGAATTTATTGGGGTCCAACCTGTAACCCCAGTTGGAAAGGTGCTAGTATCGTGCCATGGCTAAAGATAAGTTGTTGAGTAACCCTTATCTGGCAGGTGCTCTGAATGAGAACGGTGGTACCTTCAACTGGAAGGTAAGACACCTCATCAACTCTTAACTAGCAGGTTGATGTTTCAACCTATGCTGGATATGTAACTCTGGAACGCAAGGACTACTTCTAAGGATTACACCCTCTACTGGCAGGTAAGTCCCTATCCTTGGGTTCACTCGGTGTTGAATCTACTCCCAACTGATTAGACACTGAACTAATTTCTAAACTGTACTAGGCCTGACTGAATTGTTACTGGTCATATTAACTGACTGAACTGGACTGGGTTCACTGAGTTTGACCAAGTACTACTAATCGTGCTATTACTGAGACTATTCTATAACTATTTTAGCTCTAGGTCAACAGCTAAGATTTTTAGGTATTATATTCCCCCGGGACTCGATAGCATGAAGAGTAAAGCATAGCATGATCTTGAGAAACATAACAATGTACACTTGTCCACAATTCATTAATAGAGACATTTTATCAAGCATTTGTAGGGTATAAGCTTTTACATGATTGAGACCACATAATGACATGTCATGATTCCACTAGTTACTTCACATAGGCATTTTAGCAAACACTTGGGGAGCGTGGATTCTTTTACATGATAATGTCCAACACATGAACATCATGAATACAATACTCAATTTCAAATTCAAGGGTTTAGCATGTAATTTATATAATTTATCACATAAACAATTTTAATTTCATGGAAACTTATAATTAATCATGAATTGAAACCCAATCACTATCATGAACATGAATACAATTAATCTTAAAGAATGGAATTCATGAAAACTCAATCATGTATTTTTAAAAGGGATTCTTGGGCTCTATGGGTGAAATAAACCCATAGATGAACACCAAACATACCTTGATTGTTAATTTCATGGAGATTGGGGTGAGTTCTTGAGATTTGATTCTTGAACTTGATGAAGCTAGGGCTTGTTATTGAGAGAATTTTGTGAAAAGGATGAGCAATTATACTATTTGGGGCTTTAATCCCGTGTTATGGACCTATTGGGTAAAGGGAAAATGACCCAATTTGCCCTTAAAGACACGGAATATAACTGCCGAAAAATACACGGGTTGGACTATCCAGGTCTCCGTGGGCTCTGAAGCGCCGCTCTAGGCGAGGCGTCGCGGGCTCTGGAGCACCGCTCTAGGAAAGGCGCCGCGGTCTTTTTGCCTTGAGCTACTGTTTCTGAATTCCAAACACGCCCTTACGCTACTCTAAAAATTTTAAAAATCACTCGAGCTGTAATATTGACTTTTCCGATCATGAATCAACTTAAAAACTAACTTTCTGAGGTCGGGAAGGTCATAAATATATTCTCCAAAGTTCGAGGGCTTTAGAAAAAACTAAGTCCTAACACTTAGCTGAAATTTCTAAGTCTGGGACCCTTTTCACGTTCTAAGGGACTGAGTTAAGCTTAGAATTTTGTGGGGTCTTACACACACTCTTCCATGACCTAGTATGTCAGTAAGGAGGCATGTTTCATCTTATTACGTACTCCAATCCTAGTGGCAAACTTGGATTGGAGTCTTGGCCGCCGAGTTAAGGGCGGATCTCATATAACCCGTGGGATTACAGAAATGTAGGGTGTACCATCTAGCTCCGAATTATAACAGAGAATAGTGTTTTACAAGTTATATGTACAGTTTTGAACTCTTCATATTGTGCCTATGTGTTTTCATTACTTTATGCTAAACTTTTTTTTCGAAATGCTCTCACTTATATTTTATAATGATATATTATTTTGGATTGTTTCACATACCAGTACCTTGTGTATTGACCCTCTATATTTTAGGTTCTGGGGCCCAGTCCTGTGGTCCTTCTAATCAGTAGATCATTACCTGACATTTGGAGTTGGTGAGGCTCCCTTACTTCGGAAGGCTTTTTCCCATGTGTTGATTTTATTTGATTTTAGTTCACAGTCCAACCGGGGCCTTGTCCCGGATTTAGACAAATTGTTGTTTTCTATTTAGTAGAGACTCCGTAGACTTGTTAGAAATGGTTTTGGATTTTCTCATGAACTTATGTGCTCATAGTTAATTTAAAATAATAGAATTATAATATTTCCAATTTACTTCCGCATTATGATAATAGATGAGTTATGCTTATGATTACAAGCTACGGGGTCTCTCGGGCCTTCATAGTTCAGGATGCCCATCGCGGTCAAGGCCTCGATTTGGATCGTGACAAACTTGGTATCAGAACATAGTTCATCGTATCAAGGTGTCTACGAAGTTGCATTAGGTAGAGTCCTTTTTATGGGTATGTAGCGCGCCACACTTATAAGGAGGGAGCTACTAGATGTTTAGTAATGTCTTTCTGTTCTTCATGTTCTAGTTTGTGCTATAGAGTCTGAATGTCCCCTAACTCATGATTCCCTATATTTCAGAGATTGATCATGCCTCTCCGTAGATCCAACAAGCAGAATACCTATGCGGATGATGTCCGCCCTACTCATGGGATGCAGACTCATAATAGAGCTCGTACTCCAGAATTTTTTGCTACTCCAAGAGTTCCTCCAGCCCAAACTAGTCCACCTCGATCTGGTGTTAACCGTACCCAACTTTCTTAGAGAGAAGTTTCAAATGCTTAGTTTTGGCAGTCCATCCATATGATTGCTCATCTTTTGGGTTCTCACTCCCATCAGTCTGAAAATGTGAGTTATGTTCCTAGTTTGTTTGAAAATACTTGGGTTGGCCACTTCATGAGGCTGAACCCACCCATATTTACTAGAACAAAGGTTGAGGAGGAATCCCAAGGGTTCATTGATGAACTGGAGAAAATTTTTAGAGTCATTCATGCTAGTGAGGTTGGAGGGATTGAGTTGGCAGCCTATTAATTTAAAAACATAGCTAATCAGTGGTACAATGAGTGGAAAGATTTAAGAGGTGGAGATGCCAAACCTTCTGTGTGGGGTGAGTTTATAGAGGATTTCCTGGATCGTTTCTTTCCCCAGGAGTTGAGGAAAGCAAAAGCTGAAGAATTCATGAACCTGAAATAAGGAAAGATGAGTGTCAAAGAGTATGCATTAAAATTCAACCAACTGTCCTGTTATGCTCCAAAGTTAGTGGGCAATATAAGGGCTCATATGAGGAAGTTTGCATCTGGTCTCTTGAATGATTTGGTGTTAGAATATAAGGGGGCAATGCTGAATAGGGATATGGATTTCTCTAGGTTATCAGCATATATACAGCAAGTAGAAGAGGAGAAGAAGAGGCAAGCAGAGGTAAGGGAAAAGGAAAGGCAAGCTAAGAGAGCTAGGTCTACATATCAAAATGTCAGTCAGCACCAAGGTGGAAATTGGGGTAATAAGTGGTCTAAGAAGAAGTTTTGGAGAAATGCCCAGTCCTCAGCTAGTGCACCTGCACCCAGACCTCCAATCGATCAGCGCTTTCAAGATTTCCAACCCAACAGCGGGTCGAGGATACAGACAACACAATCTCAGGGAAGTGTGGATCAGACCTTTAAACCATACCCTTGATGTAACTCTTGTGTCAAAAAGCACCCGGGAAGATGCTATTTTGTAAGAAATATGTGTTATAATTGTGTTCAGGCAGGCCATGATCAAAGAAAGTGTCCCTCGGCCCAGGGGAATTTAGGGGGTACTAGGTATCAGACTAATTCCATAGCCCTTTGTTCTACGAAAATTTGACTTTCAGAGTCACCACTTAATTTTTGAAAAGGAATTAAGAAAACCTTTATAAATTACTTTAAATGATCCAAAATAGAAAAATCGTTTAAGTTTTGAAATTCTAGGTAAGCGGTTCTTATTAACATAGGAGGGTTTTTAAGGCACCTAAAATTTCCGCTAACTTGCAGTTATCCGGACTGTTTGAAAACTATCTTTGACTAACTTTGAAAAAAGAAGAAGTTGGTTTTTATGAAAAGAAAGTGATTTTAGGAAAAGATTTGTATAAAAATAAATTTTGACGACTTAGTAGGGGATTAAACCAAGTCTAAGCAAATGAAAAGCAAAATAAGTACATAAAAGGGGAAAAGGAGAAATTAGAAGATTTAAGTCGTTAGGCCTAAATCAATAAGCCTGTCCTAAACTAATCTGAGCTTTCGGCCCATTATCACCTATCCTAATCTATATTTTTTAGCCCTTTTTGGCCCAGAATCTGCTTCACCTGTATTAGAATACAACCTTGGCTTCGAGGCCGCAAATAAATAAATAAATAAATAAATGACTAAGTAAAAAGAAGACAATAATAAAAATCGAGACTTTTCAAGTTTCTTAGCGACCTCATCAATGGGTTTTGACCCATTTTCCTTCTTCATCTATCTTCTAGCACCCGCACGCCATGCAGTCGACCTTAGGTTTAAACTTCAAACTTGACTCGAAGAGGTGTACCTCATTGGCCCATTACGAAATGCAAGAGAAGGGGAGTCCACTTGGACTCGAGACATTTTTGCATACAAAGAAAAGATAAAGAAATTAATATAAATTCAAGGCATAAAAGTGACATATTTCAAAGCAAAAGAAAATATCAAGAACCAATTTTTGAATGACAATGATAAGCACACTTGCACACGTATAACAAGAATGAGAGTCAACATATAAAATGCAAAGCAAAGAGACCCACTTACATGCCTCATGATTTATGTCCATAGTAAGAATGAATAAAGGTAAAAGGAAGAAGGTCGTATTCAATGAATTAATGTGAGAACAAACAACGCAAGCTTGCGAAAGTAAAGTGATGAGGCAATAAGAAAAATAACCATGACTTCTAAAATTGAACAAACATAGACACTAATCCATATAACAAAATAAAATAAAGGCTAATTTTTCAAGAAAGAGAATCCTTAAATTTCAATTAAGGCGACATTAACAAAGATTCATACATCTAAATTACAATCAACATTTTAGGGAAAAACGTGTAACGGCCTATGGTTTATCTTTCTAAGACATCGTTGATTTTCTTTTGATATTATGAATCAAGGAGAGACACGGATCAAGTCTTTACACTCACAAAGAGCACATATAACAATCCAAAGAGAGTAGGAAAATTAGAATAAAAGTTTAGTATTTCTAAAAGTGAAATATCATTTCACAATCATACTATGCATGACTCGAAAATATTTAAATAATTCTATTTAGCCACAAAAATCCAAACTTTCTCATCATTTTGATAAATTTAAAAACATGAAAAAAAAAGTAATAAACATCGTGGATGGAAAATAAAGCTAGCACTTCATCTCTTATATGAGGATTTTGGAAATCCCTTAAAATAATTAACAAGCAAATGACAAATTCTTGATTTAATCAATTACTATTTTTATTAAGGTGAAACAAACAATAGTAACTATTTTTCCAACAAAAAAGAAACAACTTTTCATGGTAAAAATAAATATATCCGCTAATAATGAATTTAAACATTACATGAGTACACCTTTTGAGCAAAGATCAAAACTTTACACAAAATAATCAAAGAATAAAGCTAAAAGGCAAAACAATCAATATTAACTATTCTTTTCATCATAAAGAAAATAACTTTACATGCTAAGTACATCTTTTAAGCAAAAATTAAAATTTTATCTATAATAATCAAAGAATAAAGTCAAAAGGGCATGTACAACTATTGCTAGCTCATTTTTACACCATGAACATGAAATAACCATAATATTGATACCACAATGGCCTATGGCCTTCAAGACCGTCTACAACAAACAATCCCAACAAACAAAATTATAACTACGAACTACGGAGAAGAAAAAGATGAAGAATAAAATGATAATAAAACTAAAAAAGGGAAAGGTGTGTTTAGTTTTTTTGGGGCAGCAAAATGGGACTACAAGCTTTCTTCAGAGTCTTGATTAGCACCGAAAAGCTTTCAACTCGAGAACCACCGAAAAGCTTTCAACTCGAGAACTTCGAATACCCCACGAATTTCATGAAAAAGGAAAAAATTTTACTAAAATAAAAACTCTTCTTTGCTCAAAGTTTTTTTTCCAACCTGGAGACTTTTTTTTTCACTAAAAAAATTTCAACTATTTGTTCAAAAGCTTTTCAATTCCTTGAGGCTTTAAGACTTGGTTTTTCTACTAAAATAGTGGTAGTATTTATAGGAAAGGATAGGGATCCAATTCTATTAATCTACCAATGTGGGAGAAAGTTTTTTAGGGGTGTTTTTGAAATTTAAAAATTGAAGATAAGGTGAGATGAAAGATAATGTCGGGAAAAATTATACAATGTAGTATAATTTTTGAATTTCAAAATTGAAATTTGGAAAAATGAAAAAGGTTGGGGGGGATTGTACAATATAGTACAATTTTTGAATTTCAAAATTCGGAAAGGACAAAGTTGGGGGAAATAGTACAATGTAGTACAATTTGAAATTATTTTTGATGGAAATTGGGTAGAAGTTATGAGAGTTTTTTTGAGAATTTTGGGATTATTTAAAATATAACCCCAATTGAAATTTAAAATTTAACCATATTTATTTAATTTTGACCAAATTAAAAATCAATTGACGGATTGCATTGCAGTTATGGCCAATTTGATTCAATTAAGGCCAAATCTATTAGATTGGCTAAATTAAATTGAAATTCGGTACGGACTAATACTTCTTTTAATCCCGAGCTTCTTTATTTAATAAAATCAAATGCATATTTATCCAAATAAATTATTTTTATAATAAATTATATTAAAATCAAGATTTTAATCATTATATTTAATTTCAAAATAATCCTTAATTAAAATCCAATATTTCATAGAATAAATATTTAAGTAATAAATTATATAATCTCGTATAACTGAACATGATAATATATAATCGCTATTTAAAATGACAAAATTACGTACAAAAAATATTTTGAAATTTTTTTTTCAGATGAAATAAATATTTCAATTTTATTAAAAAACGAAGAAACTCAAGATTAAATTTAGTCGTGGAGGGCAAAATTTAGGTGTCAACACCCCTCCACCTAAGGGTGTTGTTTCTGCTACTGGAGGTGGTCGCAACCGGTTATATGCTTTATCTAACTGCCAGGATGCAGAGGCTTTGCTAGATATTGTTACGGGTATGTTAAAAATTTTCTCCCGTGATGTGTATGTGTTACTTGATCCCAAGTCTACCTTGTCTTATGTGACCCTTTACGTAGCAGTTAGATTGGTTTTGAACCCAAAAATATTTTGTAACCCTTTTCTGTTTCCACTCTTGTTGGTGATTCTATTGTGGCTAAGAGAGTCTATAGAAATTGTTTGGTGTCTATTTGTTATCGTGATATTGTGGTTGACCTTGTAGAGCTGGATATGATTGAGTTTGATGCTATTTTGGGGATGGATTGGCTCCATTCATGTTATTCCACATTAGACTGTAGAACTAGAAAGGTCACCTTCTCTTTTCCGAATGAGCCAGTGACAGAGTGGGAGGGATATTCTCTAGCACCTAAGGGAAAATTCATATCTTATCTTAGGGCTCATAAGCTCATATCTAAGGGTTGTTTGTATCATCTTATTCGGGTAAAAAATTCTAGTACTGAAAGTCCTTCCCTCCAGTTTCTTATGGTAGTTAATGAATTCCCAGAATTCTTTCCTGATGATCTCCCTGGGATACCACCAGATAGAAAGATATATTTTGGCATTAACCTATTGCCAGACACCCAGCCTATTTTTATTCTGCCATATAGAATGGCTCCTACAGAATTGAAAAAGTTAAAAGAACAGTTAAAACACCTTCTTGATAATGTCTTTATTCATCCTAGTATCTCTCCCTGGGGTGCTCAGGTACTCTTCATATGTAAGAAAGACGGTTATTTTCGTATGTGTATAGATTACCGTCAGCTGAACAAAGTCATAGTTAAGAATAAGTATCCTCTCCCCAGAATCGATGATCTCTCTAACCAACTCCAAGGTTCTAAATGTTTCTCCAAAATATATCTTTATTCAGGGTACCAACAGTTGAAGGTTAGGGAGGCGGACATTCCCAAAACAGCCTTCCGAACCTGATACAATCACTATGAATTCTTAGTTATGTCCTTCGGGTTGACTAATGCCCCCGAAACATTTGTGGACCTAATGAATAGGGTGTTTCGTCAGTTTCTAGATTTTTTTGTGATACCAAACGGTATCTATAAGAGCACAAAATAGTCCACAAACTCACAAAAATAGCCCACACGTACAAGACATCAAACGAGAATAACAAACACACTAACTTGAAAAATAAGGAGATAGATAACTTGACACAAAGAGAACTTATTAGGTAGCAAATAAAGAGTGTATCAAACTCTAAAACCTCTACAAAACAAGTTAACAAGAACCAAGTTCTTACGGGAACACAAGAGGAACGCGGTTCTCTCAAGCACTCTCGTTTCTAGCCGTTTAGTGGTATACTCTCTTCTTGAGAGTAAATATGATGTTCAATATTACAAGTGTTTTCAATAATGAACTAACTAAGGAACCAATCTAAAGAAACACCTTAAATAGTCTTTACAAAAAGGATGGCAAAAGGACCCCTTTGCCCTTAATGAAGGGGTGGCGGGTGTGGGCTGTTTGGGGCATCCTTGGGGTGTATTTTTGAGAACCTAAGTTTAGCCCCCACATTTCAAGACGTATACTCCCTTGGTAGAGTTTGTAACAAGCTCAACCCCGTCTATTTTCATAAACACGCCTTGAAGTCTTTGTAGTTCACGAGCTTGACTTCTAGTAAATGGTCTCGAGCTCGTGACACCCGTATCATCCTCTCCATCTTGAGAGGAGTTTGACCTCAAACTCACTGTTTCCTCATCTTCAATGGTATCAATCCGTGAGAGATCACTCACGTTGAACGTGTTATGCACTTGGTATTCCGGTGGCAAATCGACCTTGTAAGTATTATCATTGATTCTTTCAAGAACTTAGAATAAAACATCACCTATTGGAAGCAACTTTCCCTTTATTTGGTTGGGAAACCGATCTTTCCGTAGGTGTACCCACACCCAATCTCCCGGCTCAAGCACAAGATGCCTTCTCCCTTTGTTGACTCATTTGGCCACCTCTTGCTTCTTCTTCTCAAGTCGCAACCTCACCGTCTCATGCAAGATTTTCATGGATTTGGCCCTCTTGTTTCCATCTAAGTAACAACAACATCACTTGGAAAAGGAGTTAGATCCAAGGGGGTTAGGGGATTGAAGTCGTAGATACATTCAAAGGGTGTGATGCCCGTACTCGAGTGGATCACCCGATTGTAAGCAAATTCTATGAGAGGTAGGTGATCTTCCCAATATGTCAACTTACCTTTAACCATGGAACGTAGCATGGAACCCAAGGTTTGATTTAATACTTTCGTTTGGTCATCGGTTTGTGGGTGGCAGGATATAGAAAATAATAATTCAGTTCCGAGCCTACCCCACATTGACTTTCAAAAGTCACTAAGGAACTTAGAATCCCTATCACTTACAATGGTCCTTGGGATGCCGTGTAACTTAACAACATTTTAAATAAACAAAGAAGCTACACTAGCCGCATCTTCACTATTTTTGCAAGGAATAAAGTGTGCCATTTTGGAGAAACGATCAACAACAACAACAAAGATGGTATCCTTGCCCCTTTGAGTTCGTGGCATCCCCAACACAAAATCCATAGAAATATCAATCCACAAGCGTGATGGAGTAGGAAGTGGGGTGTATAACCCATGAGAAAGGAGCCTAGACTTAGCACTCCTACAATCCATGCATTGGCCGCAAATTTTGACAACATCTTTGCGCATCCTTGGCCAATAGAATTGCTCCTCCAATATTCCGAGAGTCTTATCAATTCCAAAGTGACCCATGAGACCGCCGTCGTGTGCCTCCCTCACAAACAACTCTCTCCAAGAGCTAGAAGGTAAACAAAACCTTCTCCCCCGAAACAAGAACCCATCAAACACGGCATAAGGACTAGAGTTCCAGGGCCTCCATTCCCTACCCACGACTTTACTTTCCCTAAATAAAGGAGCGAAGTAAGGGTCCTGGGGATACAAAGTCTTAAGTCTCTCAACCCCATTAGCTTGGACGACAAAGTGGACACAAGAACATGTTTTCTAGATAATGCATCGGCTACCACATTATCCTTCCTCTTTTTGTATTGAATCACATAGGGAAAGGTTTTAAGAAATTCAATCCATTTGTTAAGTTTATCTTATGTCCGAAGGTGCTTCAAGGATTCATGATCCATTCGGATTACGAATTCCTTGGGCCAAAGATAGTGTTGCGAATTTCATAACGCTCTAACCAAGGCATACAACTCCAAATCATACGTAGGGTAGTTTAGAGTTTCTCCTTTGAGCTTTTAACTAAAGTAAGCAATGGGCTTTAAATCTTGCATCAAAACAGCCCCTATGCCTACTTTACTAGCATCACACTCAACTTCGAATATCTTATCAAAGTTAGGCAATTGCAATAATGGTGCCAAAACGAGCATATCTTTCAAGGTCCTAAAGGCCTTAGATTGCTCTTCACCCCACTTGAAAGGTTGGTCCTTCCGAATTATTTCGGTCAAGGGGGGCGCAAGGGTAATAAATCCTTTGACAAACCTCCTATTAAAACTTGCCAACCCATGGAAGCTCTGAACTTCCCCCACAGTTTTTGGGGTTGGCCAATCTTTAATGGCGGTTATCTTGGATTTGTCTACCTCCACTCCCCTCGAGATTACAAAAAATCCTAAAAACACAACTTTATCAACACCAAAGGAGCATTTTTCAATATTAGCATACAACTTTTCTTTCCGAAGAACATCAAAAACACTTCTTATATGTAAAATATGTTCATTAAGGGACTTACTATATACTAAAACATCATCAAAGTACACAACCACAAACTTGCCAATAAACGACTTCATCACATGATTCATTATCCGCATAAAAGTACTAGGAGCGTTGGTAAGACCGAATCGCATGACAATCCACTCATATAGACCAAACTTAGTCTTAAATGCGGTCTTCCATTCATCACCCGGTTGCATACGGATTTGATGATATCCGTTCCTAAGATCAACCTTAGAAAACACACAAGATCCATTGAGTTCATCAACCATATTATCTAGCCTAGGAATAGGATGATGATACTTTACCATAATTTTATTTATGGCTCGGCAGTCCATGCATATTCGCCACGTCCTATCCTTATTCGGCACAAGCAACACCGGGACCTCACACGGACTCGTGCTTTCCTTGATGTATCATTTGTTGAGGAGGTCCTCAACTTGCCATTGGAGTTCCTTTGTATCCGTGGGGTTACTCCTATAAGCTGGCTTGTTCAGTAATTGTGACCCCGAAACAAAGTCGATTTGGTGCTCAATTCCTCGAAGTGGAGGAAGTCCTTGTGGCAACTCACTTAGAAATACATCATCAAATTCCTGCAAAATAATAGAAATAAAAGATGGGATAGGGGAAGTGGACGGGTTAGCATTTAAAACATTAGCCAAAAGTAGCTTGGGAGTAGTATTATCATACTCTTTGAAGAGGTCGCCCTTTCGAGCCAACATTACCATCGAATCCCTTCACCTCAATGCCAAAACTCCCTCCCAACTCTCACCCTCCCCCTCTAAGGTTCCTCCTCCTTACCCAAGGGTTCTTTTTTTTTTCCTTTCCTTGCAAACTCTTCATTTGTCGATGTACCTCACACACTTGTAATGGTGATAGTGGTCGGAGGTTGTACTTCCGACCCTTGAACTCAAAGGAATAGTAGTTGGTTCGTCCATCATGCTTGGTAGACCTATCATATTTCCATGGACAACCCAACAAAATATTACAATCTTGCATAGGGATGATGTCGCAAAGTACCTCATCCTCATAATTTCCAACTTTGAATCGAATCACCACTTGACGGGTCACCTTCAATTCTCCACAATCATTCAACCATTGGAGTCTATACAGACTCGCATGTAGAGTAGTTGGAAATTTTAAGTGATCCACCATTGAGGCACTAGATACATTAGCACAACTTCCACTATCAATAATCAAGGAGCACACACTCCCCTTAATGAGGAACTTAGTGTGAAAGAGGTTTTCCCGTTGGCTAAGATCATCCAACGCTTTGCTAATCATAACACTATGTACCACATAATTAGGTACTTCAAGTTCACCTTCTTGAGGCCAAACCTACTCTTCATCATCATCACTAGGCCTCTCGGCCTCCCCTCCCTCTCCATCTTGAGAGATTTCCTCATTTTCAACCGTTTCAAGTCCCAATTCTTCTCCCAAGAAATAAAATTTCCCTTCCCTCAATATCACATTTCTCTGATTAGGACACTCACTAGCCTTGTGTCCCCATCCATGGCATTTGAAGCATTAGAATCCCTTGACATTGGAAGAAATATTCGATTTGCCCTCAAACCGTGGAGGAGGTAGTTGAGTACTCTTGCTCATGGGTGGAGGGGTCTTGACTGGTTGTTGCTTAAATTTGTTCCACCCCGAAGATTATGGAACCACTTCTTTCCTCTTGGTCCAACCCTTGGTAGGCTTTGGTTTTGTATCCCAACCTTTCCTTGTTCTCTCGTTCAATCTCTAAAGCCGCTTGAAAAATTCCTTCAATAGTTTCAAACTTATGAAGTGTCATGTGCGTAGAGATTTCCTTATTTAGGCCGACATTGAACCGGATGATGTCGTTGCTCACTTGATCTCCTTTATGATCAATTTTCAAGATGAGTTGTTGAAACTCGTCATAGTAGGCTGCCACGCTTTTGTTTCCTTGCTTCAAGTTGTACAATTTTGCAAGGAGTTCATATTGATAGATTTAAGGAAGGTACCTTTGCCGCATGAGATACCTTAACCAAAACCAAGGAAGGGGTTGCCCATCAATCAATACATTGCCAAAACGTTTGACATAATCCCACCACGTGGTAGCATATCCCTCAAAATGAGCAATGGCATAGCAGCTCTTCTTCTCCTCCTTGATATCATTCACTTGAAAGACTCTCTCGCATGCGGATTCCCATGCGAGAAACTCTTCCGGATCACTTTCTCCCTTAAAGATCAGGTGCCTATTTTTTATGGTGTTGAGGCCAATATCCCTTTCCCGAGCACCTTGGCCGCCTATACCTTCAATCTCCAGGTTCTCCCTAGGTTCTACCCTTCTACCTCTCATTCCATCTTCCATAAAATAAGGATCATCAAACATTCCATACCCTCCCTTTCGGTTCTCCCTCACAAATCCCTCTTCTCGCATTGGTGGGTTTTGGACATTTAGAATTTGGTATAGCAGATTGGTATTTAGTGGTGGAGATCTTTGGATTGGCTGATTTTGGTTTGTAGGAGTCGGATTTAAGAGTGGCATTTGGGTTCCAAATCCATCACGTGGGACTTGGGGATGTGGAAAATGGCTAGGTCCTTCAAGGCTTCGTCCTTGTGAATAATAGTTGGCTTGAGGTATGGCATTTGGTGGGAACATTCTTTGGTGTGTGTCTTTGGGGGTAATAGTTGGGGATGTGTTTTGGGGAGTTGAGGTTCGAGAACTCCATTGACTTTCTACCCTTTCTATTCGGCCACTATCAGAGGCCACTTCCACTCCCAACTTCTCAACCATAGCATTCACTCTAGCCTCGTCCCGAGACAAGGACTCAAGACTAGCTACAAGGGAATTCATAACATTATGATCCAAGTTTTGTGCATTAGACGTTTCAGGTTCTATGTGTGGTGGTTCCATTTGCAAATGTACCTACAAAATGAGCAAACGTTAGCTGAAAATACTCCCACACACTCTTTTCACTCGGCTCACCCACTTGGCCCTTCAAATGTTGTAAGCCGGCTATCAATCCTTGAGTGATTAGGAATGCATCTACTCTTGAGTTAGAATGGATTTCAGTTTTGAAGACTCAAGAAAGTTTCGTACGCACTTGAACCAAGAACAACTATGAATTGTAAACGAGCAAAGCACCACAAAGAACGTTGACACGAAAGACGTACTCGAAAACTAGTTCACAACTTAGTAAGTTTTTACTTAGTTGTCAACTAGTATAGGATACAAATAGAAAGAAACTAGTAGAGACAAGGAAAGAAACATAGAAGGCCCTATGACTTAAGTTTTGTTGTTTATGTGGCCCACACTTTTTATTTTTGTCCGTTGGTGTTGTTGTTTTGTTAAAGTTTGATGTTGTCCAACTTGAATGATTCAATTTTGTTGATTTGGTGAAGCTTTTTCAGTTTTTGGAGTGAAAAGGCAAGACTTGGAACTCTCTTTCCAAAGGTCAAGGTGTCAATCAACTTTCCACCAACTTGCACCAAAATGGCAAAACACCTTTCTGGCTTTGGTTTGTTCCTTTCCCGTTTTGATTCTTTTTGAAAAAAGGTTTGACACCCTCTTGGTAAGTAAGCTTTTTGTGAGGTACCTTATGTATTAGCCTCTTTGGTGTTGTCTTGAAACTACTTCCAAGACAAATACAAGACTTTCACCTCTCTTCCTCTTTCAAATCAAACACACCTTTTATTGAACATTCACCTCAAGAACATCATAAGCAACAATAAGACCACTTAAGAACAACAACAATATTCAAGC
The DNA here is from genome assembly GCA_030864215.1 of Capsicum pubescens. Lineage (NCBI taxonomy): Eukaryota > Viridiplantae > Streptophyta > Magnoliopsida > Solanales > Solanaceae > Capsicum > Capsicum pubescens. The sequence goes on from CM061549.1 coordinate 46,905,030, forward strand.
TGTTTGACCTTCAACAACACTAACCAAAAGTTTCAAATCTTGGACCTTAGACTCAAGTGTGCTAGGGAAACAGAAAACTAACACACGAAACTACTAAGACAAGCAAAATAACACCTAAATCTAGACACTTCTCGGCCAACACAAGTCACTAGATAACACCCACTTTTTTTTCAACTAGAAGAGCCCAAGATTGGTGGTGTAAGAACACGACCATACTTCACTATGATACTAAATGATACCAAATGGTATGTACAAGAGCACAAAACAGTGCACAAACTCACAAAAATAGCCCACACGTACAAGACATCAAACGAGAACAACAAACACACTAACTTGAAAAATAAGGAGATAGATAAATTGACACAAAGAGAACTTATTAGGTAGAAACTAAAGAGTGTATCAAACTCTAAAACCTCTACAAAATAAGTTAACAAGCACCAAGTTCTTACGGGAACACAAGAGGAACGCAGTTCTCTCAAGCACTCTCATTTCTAGCAATTTCACAACACAAGTGGAACCTTTCACTTGTGATCTTCAAATGTTTGGTGGTCTACTCTATTCTTGAGAGGAAATATGATGTTCAATATTACAATTGTTTTCAAGAATGAACTAACTAAGGAACCAATCTAAAGAAACACCTTAAATAGTCTTTACAAAAAGGATGGCAAAAGAACCTTTTTCCCTTAATGAAGGGGTGGCGTGTGTGGGCTGTTTGGGGCAGCCTTGGGGTGTATTTTTGAGAACCTAAGGTCATCCCCCACATGTCAATACGTACACTCCCTTGGACGAGTTCGCAACAAGCTTAACCGAGTCCATTTTCATAAACACGCCTTGAAGTCTTTGAAGTTCACGAGCTTGACTTATAGTAAATGGTCTCGAGCTCGTGACACCCATATCAGTTCGTCATAGTCTTTATTGATGACATTTTAATTTACTCTAAGAGTGAGGAGGAACATGCCAATCACCTCTAAATCGTCCTTCAGATTCTTAAGGACTATGAGTTGTATGCAAAGTTTTCCAAGTGTGAATTTTGGCTTAGTGCTATTGCTTTTATGGGGAATATTATTTCTACTGAGGGAATTAAGGTTGATCCCCAAAAGGTTAAGGCAGTGAGAAAATAGCCCAGACCCACGACTCCAATCGATATCCAGAGCTTCTTGGGTTTGGCAAGGTATTACGAGAGGTTTGTATAGATTTTTTCATCCATAGCTACTCCGCTTACTAGGTTGACTCAGAAAAAGGCATTTTTGGCCTGACTCTTGTGAGAATAGTTTTGAGAAACTGAAAGACAAGTTGACTACTGCACCTGTTTTGACCTTTCCTGAGGGTACAGAGGGATTTGTTGTGTACTATGATATGTCCCAGGTGGGAATTAGGTGTGTACTTATACAGCATGGTAAGGTGGTGGCCTATGCATCTAGACAGTTAAAGGTGCATGAAAAGAACTATCCCTCCCATGATTTGGAATTAGTGGTTGTGGTATTCACTCTACAGATTTGGTGTCATTATCTTTATGGGGTACATGTTGATATATTTCCTGATCACAAAAGTTTGCAATATGTCTTCTCATAGAAACAGCCAAACCTCAGGCAGAGGCGGTGGTTGGAATTATTGAAAGATTATGACATGATCCTACATTATCATCTGGGCAAGGCCAATGTGGTGGTTGACACCCTTAGAAGTTGTCTATGACAGTCTTTCTCATGTGGAGAAAGGAAAGAGAAATATGGTGAAGGATATTCATCGGCTTACAAATTTAGGAGTTTAACTCCTGGATTATAGGGATGGAGGGGTGTTCGTGCGTGAGGTAGCTAAATTCTCCTTATGTGCAAAAGTTAAGGAAAAGTAGATCAAGGACCCTATTTTAAGGCAGATTAAGGAAGATGTTTGAAAATAAAAGGTAATGGCTTTTGAAATTAGTGGTGATGGGATTTTGAGGTATCAAGGTAGGCTATATGTGCCGAATGTGGATGGGTTGCTAGAAAGAATTCTTGATGAAACTCATACTTCCAAGTATGTTGCTTACCCCGGATCTAATAAAATATATCATGATATTAAGGTAATTTACTGGTGGAATAATATTAAAAGAGATATTGCTAACTTTGTGGCTAAGTTTTTGAATTGTTAACAAGTTAAGGTAAAATATTTGAGACCAGGTGGCACTTCCCAAGAGATAACTTTGTCTTTTTGGAAATGGGAGATGATCAAGATAGACTTTATCATAGGACTTCCGAGATCCCGAAACCAATATGACTCCATTTGGGTGATTGTAGATAGGATGACCAAGTCTTCCCATTTTCTTCCAGTGCAGACTAATTATTCAGGGGATGATTATGCTAATTGTACATTCAAGATATAGTTCGTTTGTATGGGGATCCAGTGTCCATTATATCTGATCAAGGTACGCAATTCTCTTCTCAATTTTGGCAGTCTTTTCAGAAGGGTTTCGGTACCCAAGTAAACCTTAGCACCACCTTCCACCCTTAGACGGATGGGTAAGCAGAGTGCTCCATTCATACCTTAGAAGATATGCTGAGGGCTTGCGTGATTGATTTAAGGGTAGTTGGGTGGATCACTCGTTGATAGAATTCACCTATAATAATAGCTACTATTCCAGCATCCAGATGGCTTCTTTGGAGGCTCTGTATTGGAGGGGGTGTAGGTCACTAATTAGGTGGTATAAAGTGGGTGAAACCCATTTGTGTGGGCCTGATCTTGTTCATCAAGCAGTGGAGAAAGTGAAGGTCAATAGAGAGCGACTCAAGACAGCTCAGAGTTGCCAAAAGTCCTATGTCGATATTAGGAGAAGGGAGTTAGAGTTTGAAGTCGGTGATTGGTATTTCTAAAAGTCTCCCCTATGAAGGGAGTCATGCGATTCAAAAAGAAAGGGAAACTTAGTCCTCGTTACATAGGCCATTATCAGATTACGAGGAGGATTAGTGGGGTTGCTTATGAGTTAGATTTTCCATCGAGTTTAGCTTTTGTTCATCCTGTATTTCATGTATCCATGCTAAAGAAGTGTATTGGAGATCATTCTCTTGTGTTGCCTGTCGAAGAGATCAACATAAAAGATTCATTGTCATATGAAGAAGAACCCCTTGCTATTTTAGATTGCCAAGTTTGAAAGTTGAGAAGTAAAGAGATAGCTTCAGTTAAGGTATTGTGGAATAATCATAAAGCTAAGGAAGCTACTTGGGAGTCCGAGAATGACATGTGTATGAGATACCCGACTCTCTTTGAAATCGTAGATGATGATATAGAAGGTACAAATCTTATACTACTCTTTTCTTTCCTTGTAGTTCTTAAAATCGTGCTTGTTGTGTCCCATGTCATCATTCGAAGATGAATGATCCCATGGGGAGATAATGTAACACTCTGTATTATTCTTGACTTGATTCAGCTCTTAGTTGCTTGCATGGGGAGTTTAAGGCCTGAAAATTTTTCTAAGTGTTGGGGACTTAGTCATATTTTGCGCATCTTAACTTCAAGGATTTTTAAATTGGTCTTTCCGATCCCTAAATATTGGATTTTGAGTTAATTTATGTTCAGGGGTAAAGGGGGCATGTCTCGGAGAAGTTTTGGATTTTTCGAACGAGGATTGGATTATTTTTGGATCATGATTCCAGAACCTCACCGTGATAGCATCGCGTTGCGGTGCTTATGGTGATAGGACACATATCACGTCGCGGTGATCACCCAAACCGCACTTCAGTTATGAATTTAAATATCTGAGGGGTGATTATGTCTTTTTCCCTCAATCCAATTCATAAATTTATGACTTTTATCATCGTTGGGGCATAAAATTGCCCATCTTCTCCAATTAACTCTCAAGAAAAACCCTCCCCTCTTTCCATATATCAAGAACTCAATCCTTACCCCCCCCCCCCCCCCCAAGTAATCTAGAGCTCAAGTCTTTCAAGTTCAAAAATCTCAAGAAGGTAGCAAGATTAGGGTTTCATCCTCCCAGTTAAGAAACTTAAGGTATGTGGACTATCCTAAACTCCATAGAAATAATTTTTATCATTTTATCAAGTTTAAAGACATAATCATGTTTACGAAAAGGGTTTTTGATATCATTTTGAATGGCATGTATCATGCATTTGTTTGATGATTGATGAAAGTATATGTTTGTCTTGAAACCCTTTCATAGAATTGCACTATATCCGCATATATATATGTTTTTAGTTTTGACGAGTTTAATTAAGAGCATGAATAACAAAATCTCTCTCTCATTATGATATCTCTTGATTTCCAAGTGTTGTGGTTTGTCTGAATGCATGAGTTTTCTATGTCCCTGGAATAAGAATTTTCCTATGTTGCCTAATTCTCTTGAGGGAAAATGATGTGTTCTTGAATAAGAAAGGGCTATGATAAGTTAAGATACGATATGTCTTGCAAGTCTATGTATAACGATACCTAAATACGAAGTGACCTCAATATGAAATAAAGGTATGTTTTAAGCATGTAATAAGATCATGATTTTTAAGAACTAAAAATGGGCTCAAGAGAGTTAGATGGTTACCAAAGAAGGCGTCAGTTCAACTAACTCATAGCCGGAAATTGTATTTTGTCGGTGCAGGTTTTTATGAAATGAAATGTCAGTAAGGAGGCATGTCTCTTCGTAGTATGGTGTCAGTAAGGAGGCACACTCTTCCATAACCTAGTATGTCAATAAGGAGGCATGCTTCGCTTATTACGTAATCTAATCCTTGCGGCAAACTTGGATTGGGGGCTTGGCCGCTGAATTAAAGGTACATTTCATATAGCCCGTGGGATTACAAAAATATAGGGTGTACCATCTAGCTCGAAATTATAACAGAGAATAGGGTTTTACAAGTTATATGTACAGTTTTGAACTCTTCACATTGTGTCTATGTGTTTTCAGTACTTTATGCTGAACTGTTTTACAAAATGCTCTCACTTATGTTTTATAATGATATGTTATTTTGGATTGTTTCACATACCAGTACCTTGTTTATTGACCTCCTATATTTCAGGTTCTGAGGCCCAGTCCCGTGGTCCTGCTAATCAGAAGGTCGTTACCTGACATTCGGAGTTGGTGAGCCTCCCTTACTTCGGAAGGCCTTTTCCTGTGTGTTGATTTTATTTGATTTTAGTACACGGTCATACCGGGGGCCTTGTCCCAGATTTAGACAGATTGTTGTTTTCAGTTCAGTAAAGACTTCGTAGACTTGTTATAGATGTTTTGGGTTTTCTCATGGACTTATGTTCTCATTGTTAAGTTGAAATAATAGGATTATCATATTTCCAGTTTACTTCCTCATTATGATAATAGATTAGTTATTCTTATGATTACAAGCTAAGGGGTCTCTCGGGCCTTCACGGTTCGGAATATCCGTCGCGGCCAGGGCCTCGGTTCGGATCGTGAGAATACCTTATACATAATTATACACGTTTAAATGTTAATTCATCTAGGAAAATACCCACTTTTCCCTATTGTGGACATACACTGTAATTGTCCCAAAAGTAAAGGGCTCAAAATACTCATGAAGCTAAAATAACAAACAGTTTTCGTTTGAATAGGTTTATATTTTCGTATCATAATATGACACAAGTTATAGTGCTTAATTTCTATAGAAGAAGTTCAATTCGAAAAGCATAAGTTATGTCGTAAAAGACTAAATTCCTATAGGACTTGTGCCGAGGGAAGCAATAGTGCAATTTCAAAACCCACAAATTCTGACATAAGAGGCATAATTTAGTCCTGCAGAACTTATGTTGAGCAAGGCAAAAGTTCTATAAATTTATGCAGATCATATTTGATACTACACAATTTATGCCGGATAACTTAATTCCTATATAATTTATGTCGGACGAAGCAAGAGATTTCTAGACTTATGATAGAAGAAATTACTTCATGGATAAGGGTACTTTGGCCCAAAAATTTCACTGAATGATAGGAGTTATAAATTAAAGATGATCATATTTGAGGAAAAAAATTACACACCACCCCAAAAGAGGGATATTCCATGCAAAACTTACATATTTATATCATATATGGGATGAAAAGTGACTATATTTGCAAATTTAAAAATCATGTTCATTATCGATATAAAAATGTGACTTCTGCGGTCAATTCTAAATAACAAATATTTCTTTTGAACTTTTGTAATTTTGTATACTCGTTAGTATCTTAACATTTTTCATTGATATAATAGGAATAGTTATTATTGAATAATGTGAAAATTATCCTAGATATCATTTTAAGAATCCGGAGCCAAAAGGACACTTTTTCTTATCAAAAATTTCAAAGGGGACACTTAATATCAAAAAAAAAAAAAAAGGGACAAAATGCTGTGGGCCCAGGCGACTTAGACAGCCAACGACTTTAATGGCTCCACTTTATTCTGAAAGAATACTCCCTGTTGGCTGCTTTGCCTTTTTCATTTCTTAATTGTAACTTTTTCTGCCCTTTTTCTTGTGTTGGTAATATTTTATTATGCACACTATACATAACATTTGGCCAATTCTACAATATTCCTTAAAATATTAGGGTTTTTTGGTTAGAATATAGGAAAATTTAGTTTTATATATAAAATTCTCTACTATTGCCATCAGTAATAGAGTCAGAATTTTCATTGAGGAGGTTTAGAAGTGTATATATGGATTAATCGAAGGAGGTTTAACATCTACTATATATACGCAAAAATATTTTTAACTATATAAAAATAGTATAATTTTTCGGCGAAGGGGATTCGGATGACCCCCTAAATCCAATGTGGCTCCGCCACTGATTGTCACGAGGTGTGATTTTCATAGAAGGCTATAACTAAATAAATAAATAGTAGTAGTATTTATTTATAGTATTGTATCTCGTTTTAAGTATGATAAAATTTGAAGTAAAAAATACATATAATTTTAGGTAGATTCACGACAATAATACTAAATTTTAGCTTCTTCTTTTTTTAATTTAATCCCGCAACCGGTCCTGCCCCGCCTCGCACTATTTTAAAAAAAAAAATTACTCCAACTAGTCCCACACCCACATAGCTTAAAATATGTACCATCTTGCATAGTCTAAAATCCGCATCGCACCGCACCCACACTGCTCCATTGTCATTCCTAACTAGTTCTGTGGCTGAAAAAATTTGAAGGTTGAACTAGATTTCAGTACAAAAATTAATGAGGTTATCCATCAAGTAGTTTCATGTTGGATAGACAACCTTCTAGTCTCATTAAAAAATACTTTTGACTTTTTTGTTGCAGTTTGGTGCTGTTTTTTGTGCAGTTTATTGACCTTTTTAATGCATTTTTTTGTGTAGTTTGGTGATTTTTTGAGTATTTTGGTTCTGTAATTTGGTCAGGTTTGATGCAAACTACTGTTTTTTGTACTTTTAAGCTATTTTCTGATGAGAGAAATTTGGGAATAAGGTGTCCAAGAGAGAAACAAGTGATAGAGAAAATATAATGGAGGTATATGAATTTCCGTTAGTATAAATGATAGTTGTTTGTAAAAGAATATACAACAATATATAAAGACTAAACTTGATAAATTCTTAGATAATTAAAGGAATAAAACCGATAAATGTATAATTAAGCGATTATATTAAACCTACTCCTATAAATAAGGGATCATTTATGCCCTTTTCCCGTAAAAAATTAGCACTTAAAAAATTTGTTTTAAAAGTAAACAAGAAATCATTCTAATATGGAACTCAATAATACTTGAAAATATTTATTGAAGAAGAATGAAAAAAGGAGCTCGTGACCAAATAAATCGTTAGACGTTAGTTATGCCTTCTATGAAAATCACACTTCGTGACAATAGTAGAGAATTTTATATATGAGACTAAATTTTCCTATATTCTAACCGAAAAAAAACCTAATATTTTAAGGAATATAGTAGAATTGGTCAAATGTTATGTATAGTGTACATAATAAAATATTACCAACACAAGCAAAAGGGCAGAAGAAGTTACAATTAAGAAATGGAAAAGGTAAAGCAGCCAACAGGGAGTATTCTTTCAGAATAAAGTGGAGCCATGAAAGTCGTTGGATGTCTGGCGACTTGTAAGTCGCTGGGGCCCAGGCGACTTACAAGTCGCTGGAAGTTAAGCGACTTATAAGTCGTTAGGCCCACAGCGTTTTATCCCTTTTGGTTTTTTACGATATTAAGTGTTCCCTTTGGAATTTTTGAAAAAAAAAAGTGCCCTTTTGGCTCCTAATTCATCATTTTAAGAAGGTTTATTGCATGTTATAAATTTACTTTTTCATAATTGCAAGTTGCAACAGTTTTGATAAATTATATTTTATTAAAAACTAAAAGTAGGGAAAAAAATATATCCTGCACGTTTCTTACTTCCTAAATTATCTCCTCTTTAACTGCTCTCCGTCTTTCCTCTTTTTACTCCTACGTCTCTCCTTTTTTTACTCTTCTCCCAAAATATAATGCAATCTCCATCAAATTTTGTGATAAAAAAATGAACAATTGATTTCCACCATTCTCATTATTAATTTCTTACTTTTAGAATGAAAAAGAAATCCCATGTTTATCTCTCTCTGATCTAGATAATACCTCCAACAATTATACATTTATTCATCTGTAATCTCTCTACATTTGAAAATTCTTATCAATTGATCACTAGCCATTTCAATTTTTATGTTCGATTTTGTGTTATATCTATTTTATTTTTATTGCGTGATTCAGTATTGTGTCTTTTCTCATTGATTTTCATCGGAGTTTTATCAAAATTTGTTTGAATCATGTTTCAAAATATTAAGTTTGATTTTATTCCTACAAGAGCTCAAGATGTATAGATTGTGTTGTATAAAAAATATTTATGAATGATACTCGAGAAAATTGAAGGAAAGGTGACTTTTAAGTCTTGAATAAAGGATTGGTGACATTGACCAACTTAAAGGGTCAAACATAATTAAGAAACTTGATTAGGTTAATTGTGGACTTGATTAATATTTTTCAAACTTTTTAATCTTTTCAAAAATACAAATCAACCCACACCCACAAAACTTCCCTCTCTTTGCAAATCAATCTCTTCTCTCTTTCTCTCGATAGTTTCTCTCTCTAACTTCTCCCAACCAACAACTTTTCAAATTTCTTCCTTCAATCTTGTGCAACTTCAACCTCTGGCGACAAATAGTTTTGAGTTCTTGCCTGTTCCTTTTTTACTTTCAACCGTCAGTCGATGTGACAACATTCTCTGGCGACAACAACTTTGAGTTCTTTATTGTTTCTCTTTTATTTTCACAGGTAAAAAATAGGGCTTTTTAGTTATGATGAAAATGAGGAACTTGATTTGTTGGTGTTTGTTATTTTTTTTATGTTTGTTATTTTTTAGTTGAATTTCACATCTGGATGTATCTGCTACTGTTGTTTTTTCAATAATGGATAAAACATATAACGTGAATCCAACAGATGAGTAATCTGTTGAAACTTATATGACTAATCTGTTGCGCAGATTAGTAATCTGTTGCAACATATATGAATAATCTATTGCGCAGATTAGTAATCTGTTGCAACATATATGACTAATTTGTTGCGCAGATTAGTAATCTGTTGCAACATATATGACTAATCTGTTGCGTAGATTAGTAATCTGTTGCAACATATATGACTAATCTGTTGCAACAGATGAGTAATCTGTTGCAATATATATGACTAATCTGTTGCAACAGATGAGTCATATGTTGCAATAACATGTGGGTAATCTGTTGCAATAGATGCGTCATATATTGCAACAGATTACTCATTTGTTGGATTCTTATTATAGTGTTGTAACATGAATCCAACATATGGGTCATCTGTTGCGACAGATTAGTCATATGTTGCAACATATTACTCACTTATTGCAACAGATGACTCATATGTTGGATTCATGTTGCAGGTTCTATCCATTGTAGCAGTAGCAGATACACCAAATAAGAAATTCAACAAAAATCATAATTTTACTTATAAAATCACCTATGAAGTAATGTCCAAGTGATATATGGAAAAAATTTAACCTAAAAAAATTCCAAAAATTTCAACAAAGGCACAACGAATAAGTAAAACACATGAAAAATTTCATGAAACAAGCAAAGAAGACACAGATAATATATCATACATCAAATACAAAAGGATCAAGGGGACAAACGTTTGAGTTCTCTTAAAAACGTTTAAGTTCCCTAGTATTTTAATTGCTTTCTAATAGTTGGCTCATCTATTACAACAGATTTTCTATCTGTTTGATAATTTTTAATAGATGAATCATCTGATGCAACACGTTAGTCATCTATTGATTCAAATTAAGCAATTATTAGTAATAACTAAATTGATTTATCTAAAATTAAAGACGTCTCTAAGACAATGGGACAAACATTTGAGTTTTCCTAAAAATACTTGAGTTCCCTAGTATTTTAATTATTTTCTAACAGATGACCTATTTGTTGCAACAAATTAGTCATCTGTTGCAACAGATGCTTATAACAGGTTAGTCATTTGTTGATTCAAATTAAGAAATTATTAATAGGAACTAAATTAATTTAATTAAAATTGAAAACAACTCTTTAATACAAGATCTTAGACAAGGGGACAAATGTTTGAGTTCTCCTAAAAACATTTAAGCTTTAGTATTTTAAATTGCTTTTCAACATATATATTATCTATTTAATAATTTTCAATGGATGAGTCATATGTTGCAACAATTTAGTCATCTGTTGCAACAGATGTCTATAATTGTTTGATAATTTTTAATAGATGAGTTAGTTATTACAACAGGTTAGTCATCTGTTGCAACAGAAGTCTATATCTGTTTGATTATTTTCAACAGATGTCTTTAACTGTTTGGTCTTTTCCAACAAATTACTCATCTATTGCAACATGTTAGTCATCTATTGATTCAAATTAAGCCATTATTAGTAATAACTAAAGTGATTTAACTAAAATAAAATATGAATTAATAAGTTCAATTACAGTTTTAATTAATCTCATGGTAATTACACGATCGGCTAAGTATGTTCGTCCTGAGTAGAGTGATCAATTGACCAATTTTATTTGAAATGATTCAAACTAAGCCATCATTAGAAATAATTATATTGATTTAACTAAAATTAAAGATGAATTAGTAAGTTCAATTACGATTTCAATTAATCTCATGGTAAAAATGGTGTATTGATAAATGATGATTTGTTATTATTTCTATTGAATAAATCTTGCTATTGATTTATTTTTTCAACAAATTAACAATTTGTTGCAACAAATGAATAATTTGTTGCAACAGATGAACTAGATGTTGCAAAAATAAATCAATTACTCCAACAGATGAGTCATATGTTGCAACAGAAGGGTCATCTGTTGCAACAGATGGACCATACGTTGCAATAAATAGATCATCTGTTGGAAGAACTCAAGGGTCATGACTTTTCGATCATTTAATTAAAAAAATGATTCGCAAATAAATAATATAAAAAAAATATGATAAACACAATTTTGTAGCTATTTAATTTAAATAACTAAAATACCAAAAAACTAAAAAGTTATGACTTTTCACCTTTTCTGTATTTAAATTTATTTTTTAATTTAAATAATCGAAAATTCACCAAGTTTGATTTAATTAAGAGATATAATTATTAAAAAAGAGGTGAACGATCGTGATTTTTTGCCTAACACATTGCACTACTCATTCATTCAATCTTTTATAAATAGGTCTCCTCAGCTCTATCTCTTGCATCTTGTCTTTCATAAACCGTCATTATATCTTCAATCACTTCTCTTTCAAAAATAAATTTCTTGTTCGTCTGTTATGGTATGTTTTATTTTCTTGCTCTAATATGAAAATTATTAACATGCATCAATTTTGTAGTTAAGTTTCACATTTTTTTTGTTAAACTACCAGTTGGTAGTATATGTGGTTTAGTGTTTTACGTTATTTGTTCATGCATGTTCTAGATATGACTGATCTGATTAGGTACATGGCGATTCTACTTGACACCGTGTAGGAACTTGAAATAATGGTTCATGAACTCGAGTGAGAGTTGTGCGCCGCGAGAGCAAGGGTGCTTCGTGGGATTCGAAGGCTGAGGGGTCTGCTTCCCAATGGATTTCTGATTGACAATAATAATAATAATAATAATTAGGTTATATATATTTTTTTATCATATGTAGTTTATTTTATCGGATCTACCTAATGTTGTAAATATTTTTTATGTAATGAATGAGAAAATCTATATTTGATTGACTGAGTTTATTCTTATTTTTTTTCATTCTGCCTATTTTTTTAAGATGTTGTGAGGTGTAGGTTTTTTAGCGTTCGGGAGTGGAAAGAATCAATTACAAGAAAGAATGTGTTTGGTTGAAAGCAAGGTCATAGACTAAATTTAAATAACAATACAAGATTATTTACTATTACAACAAAATTAAAGATAGATTGATAACAAATGGCCCATCTGGTGCAACATGTGAGTAATCTATTAGAAATGACCAAGTAGGTAAAGACATCTATTGCAACAGATTGATCGCTTGTCGCAATAAATTAGTAATATGTTGAAAATGACCAAACAGATAAAGACATCTGTTGCAACAGATTAGTCATCTATTGCAACAGAATAGTAATTTATTGGAAATGACAAACAGATAAAGTCACATATTGCAACAAATTGGTCATCTGTTGGAAGTGACCAACGGATAAAGACATTTGTTACAACAGATGACCAATCTGTTGCAACATATGTGTATATCTGTTTGATAATTTTCAACAGATGACTCATCTGTTGCAACAGGTTAAATCTGTTGCAATAGGTAATACACTTAAGTGATCATGTAATTACTATGAGATTAATTGAAATTGTAATTATTAAATCAATTTAGCTATTACTAATAATGGCTTAATTTGAATCATTTCAAATAAAATTAGTCAATTGATCACTCTACTCAGAACGAACATACTAAGATGATAGTGTAATTAATATGAGAATAATTGAAATCGTAATTAAACTTATCAATTTATCTTTAATTTTAGTTAAATCAATGTAGTTATTACTAATAATGTCTTAATTTGAATTATTTTAAATAAAATTGATCAATTAACACTTTACTCAAGATGAATATGCTTAGATGATCATGTAATTACTATGAGATAAATTGAAATCGTAATTAGAATTATCAATTCATCTTTAAATTTAGTTAAATCAATTTAGTTATTACTAATAATTGCTTAATTTTAATTATTTCAAATAAAATTGGTCAATTGATCATTCTACTTAAGACTAAACACTTAGTTGATCATGTAATTACTATAAAATTAATTGAAATTGTAAGTGAACTTACATCATCTTTAATTTTAGTTAAATCAATATAGTTATTTCTAATTATGGCTTGGTTTGAATCATTTCAAATAAAATTGGTCAATTGATCACTCTACTCAGTACGAACACACTTAGTTGATCATGTAATTACCATGAGATTAATTGAAACTGTAATTGAACTTATTAATTCATGTTTAATTCTAGTTAAATCAATTTAGTTATTACTAATATAATGATTAATATTAATCAATAGATCACTAACATGTTGCAAAAGATGAGTAATCTGTTGAAAATGACCAAACGGATAAAGACATCTATTGCAACAGATTAGTCATCTATTGCAAGAGATTAGTAATCTGATAAAAATCACAAACAAATAAAGTCATATGTTGCAACAGATTGGTCGTCCGTTAGAAATGACCAACAGATGAAGACATTTGTTACAACAGATGACCAATCTGTTGCAACATATGTGTATATCTGTTTGATAATTTTCAACAGATGACTCATCTATTGCAACAGGTTAAATCTATTGCAATAGGTCACGTCAATGGTCATGTAATTACTATGAGATTAATTAAAATTATAATTATTAAATCAATTTAGTTATTACTAATAAGGGCTTAATTTGAATTATTTTAAATAAAATTAGTTAATTGATCACTCTACTCAGAACGAACACACTAAGATGATCGTGTAATTAATATGAGAATAATTGAAACCATAATTGAACTAATCAATTCATATTTAATTTTAGTTAAATCAATGTAGTTATTACTAATAATGTCTTAATTTGAATCATTTCAAATAAAATTGGTCAATTAACACTTTACTCAAGACGAATATACTTAGATGATCATGTAATTACTATGAGATTAATTGAAATCGTAATTAAAATTATCAATTCATATTTAATTTTAGTTAAATCAATAATTGCTTAATTTTAATTATTTCAACTAAAATTGGTCAATTGATCATTCTACTTAAGATTAAACACTTAGTTGATCATGTAATTACTATAAAATTAATTGAAATTGTCAGTGAACTTACTAATTCATCTTTAATTTAGTTAAATCAATATAGTTATTTCTAATTATGGCTTGGTTTGAATCATTTCAAGTAAAATTGGTCAATTGATCACTCTACTCAGGACGAACACACTTAGTTGATCACGTAATTACCATGAGATTAATTGAAATATTAATTCATATTTAATTCTAGTTAAATCAATTTAATTATTACTAATATAATGGCTTAATATGAATCAATAGATGACTAACATGTTGCAAAAGATGAGAAATCTGTTGAAAATGACCAAACAGATAAAGACATCTGTTGGAAATGACCAAGCAGATAAAGACATCTGTTGAAAATGACCAAACAAATACAGACACATGTTGCAACAGATGACTAACCTGTTACAATAAATGACTCATCTATTGAAAATTATCAAACAAATATAGACATCTATTGCAACAGATGACTAAGTTGTTGCAATCTATGACTCATCAGTTGAAAATTATTAAACATATAGGATATATGTTGAAAAATAATTTAAACTACTAAAGCTCAGATATTTTTAAGAGAACTCAAATGTTTGTCCCCTTGTCTAAGGTGTTGTCTTTAATTTTAGTTAAATCAATTTAGTTATTACTAATAATTGCTTAATTTGAATCATTTCAAATAAAATTTATCAATTGATCATTCTATTAAGGATGAATACATTAATTGAAATTGTAAGTGGACTTATCAATTCATCTTTAATTTAGTTAAAATCAATTTAGTTATTACTAATAATGACTTAATTTGAATCATTTCAAATAAAATTGATCGATTGATCACTCTCCTCGAGACGAATACACATAATTGATCATGTAATTACTATAAAATTAATTGAAATTGTAAGTGAACTTATCAATTCATCTTTAATTGTAGTTATATCAATTTAGTTATTACGAATAATGGCCTAATTTGATTCATTTCAAATAAAATTGGTCAATTGATCACTCTAATCATGACGAATACACTTAGTTGATCATTTAATTACTATGAGATTGATTGAAATTGTAAGTTTATCATTAATTTTAGTTAAATCAATTTAGTTACTACTAATAATCACTTAATTTGAATCATTTCAAATAAAATTGGTTGATTGATCACTCTATTCGGGACGAATACACTTAGTTAATCATGTAATTACTATGAGATTAATTAAAATTGTAAGTGAACTCATCAATTCATGTTTAATTTTAGTTAAATCAATATAGTTATTACTAATAATGGCTTAATTTGAATCATTTAAAATAAAATTGGTTAATTCATTATTCTACTAAAGGATGAAACACTTAATTGATCATGTAATTACTATAAGTAGGGGTGTACATAGGTCGGGTTGGTTTGATTTTCTATTTAAAAAAAAACAATTATGTCGGTTTATTAAAACTATAAACCAAATCAAACCAACATAAAATCAGTTTTTTTGGTTTAGATTTTAGTCGGTTCTTTTGGTTTTTCTCGGTTTTTTTTATATTCTTTATTTTTTACAATTATATTGTGATTGAAGTTTAGATCAAGTATGTTTTCACTCACGTGCTAATGAAAAACCACAATTATGAAAAATTGAGGGGTAAAAAATTCTCTTGAAACTAAAAAGTAAAATGAAGAGTGAAAAGTTTAGGTTTTAAGTTTATATTGGATTTTGGATCATTTTATTAGCAATTAATGGATAAATATTACAGCTTAAAGGCCCAAATATGAATATATATATATATATTATTTCGGTTTGATTTGGGTTCGGTTTAACTTTTTTTTTGGTTAACATCAAACCAAACCAAGAATGGTCGTTTTTTTTTTCAAACGCCAAACCAAACCATAAGTCGATTTTTTTTTTCTCGATTTGGTTTGGTTCTTCGGTTTGGTTTGACTTGACGGTTTGGTCTGTACACCCCTAACTATGAGATTAATTGAAATCGTAATTGAACTTACTAATTCATATTTAATTTTAGTTAAATCAATATAGTTATTTCTAATAATGATTTAATTTGAATTATTTCAAAAAAAATTAATCAATTAATCATTCCACTTAGTACGAAACACTTAATTGATCATGTAATTACTATAAGATTAATTGAAGTCGTAATTGAACTTACTAATTCATTTTTACTTTTAGTTAAATCAATATAGTTATTTCTAATGATGGCTTAGTTTGAATCATTTCAAATAAAATTGGCCAATTGATCTCTCTACTTAGGACGAACATACTTAGTTGATCGTGTAATTACCATAAGATTAATTGAAACTATAATTGAACTTATTAATTCATATTTTATTTTAGTAATCAATTTAGTTATTACTAATAATGGCGTAATTTGAATCAATAGATAACTAACATGTTACAACAGATGAGTAATCTGTTGGAAATAACCAAACAAATAAAAACATCTGTTGAAAATGACCAAACAGATATAGACATCTGTTGCAACAAATGACTCACTTGTTGCAACAACTAATTCATCTATTGAAAATTATCAAACAGGTATAGACATCTGTTGCAACAGATGACTAAGTTGTTGCAAAATATGACTCATCTGTTGGAAATTATTAAATAGACAAAATATGTGTTGAAAAATAATTTAAAGTACTAAAGCTCAAATGTTTTTTAGGAGAACTCAAACGTTTTCCCCATTGTCTAATGTCTTGTCTTCAATTTTAATTAAATTAATTTTATTATTATTAATAATTGCTTAATGTGAATCAACAAATGACTAACCTATTATAAGCGTTTGTTGCAACAGATGACTAACTTGTTACAATAAATAGGTCATTTGTTGGAAAATAATTAAAATACTAGGGAACTCAAACATTTTTAGGAGAATTCAAATGTTTGTCCCATTGTCTTAAAGACTTGTCTTTAATTTTAGGTAAATCAATTTAGTTATTACTAATAATTGCTTAATTTGAATCAACAGATAACTAACATGTCGCAAGAGATGATCATCTGTTAGAAATTATCAAACAGATAGAAAATCTGTTATAACAGATGGGTCATCCATTAGAAAGCAATTAAAATACTAGGGAACTTAAACGTTTTTAGGAGAACTCAAACGTTTGTCCTCTTGATCCTTTTGCATCTGATGTATGCTATACTATTTTTGTCTTCTTTACCTGTTTCATGAAATTTTTCATGTATTTTAATTATTCGGTGTGCCCCTGTTGAAATTTTTGGAATTTTTGTAGGTCAAATTTTATTCGTATATCACTTGGACATTACTGCATAGGTGATTTTGTAAGTATAATTATGATTTTTGTTGAATTTTTTATTTGGTATATCTGTTACTGCTACAATGGATAGAACCTGCAACATGAATCCAACATATGAGTCATTTGTTGCAACAAGTGAGTAATCTGTTGCAACATATGACTAATTTGTTGCAACAGATGACCCATATGTTGGATTCATGTTACAACACTATAGTATGAATCTAACAGATGAGTAATCCGTTGCAGCAGATTAGTCATATATGTTGCAACAGATTACTCAGCCGTTGCAACAAATTAGTCATATATGTTGCAACAGATAAGTCATATATGTTGTAACAGATTACTCATCTGTGCAACAGATTACTCATCTGTTGGATTCACGTTACATGTTTTATCCATTGTTGAAAAAATATCAGTAAAAGATACACCCAGATTAGAAATTCAACTAAAAATTATAATTTTACTTACTAAAATCACCTAATAAGTAATGCCCAAATGATATACGAATAAAATTTGACCTAAAAAAATTTGATCAAGTAGAAACAGTAGCGGTAACAACAACAATGTTCAACAACAAAAAGATGATGATGATGAACAAGAAGAGATGATAATGAAGAATAAGATAATGATAATGAAGAAGATGATGACTAAAGCAACAACAACAATGAACAACAAAAATTGCGAAGAGAGAGAAAACTTCAATAAATGAGAAGAGAGAGAAATGTGTCCTTTTTTTCCCTCTGTTTCTAGTTATATTAGGTTTTACATTGGATCAAAGTGTAAATTAAAAAACTTGTGGGTTATTTTCAAACTTCTCTTACTTTCTTGATACTTAATAAAGTAATTGTCACTTCCACTCAATTGTTAAGACTTGTGTCACCCACACCTCATTTTAAAACTCTTTTGCCACCTACAGTCCAAAGCCCCATGATACTTCCTCCGTTTAAAAAAGAATGACCTACTTTTCTTTTTAGTCCGTTTCAAAAAGAATGACCCTTTTCCCTTTTTGGCAATACTTTAATTTCAACTTTCCACATGGCATCTTTAGGACCACAAGATTAAAGGGTATTTTGGTACATTTGACACAACTTTAATTTAAGGGCACAAGATTCAAAAGTCTTCTTTATTTTCTTAAACTTTGTGTCAAGTCAAAGTAGGTCATTCTTTTTGAAACGGATGGAGTAATAAATAAAATTTATGTGAACACAAGAATACCCGTACTTGTTTCCATTTCATATAATTAAGGAAAAATATTATCAAAAATATTATTCATTAAACAAAGAATTATCGTATATAAAGTGGTATAAAAATTATGAGGATCAATTTGTATATTCATTTCATACATTAAATTATTTAAAAACATGTACAAATATAGAGAACAAATATTCATACCAATTTTCACCCCAAAAAATTGGTGTAATTTCAGACCTTATTAATAGTTATAATAGACTTGTTGATGACATGAACACCAACTTTTATATTCATTTCATGTACTAAATTATTTAATAACATATAAAAATTGAAAAAAAAACAGCTTTTATATCAATTTTAGACCCTAAAAGTTGATACAATTTCCAACCCTATTAATGATCACAATAAATTTGTCAAGACATGAATATAAATCAAAAATAATTTCGCCATCTAAATGTACCATTTAGCCTTCCACTTTTCATAAAAACAACACATAATACATTCGCATAGAATTAACAAAATAAACTAACTACTAATTTATGTATAAATTAACAAAAAAAATTATCATATATTTGTTCAGTAAGACTGTGATATTTTATATGACATCCAAGATCATATATATTTATGATTTTGGACGAAAATGAAGAAGTTTATTCTGTAAGAAGAAGATGAAGTTTAATATGTTTGAATTATGAAAGACTAGAAAAAGAAAAAAAAATTGAGAGAGATATATGGAGATGGTTAGTATCCTATTTTTAGGCTGCATTTGTTGTTTTTAAGATTCAGACGTCTGAATCTGAATGCACTTCTGAATGATTAAGATGTTGTCTCTAGATCTGAAAACTGAATGATTAAGACTGTCTGTTTTTCAACATCTGAATGTACAAAAAAAATTATTTGTATATATAATAAAATAAAAAATATAATTCAATAAAAAAACTAATTATATATCAGAAAAGTATGTAATTTAATACAACAAAATTATTATTTAATTGAAAAAAATATTTATGTTCATTAGTGATAGTGGAGATGGTTTATAATGGTGGTTGCGGTGACAATGATTGATGTTAGTTATTAGTAATATTAGTGGTGATAGTTGTGATGGTTGGTATTGTAGTGACTGCTATGATTAAGAATGGGCATTCGATTTGTTCGGTTTGATAGTTTAATATCGGTTCGGTTTTTTGATTTTTGGATTGACAAAAATAACAACCGTAACCAAACCGAAATAAATTTGGTTCGGTTCGATTTCTACAAATTTGATTCGGTTATTTTAGATTTTTATTTCGGTTTTGAAGATTAAAGTAGTGAACCTCTCTTTGTTATGACTGGACATTTAAAATTAATAATTTTTTTTAAAAAATAATTCAAACCTATTTTTCATTTCCATATATAAATAACTCAGCATGGATGAAACTAAATGATATAACCATAAGTTTAATATAATATATAACTTCATTATGTATAAGTTTGCATAAACAGTCAAAACTCGGAAGAGTGGTCGCTGTCGGAAAGACCACAGTCGGCACTGCACGCTGCAACCTACAATGGTCGTCTGGTCGTCGGCTCTGGTGTTGTTGTACAGACGACGATCTCGCCAGCGGTCTATGGTTCGATCGATTGTTCGACTATTGGACTGATGTATACTGTTAGTTGTATGTGGCGTGCTATTACTTATTAGTCATTAGGGTTGCTATTATATTTATATTATATTATTATATATTAAATATTATATATATTGTTAATTATTTATAGAATTTCAGTTAATCGGTTTATCCCAATTATTTTTTTGAAAAACCGAAAATCAAACCGTTTAATCGAATTTTAAAAATTGAAAATCGAAACCGATTTGAAAAAACGAAAAACCAAACCGAAATTAAAATTTCAATTTGGTTTTTCGGTTTTTTCGATTTAAACCAAAATATGCCCAGCCCTAGCTATGGTGGTTACGGTTGATAGTGATGGTGGTGGTTGTGATGTGACGTTGTTGGATGTTAGTAGTTGGAGGTGTTGATTGTGATGGCTAAAATATGAATGAACGATGATTGACGATGTGTTGGTGCTAGTTGGAGATATTGTTAGTTGTGATGGTGGAGATGATTGTTAGTAGAGATAAATTATAGTGATGATAGTGATTGAAGTGATGATAGTGATTGAAGTGATGATAGGTGGCGTTACTAGTGACAATGGTGGTGGCCGCAAAAGAATGTGTAGAGGTTGTGATGTATTAGTGGTAGTTAGTGGTGGTGCTAGTTGTGATAGATAAGTTGGTCGGTAGTAGTTGATGATGGTGGTGCTGTTGACGACGGTGGTGGCGTTAAATATAATTAGAATAATAGAGGTAGTAGGTGTAGCAGCGGTTAATAATAGTGGTTGGTGGTTGTGGGTGGCGGTTGACAATGATAGCAGCGGCAGAGGTGGTGACTGATGATTATGAATAGAGTGGCGGTGAATATTATCCAACACCAAAATACCTCTTCAGACCTATTAAGACTTGATTCTAGATCTGGATAATTAAGACTTATTCAGACCTATTAAGATCTAAACTCTTAATAAAAAATAAATGCAAATGGTGAACCATTCAGATTCAAACCTCCATTAAGTGCAAATAAATGAGCCCTTAGTTGTCAACAGTTTTTAAGGGATGTTGTTTTTATCTCTTTTTATGTTGTGCCTCAATAAGTATATGTTTGCTGATAGTTGAAGAAATAAGAAGAATAACATATTCAATCTGAAAAAGGAAAAAAAAAAGTTTCAAGAGAGAAATTAGGGGTCATTAATATCTTTTTGTTAACTGATGTCTTTTTCTAAGGATGGATTTTTTGTTTTTTTTTTTTAAAATCATTTTTTCCTTTATTACTTTATTAAAAAAGTTGTTATTTATTGCAATCTAAAAAATATTGTTATGATTTGCAATTAACAATCTAAAGTTGTATATTTAGATTTTTTTTCTTTGAATAATTCCATTGTTTTTTTCTCTTGTAAGGCATTTATTCAGTAATGATTCTAAGAAATATATTTTAATACGTGTTCTCCATGTTTCAAAAATACTATGATAATTTCAAAAGATATATCCACTATACCAAAAATAAAATCAAATTTTGACGACAAAAAAAAAAACTTGGCATGACACATTTTTGTAAAATTCTCATTTGTCCAAGTCTTGATGGATAGATTTATCTTAAAGGTAAACTATCCAACCGTTGTATGCTATAAATATTTATGAGTAAGAAAATTCAGAAAGGGAGCTTTTCTTGAATGTAAACTGTTTTAAGGTTCAAAATAGTCAACCTCCTTGTTAATTCTTTTCATTTTATATTCCATTTATAATTTTTAAAAATAGATTAGAATTTTGTGAATTCTATCTGGTAATGTGTTTGATTAAGGTTTCACTGAAACATGTTGTTTGAAGCAATTTTTGAAAACCATGTTATGAATCTATTCTGTTTATCATGTTTAGCCAATTAGATATTGTTTAAATTGTTCCCTGTCAATTTTGGCATGTAAGTTCTAGGAGTATCCATTAGGAATTGCGCTGAGTTTCCTGCATCATTTGGCTTCTATCACAATTCATATTGTAATTCAAAAAGGTTTTTTTAGTGAAAAAAAATTCCTCTATATCACAATAACATCCACAACATAGTTCTTAAGAATCATTTATAAGAGGAGATTATTCTCTCAACAAGTTTTATGTTGTTTATGTTAGTTTTTCAATATGTAGGTTAGTTATCAAACCATATCAAATATTATGTTTTCTCAATATATATATATTCTTTTTGGCATCTGATAATATCACCAAAAAAATTTTAATCGTCGCTTGACGCGCGCTGTTATTTCGATTCCAATAGTATCATCATAGGTGATTTCTGGCTAGGAGAATGGAAACATAACTAATTAGGAAGAAGTTTTGCTTGTCAAAGGACATGACAACATTTGTATGGGCAGACTTAACTTGCTTTCAACAAGTCGTCCAGCGATTAACTGGTACATCTGAATGTAGAGATGCAAATTCCAAAAATGCAGCAACAACAAAGACTTCAAAAACACAAAAGCAGCCATTGTCAAAACTCCAACGCCGCAGACAATGCTAAAGGCCAGACATAAAGATCACAAATTCCCAATATCAGCCATCATCATCCCAAGTCCCTACAAGTGGCCCATTCCTTGAAACCACTCAAGCTTATCCCTTAGTCCTTCAACTCGTCCCAATAAACAAGCTTCTCCATCCATGGGGATGATAAAATAAATTGGAAGAATAGAAAGTCATCAAAGAAAGAAGATTTTACTTGCATCCATTCCCCAGGTCTAAACATGGAAATGCTGCAGAACCAGGATTACTCGCCTTGTTTCCTTTAATTTCCCCTCGTGAAACAATGGATCGCAACCGATGAGCTGAATGATTTTATGAAATAATTCATTAAGAATATTATATTCCTAGATGCGTGAAACATGTCTTTACTTGCAGTATCGAGAAAAATGAGACTGTTATTGCTCAGTTTATCACAATCATTCACGCAAAGATACAACATAAACACGAGCAAAATACAGGTTTGTCCTACCTTTAGGATGCTTACATCCCAACAGAAAGATTGCTTACTCCCTACCGAGCTGATTTAGTAATATATGCTTACAAAATGTTAATATCCAAACAAAAAGATTGCTTACTGCCAACCGAGCTGGTTTAGTAATATATGCTTACAAAACGTTAATATCCAAACAAAAAGATTGTTTAATGCTAACCGAACTGATTTAGTAATATATGCTTACGTAGAAGGCTCTTTTCCACTTTTGTGCCTTTGTCCCAGCATAAATCATTCTATTTTTGTCATTTTTTTCACATTGACATCTTCTTGGTCGCCATATTCATCATCATGGTCAATGTGTGCACGTTCTCCCCTCTTCAAAGTTTTGTTATCATCAGCTTGTGAAGTTGAGAGTGTTAGTGAACTCTGTGAATGGCTCTACACTCTTTCCTGAAGGTGAATCTGCAGAACTTAGGTCTTCCTGGTCACTACGCATTCGAGTTTTGATAAGGTAATGTGCCACAGATTTGTAGCCAAGACGCTTTACCTAGTAACATGTTAACTTCCTTAGAACTGATCAATGTGCAACCCGGAAACCTCTAGCACTCAACTCAAACTTATATACGTAAAAAGGAGAATTCTTTTGTAATTATAGGGGAAGAGATCTAGCTTTTCTCTCGTGGAATGAATCAAGAATGAAAGCGCCAAAGAGGTTCACCTTTTTAAAAATTGCACCAGTTGGTGCATGCCCCTTCTCACGCCTGCATCGACTGCAATTGCATATTCCTCGACAGACAGGGCAAATCCAGTCTGCGTTTTCATTTGCTTCAATGACATTCTCTCCGTACCTATATAATAGGCAAGCTCAAATGATTAGATCCGCTGACATTTCAATAGCGTTTGCAAGTTCCTTTCGGAGCAAAGCAAAGTGTGTTCCCTTTATTAACCCAAAAGTTACATAAAACATAGGACAAATTATTCACTTTGCCAAAGTTATCTGAACTTGCTTGCTTTCTCATATCCTGGCAGTGTATTTTCACCACCTGCAAAATTGTATTCTTCCAAAATGGAATTCCATTTTATTTCAACAGCAATAGTAAACATGCTCAAGCTGAAAATTCTCAGGAGGATGAAAAACGTCTTACACTATAGGCATTAAGATCATTGGAAGCTGTAGTTTTGAAGTAACCGCTATGGTACATGAATTCAGGATAGAAAATTAGCTAATCAAGGGAATACTACAGAAAAAAGGCTAAGAGGATCTCGAAGAGTTATCACCTTGTGTACAAACAATCTCCACAAAATTGTCCATGAACTATCTTGCAGTTACTGCACTCAGTGCGTTGACCAAGAGTTTTCTGCCTGCAATCGTATCAAATATTTTGAAGAATTCACAAATTGACGTCAAGTAAAAATTGAAACAAGAAAAGGTTAGATAGAGAAGGATGTTTTCATCAAGGTGGCAGCAGAACTTATTGTTTTACAAAATTCTAAATGCTGATAGGAAAATGTAAATGTCAAATTAGAGTAACACTGCAAAAATGAATTAATGATGAACACCAATTTGCTATCTCTTTAAGACAAATATCTTGAATAGAATGATCTCAACTCTACTCTAGATTTGCCAACTGTACAGATTAACAATATTCATGCCAGAAGTACAAACCACATGCTCTAAACTAGCTTCCACAATGGAAAGAAAAGCTTCACTTAATCATACTAAACGCTGAAGAGATATTTTGATCAGACAACATAGGTTTGGTCGTCTTTATTATCCCGTGAAAGGAGGCCATGATTACCAATGTACATTCTAAGGAACTATGTTGAGGAAACAGATATGACTGAATGCTAATTGACCATAGTTATCTTAAGCAACAGAATCTGTATATATTCCATGTGTTTCCTGAGAACGCTGTACTTTGAGAGCTTTTGCATTTGAAACGGAATCAAATCAATCAGAAAATAAGCCAATGAATATGAATTTGGATTCATATCCAAAAGTACTTTGTGATTCAACATTTACCTGAAAGCTTTCATGAACTTACTGTTGTTGAATAATTTATCCACCCTAAACGTTTCCAGCGTCTCTTGATTGTATGAGCGTCCACACATGCAATGATTTTGATTTATTTTGGAAGACATGAGAACAACTTATAAAACTACTTAAGAGATCCCATTAGATGTGTGACATACAAAAAGAGGACCACAAATTGCCAATTATTTTTTAGAAAGTTAAGATGTATAACTTCTTATTGTTGGGCTAGAAATTACACGCTACAAGATGCTCTTAAACTAGAATATCACTGAAGGGTGAAAACACAGCTGACTTAGGTTATCGTCCTGGGTGAACATATATACCTTATCCTTGTTCTTAATTATATTGAGGCTTCTTCCTAGAGAAATTAAAATGATTTCTCATCCTTCCATAAGAATCGTGGTTCTTCATATCAAGACTTAAAGTTCATTATTCAAATTTAACATACTACAAAGTTTCAACTTAGGGAGTGAAAGGCATTTAAATATCCGTAGTTTTCTCTTCAGATTCTTTTGCAAGAACAAAGAGCAGAAATGCTAAATAACCCACATATAAGCACTATGATACTACCTGTTTGTTTTTTCCTTGAAGCACAATTCCCCTACTTTTATATAATATGCACTAAATCAAACTATTATCTTCAGGAAAAACTTGTTTCATTTTCAAATACATCACAAATGCAAATCATTTTCTATGTATTGCGTAAAACAGTACCTTCAGAAAGAAACAAGCAATAAAACAACAGAAAACAGACTGTGAGAACAAATGTTTCGACCTGCATTGATGACATGACTTGCCATTATCAGGATCATATATGCGCTGACCATCTTCATCATAACCGTCAACATAGAGAATCCAAGCATTCTTGTAATCACCTAAAAGCTTTTCATGTTCCTCTGTGTAAACTTCAGGGTTTTCACCTTCTGGTATATCAATCTCCACATCCTCTGATGATATCTTATCTGCCTTGGGAATCCTTTGTTCTTTGTAACTAACAGGAGGCTTATCCTTCAACCTAAAAACATGTAAAGATCATTGATAAAGAACATCTTTCAGTATTTAAAAAGGGAAAGCAATAAAGGTTATACTAGAAAGAAAGACCATCTCGGCGAGAGCCATTCGAAGAATAGGTGACCATAGGAAAAACCCATACACAGACTGAACATAAGAAGCAAACATATGTTTGGTTCCATAAAATATAAACAGATACAGATCTTTGCAGTTTTCTTTTCCTTTTTCTATATGAGTAAATATATCTGTCTTATTTGGATATGCTAGGAGTTTATAATCATTATCACCTCTTGATCAGACCTCAGTGGCAAAACTATCACTGGTTGGTTGACTGGAATATTATCCTCAGAGAACTATTTTTCTATGAAAAGTAGACATTCTTCACAAATATCACAATCTTTTTCCACCTCCACATAAAGAATTTGTCCAAGCTTTGACACTCAAAACTGCCACCAACACCAAGTGGCGAAGTCAGGATTTTCACTAAAAGGGTTCAAAATAGATAGAAGTAAACACATGAAGAAGCCGAAAAAGGTTCAACATCAACTATATATACATAAAAAGCTAATTTTAATCATGTATAATCAACGTTGTTTTCCATCTACTCAGCCCAACCTGGCTCTGTCCCTGGGCCAACACCCCTGTTCATACCACATCTGGAATTAAGAGTTGTTATTTACACTTTATTCCCAATCAAATACCAAAAATATAGAAAATAGTATGCCCTGTAAGACTGCAATAGGAAACATTCCAAACAAGACATTGTTTTCTCCTAATTATTGGAAAATCAAAAGGAGATGATAAAACAAAAAAAGAGACACATATATGAAAGGGTGAGTTGATTTCTCAAATGGTCATTACTAAACTAACAGTTATTATCTCAAAAAAAGAAGTTGCTATCTTCATCAAAAACAAAAAAAAAAATGGAATCACGAAAAAACATGACCTGTGAAAGTGTGCATTGATTTCTTAGAAGGTTAATCAACTAAGAGTTATTATCTCAAAAAGTTACTTTATTTGCAGAAAAATATAGGAATCAAGAATGAACATGACCATTTAAGAAAAGTCAACCCCGGAAAGGGTAACAATTAGTATCTCAAAAAGTTACTTTTTTTGTTGAATAAACATTGAAATCATGAACAAACATGACTATTTCCAAAATCAACCCCCGAAAAGTTAATAGTTGTTACCTCAAAAAGTAACTTCTTTTGATGAAATGTGATCATTTAAGAAACCAAGAACAAACGTGACCATTTAAGAAATCAACCCCCAAAAGGATAACAATTATTATCTCAAAAAAGTTACCTACTTTGTTAAAATATTGGAATCAAAAACAAACACAACCATCTAAGAATTAACCCATAAAAGGGGAAGAGGCTGAGTAGATAAAAGAAAACCCACAACAAGAACACACATGACCATTTAAGAAATTTAATCCAAGAAAGGGTAACAGTTATTATCTCAAAAAAGTTACTTCTTTTGTTGAATAAAATTTGAATCAAGAGCAAACACGACCATCTAAGAAATCAACTCGTAAAATGGCAAAAGTCTGAGTAGATGGAGAAAAAAAACAAATGTGATCATTTCTGAAAGAGAAAAGTACGCAGTACCCTAAACTATGACCAAATTTACTACGACAGACTCCAGACTCCAACTTCACGGATCCTATTACCCCCAAACTAAATTTTGACGTATTTTTGCTAACCTTTTTAGCTAACATGACCCCTTTGACTTGGGCTCCATTTTATGCAATAAAGATATCACATCAAAAGGGTAAAAAAGAAAAATTAAAATTGAGTTCAAGTGATAATAGAACTTCTGTGAAGTTGGAGTGTATGATAGCAATTTTGGTCATAGTTAGGGCATACTATTTGCTTATCTCTTTAAGAAATCAGTTGACAAAACATTAAAATCAAGAACAAGTGTGACCATTTAAGAAACCAACCGGTGAAAGGCTTACGGTTATTATCTTACATTTTCGAAAAACACTAAAATCAAGAACAAATGTGACCATCTAAGAAATCAACCCGGAAAAGGGCAAAAGGCAGAGTACCTAAAAGAGCGGCGAGGAGGGTCAGTCGACAATGCCGCTGCCGGGGAGCGGGTGATTCGGGGAGTAAGTTTCTTAGAAGGTGCGTTTGCAGTTTTGATCTTCTTAGTAAGTTCAAGAATCCCAAGTTTGTGTAGTCTTTCTTTGTTCTCTTTAATTCTTTCAGCTCTTTGCTTTTCATAATCTCCTGGTGCTCCCTCATTTGGTACTTCTTCTTTGGTTGCCCTTCTCTTGCTTACAGCTTTCACCATTGTTTTTGTTTGTTGGATGAATACAACACAGGGAAATGGTGAAATGGAATGTCTCCCTATGTTGTACTAGTAGAAAACAGCTCAGCATAGGGAGCATTTTATATTATTATTATTTATTTATTTTTGAAATATTAGAAAAATAACTTTTGTTCCCTCCATTTTGAGTTTCCCTCTCTTTTTCTTTTTTTTTTATTTTTTGGGTACTAGGGCAACATTTTTTGGTTTATATATTTTGAACGAAAATCTCAGCACATAATTAAATAAGACTATAGGTTTCGTTTGGTATAAAATATAAGGGATAATTAATTTTGAGATTAATTTTAGAATGAGTTTATATAATGTTTGATTGAGATAATTTATCTTGAGATTAGTTATTCCAGGATTGTAATATTATTTTTATCCCACATTGAAGGTGGATAACTAATCTTGGGATAACTTGTTTCCCAAACAAATGGCCCCTAATAATAATCTCGCATTGGTTCAATTTGTTTACTTATTTTTCTTTAATTGGTCTAAAAAAAATACCCCTTTCCTTTTTGACAACCCTTTACTCCATTTTTCTAGTATACTTAAGGGTGTCAAACGAGTCGGGTTGCCCCAACCCAGCTAGGTCAGCCCACGGGCTGTAGGGTATCGGGTTTCGGGCTAAATTATTTTTTGTTTTGGGTCCGGTTAACCCGGCTCGGACCAAACCCGGTCCGGGCCCATCGGTTAACCGGCCCGAATTATTTTTTTTATTTTTTTTTAAATTACAATTGGACTATTGGGCCCAAAAGTAGCCGTTGGCCCAACAGTTATATAGCCGTTTTTGGGTTCAAACGGCTACTTTGGCTAATTTTATTAAAAATAAAAATCATTTAAAATATTTTTTTTAAACCAAAAAAAAATCCTATAAATACCCTACGCTTTCATATCATTTTTCACACAATTTTTCATTCTCTCCCAATTCTCAAATATTCTATATATTTAATTTCCTAAATTGCTCACTTTAATTTTTTAATTTTGCGATTACAAAGTATGAGTGGAAGTTTCTAAAGTCGCAACCTTCGGATACTTTTAAAATTTGATATTGTCGTTCCATCTCTTACGTTTAATTTTCAATTTGTGTATTAGTTGTTGAATATTTAATTTTATTATATTTGTGTAGTTTGAATTTTTTTAGTTTAATTTATATTATGGATAAATTAAGAAACCTCTCCACTAAAGGTGTTAAAATTTTTTATCCCGGAAGTGGTAGTGGTAGTAAAAAGCGAATTACTAGCGGTAGAGGTACTTCAAGTAGTAGATATATCTGTGTGCCTCCGCCTACAGTACCGCTTAGTCAACCTTTTAAGGAAGAAATAGGTGTAGGTGCTCACGATACGGATTTTGTAGAAGCTCAGGAAAATTACGATATAGAAGAAGAAAATGAAGTAGATGCGGTTAATTTAGATGAGGGTTAAAAACGTTTACACCCCCGAACTTTGCTGTAAAAATCAGACACGACCCTCAACTTTGAACAATAATCATTCTCACTCTTTTTTTCTATTTAATTTTTTAAAATGTCTATTTTACCCTTATATTTGTATATATTTGTATCTCTTTTAAAAAAAAATTAGAATTTTTATTTTTTTATTTTTTAATCTATATAACATATTTTCTATAAAAGCTAAAAATTATTTTTAAGATAAAAAAATAAAAGTCAGAAATATTAATTTAGTATATAATTTAATGACAAACTATAATGAAATAAATGAGCAAAATAGTAAAAATTAATTTTATTAAAAATCAAAACTCTAATATATATATTTATACGTGAAAATAATAGATAATTATAATTTTATAAATATATTTCAATGTAGGTATTCAAATTCTCAATCCCACCTTTTAATATTATTAGTAAATTCATTTATAATTAATTACAGAATCTAAAGGTACTTTTTACATTCAAAATTTTTATATTATATGTATTAAGTATGTATGTGAGTATGTAATTATGCATATAGATGCAGATTTTGATTTTCTGTTATTCTTTAATGTCTATATAGATAAACGAGTTTTGGTTGTTAATATAAATTATTTTCTAAATTATAATTTAAAACTCATCAACAATAATCATTTGATTGGTAACAAATATACCTATACAACAACATCATATCTTGTGAAATTTTTTAAGTGAGGTCTGAGGATGGTAGGGGTACACAAACCTTACCACTACTTCGGAGAGATAGAGAGATTGTTTCCGAAAGACCCACGACTATTAATTATTTTTGTATACCTACATTGAAATATATTTATAAAATTATAATTACCTATTATTTTCACGTATAAATATATATTAGAGTTTTGATTTTTAATAAAATTAATTTTTACTATTTTGCTCATTTATAATATCATAGTTTGTCGTTAAATTATACACTCAATTAAATTTCTCACTTTTATTTTTTATCTTAAAATAATTTTTAACTTAAATATGTTATATAGATAAAAAAAATTATAATTTTTTTTTAAATAAGAGATAGAAATGTTGATATAAATATAAGGGTAAAATAGGTATTTTAAAATGTCAAATAGGAAAAATGAGGGAGAATGATTATTGTTCAAAGTTGAGGGGAGTGTTTGATTTTTACAGCAAAGTTCGGGGGTGTAAATGATTTAACCCATTTAGATGAAGATGATGAAAATATTGGTGAAACACCCGCAGTAGAAAATACTAACGTTAGATCTGAATCGGTTAATCTCCCTCCCCATCCTTCCCGTGTCCTAAGAGCTCGTAAAACAACTAGTATTGCATGACATTTTTTTGAACGTATATCAGATATTGAGGTGCAATGCAATATTTGTCAACAAATATATAAGCATAAAAGAGGAGGCAAGCAAGGGGTACAGTTACGTTAATGAGACATATAAGTGATAATCATGATAGAGAGTTAAAAATTGCACAAGGTGGTGCGGATGTTGGTGGGCCAACACAAACTAGAATAGACCCAGCAACCAGTCAGTTAATGAAGAAGTATAATGAATTGAGGGGCCGGGAAGAAATAGCTAAAATGGTAGTTGTGGATTGTTTGCCTTTTAGTTTTCCTTCTTCTGATGCCTTTATTCATTATATTCAAGCAATTTATACTCCTATGTTTAATGGTATTCCTAGAAGTACTTGTAGGACCGATATTTTTAGACTTCATTCACAATATTATTTTTATTTATCAACATTGTTAAACAATATTCAATGTAGAATGTCCCTAACTTCTGATCTTGGTCGTGCTGTAAATAAAAATGATTATTTAACCACTACTTGTCACTAGATAGATAGTAATTTTGTTATGTAAAAACGTATTCTTGATTTTTTATATGATGAAGATCGTAAACATACTGAAGATTTTATTGCTGATTCAATTGCTAAAGTTGCAGAATTTTACGGGATTGAAAATAAAATCTTATGTATTGCTTTTGATAATGCTTCTAACAACAAGACTGCTATAACAAAGTTAAAATCTAAGCTATCTCCGCCGTTACCTGAAATTTTTCATGTTAAGTATGCTTGTTATATATATAATTTAATTGTAAAAGATGGTCTTGAGTTTTATATTGAAAAAATTCGGCTTGCCGTTGGTTTTATTCAAGGAAATAATCTTAGAATAAGAATTAGAGACTTTAAACTTAAATGTGAACAAAATGGACTTGCACCGATATTGATGCCTGAAGAATGGAATGACACGTGTGATTTTTTTAAAACTTGTTATAAATATAGAGTTCCTATTGTACTATCTTTTAACCAACATTTGTGGTTCGTTTGCTGATTTTGCCCACTGCATGCTACATGATTCTGATTGGGTTGTAATTAATGATCTTGTTAAGTTTTTGGAAAAAATTTATATAGCTACGGTTGAATTTTTTGGTGCTTATTATCCTATTATTTGTAATATTTTGGCATATATAGCCGATATTTCTGATTTGCTCAACGAATATAAAAATAAAGAAGGTTACAAAGAAGTTGTTGGTGCCATATTTGCTAAATTTAAAAAATATTTTTTCTATTCCCCCTATTTACTTGGTTGGTGCTATGCTAAATCCGTGAATGAAATATACTACCATGTGCCACTTTAGTACTCTTATTTATGCTAACTTAGAGATAAATACTAACAATGATTCTGATGATGAAGAACAAGAACAACCTGATTTGTGGATGGCTATGGGTGATGTGAACGCTTATATAGATAAATTATATAACCACTATGCTGATTTACTTGATTTAGCTGTACCTACAAATATCACTCCAACTGTCTCTCCTCATCCTCCCGAGGAGCCTTCATCTTCTAAAAGGCCGGCACATAGTGGTTTTTTTAATTACTTTTATGATTTAAATTATTGGAACAGTGTTGAGGAGGGAGCTTACACATCAACTTATCGGGAAGAGCTGAAGTATTATCTCCGAACGTAGATAGAGAATCACAGACGTCGGATCAACGGGTTGAATTCATGGAGGAATAATGAAACACAATATCCTGTGCTTTCAAGATTAGCTAGAGATATCTTGAATGTTCCAATGTCAACCGTTGCATCGGAGAGCACTTTTAGTCAGGGACGACAGTAACTTGGAGACAACCGACATTCATTGAGAAGCAATGCAATGAATGTTCTAGTTTGCCTTAGAGATTGGATTAGAGCAGAACGAAGAAATCAAGAAATAGAAGCGGAGTCGAACGACGAGCAGAGACTTAAAGAAATTATGACTTCGCGGGAGAACTCAACAGAATCAAGTCCAATGCATGATTTTGCCTCCGTTGATTTTGACTATCCTATGCAAGTTTCCGTTAATATTAACATGAATGAGTTGGAAAAAATAATGCAAAATTTATAGATTTTTCATCCATGTAAATTATAAATTTTGGATCATTTTGCAATCAATAAAATTCAACATTCATTTGCTCCTTAGTCCTTAGTCCTTACTTTGTAATTTTTTCCATTTAATGATTTAAATTGAATTTCTAATTTAAATTAAATACTTAGTTTTAATATATTACTAATTTACTATAAAGTATTATTAATTTATTATAGTAAGTAGCATATGTTTTATTTAAAGAAGTACATATATTTTATATGAGTACGTATATACATGTGTATATGTTTTACAAATTAGTATGTAACAATATATATAGTGTGTGTATATATTGTAGTATATATATTGGAGTATATGCTTACTTAAAGTAGTATATATATATTGAATGGTACGTATATATGTGTATATATATCTTCTATAGACGTATATATTTAATGTATACATGTGTATAAGTTTTTACAAATTAGTATATAACTTTATATATAGTATGTGTATATATTGTAGTATATTTTATTTAAAGTAGTATGTATATATTGAATGGTACGTATATATGTGTGTATATATATTCTATAGACGTATATATTTAACGTATACATGTGTATATGTTTTACAAATTAGTATATAACTATATATATAGTGTGTGTATATTGTAGTACATATATTGCAGTATATTTTATTTAAAGTAGTGTGTATATATTCAATGGTACGTATATATGTGTGTATATATCTTCTATAGATGTATATATTTAACGTATACATGTGTATATATTTTATAAATTAGTATATAACTATATATATAGTGTGTGTATATATTGTAGTATATTTTATTTAAACTAGTATGTATATATTGAATGGTACGTATATATGTGTGTATATATCTTCTATAGACGTATATATTTAACGTATACATGTGTATATGTTTTACAAATTAGAATATAACTATATATATATATAGTGTGTGTATATATCATAGTACATATATTGCAATGTATTTTATTTAAAGTAGTATGTATATATTGAATGGTATGTATATATATGTATATATCTTCTATAGACGTATATATTTAACGTATACATGTGTATATGTTTTGCAAATTAGTATATAACTATATATATAGTGTGTGTATATATTGTAGTACATATATTAGAGTATATTTTATTTAAAGTAGTATGTATATATTGAATGGTACGTATATATGTGTGTATATATCTTCTATAGACGTATATATTTAACGTATACATGTATATATGTTTTACAAATTAGTATATAACATATATATAGCGTGTGTATAGATTGTAGTACATATATTGTAGTATATTTTATTTAAAGTAGTATGTATATATTCAATGGTACGTATATATGTGTATATATCATTCTATAGACGTATATATTTAACGTATACATGTGTATATGTTTTATAAATTAGTATATAACTATATATATAGTGTGTGTATATATCGTAGTATATTTTATTTAAAGTAGTATGTATATATTGAATGGTACGTATATATGTGTATATATCTTCTATAGACATATATATTTAACGTATACATGTGTATATATTTTACAAATTAGTATATAACTAAATATATAGTGTGTGTATATATTGTAGTACATATATTGTAGTATATTTGATTTAAAGTAGTATGTATATATTGAATGGTACGTATATATGTGTGTATGTATCTTCTATAGACGTATATATTTAACGTGTACATGTATATATGTTTTACAAATTAGTATTTAACATATATATAACGTGTGTATATATTGTAGTATATTTTATTTAAAGTAGTATGTATATATTCAATGGTACGTATACATGTGTATATACCATTCTATAGAAATATATATTTAACGTATACATGTGTATATGTTTTAGAACTTAGTATATAACTATATATATAGTGTGTGTATATATTGTAGTACATATATTGTAGTATATTTTATTTAAATTAGTATGTATATATTGAATGGTACGTATATATATATGTATATATCTTCTATAGACGTAAATATTTAACATATACATTTGTAAATGTTTTACAAATTAGTATATAACTATATATATAGTGTGTGTATATATTGTAGTTTATATATTGTAGTATATTTTATTTAAAGTAGTATGTCTATATTGAATGTTAAGTATATATGTGTGTATATATCTTCTATAGACGTATATATTTAACGTATACATGTGTATATGTTTTACAAATTAGTATACAACTATATATATAGTGTGTGTATATATTGTAGTACATATATTGTAGTATATTTTATTTAAAGTAGTATGTATATATTGAATGGTACGTAGATATATGCATATCTTCTATAGACGTATATATTTAACTATACATGTGTATATGTTTTACAGATTAGTATATAACTATACATATAGTGTGTTTATATATTGTAGTATATGTATTGTAGTATATATTTTATTTAAAGTTGTACATGTATATTGAATGGTATGTATATATGTGTGTATATATCTTCTATGGACGTATATATTTAACGTATACATGTGTATATGTTTTACAAATTAGTATACGACTATATATATAGTGTGTGTATATTTTGTAGTACATATATTGTAGTATATTTTATTTAAAGTATTATGTATATATTGAATGGTATGTATATATGTGTGTATATATTTTTTATAGATGTATATATTTAACATATACATGTGTATATGTTTTACAAATTAGTATATAACTATATATATAGTGTGTGTATATATTGTATATATTTTATTTAATGTAGTATATGTATATTGAATGGTACGTATATATGTGTATATATCTTCTATAGACGTATATATTTAATGTATACATGTGTATATGTTTTAGAAATTAGTATATAACTATATATATAGCGTGTGTATATATTGTAGTATATTTTATTTAAAGTAGTATGTATATATTGAATGGTATGTATATATGTTTGTATATATCTTCTTTAGACGTGTATATTTAATGTATACATGTTTATATGTTTTATAAATTAGTATATAACTATATATATATAGCGTGTGTATATATTTTAGTACATATATTGTACGTATATTTTATTTAAAGTAGTATGTATATATTGAATGGTACGTATATTTGTGTATATACCATTCTATAGACGTATATATTTAACGTATACATGTGTATATATTTTATAAATTTGTATATATATCATTATATTGTAGTATATATCTTGTAGTATTTGTTTTATTTAGAGTAGTATATATATTTAACTAACGTATAGTTGTATACACGATTACATGTGTAATTTTGTATATGTATTATGTGTATATATTTTTTTCAATACTAATGTAGTATATACTATATATATAGTGTATATCTATTATTTAACGTATTTAAAATGTATATAGGTGGGTATATATTGTGTACATTATATTGGCGATTTTTTTTTTTTGTGTTTTTTGACCAGTTTTGACCGGATTTTTATTTAATTTTTTTTATTATTGGATCCGGAATCGGATCGTCCTGTTTAACCAGGCTTAGATCCGGACCGGACCACTAACCCGGCCCAGCCCACTTAACACCCTTAAGTATACTAAACAATAGTTGTCTTGGTGTAGTCTGAATTTGTCTTAGTTTTAAAAACCAAGAGACAATTTATCATTTAATTTCTTATTTATCTTTGTTATTAAATATTATTCATTTTCAATATTTAGATGATTTATAATTAACAAGAGTGGTACAGTAAGATTACTCTTTTATTTATTGTTTCTTAAGGGGTGTATTAAATCAGACATGGACAAGTAAAAATGAAGAGATAATACATAAATATGACCCTAAACTTGACACCAAATTATAACTTTGACCTTAAACCTTGACAGTACACAAATATGATCTTTAACTATTCGAAACTGCACAAATATGACCTTTAAATGATTTTTCACTATTATTTTTTTTATTATTTTCGGCTCAAAGATTAAAATGGCATCTAATTTCTTTTGTCATTGCAGAAAAAGAGCAATATTGAAGATTTATTAATTAGGTGGGTCAGCCTCATACGAAAAAATTACGCGGGTATGTATATATATTATAAAGCAGAGGGTGAATTTAAGTTATATAATATATCTAAATATAATTTATTTAAATATTAAATTAAAGATGAAACTATACTAATAATAAAAAAATTATAATTTTAAGAAAACGTTATTAAATTAACGTTACTAAGGATAGTAGTAGTAGTATATTAAATTAACGTTATCAAATTAACGTTATTAAAATGTTATTAAATTAACGTTATTAAATTAACACAGGGGCGGACCTACGTGGTTGCCATGGGGTTCACCCGAGCCCCCTCGGTTAAAAAATTACGCTGTATATATAAGGTAGAAAATCTATATTTATGTACGTATATTAATGTTGAACCACATGAAACAAGGTACTCAGATAACCCAATGGTGTTATTTGCTCTACTTGAGCGCTTCCTTCAGCCTACTACGCGGGTTCGATCCCTAAATAAATAAAATAGTAATAATAATAATAATAATATAATAATAATAATAATAATAATAATAATAATAATAATAATAATAATAATAATAATAAAAACGACGCCATTTTAACACAAAAAATAAAACTTTGACAGTGCACAAATATGACCTTTAACTATTCAAAACTGCACAAATATGACCTCCCTCCAAGTCAGCCCTTTTAACGACGTGACACCGTGTGATTAAATTACCTTTCCACATAGGCGCGAGTGAAACTCACGCATGGGGCTTGCAAAATCGAAGGTCATATTTGTTCAAGTTTTGTATAGTTAAAGGTCCTATTTGTACACTATCAAAGTTTAAGGTCAAAGTTATAATTTGGTGTCAAGTTTAGGGTCATATTTATGTATTATCTCAAAAATAAATGAAAGGAGTAATTCTAACTTTCCACCTCACATTTTTAAGATCACAAGATTAAAAGACATTTTGACATTCTACTTATTTTTTGTTTAAGATAACAAGATTCAAATGTCCCTTTTACTTTCTTAAACTTCGTGCGTCAAATCAAAATCTGTCACATCCAAAATACACCCAAAACGTGAGTGGCACTCGCTAATACCACTTGTTGGACGAACCAAACATTCATTCACTTATGTAGTTATTATAGGCCCTGATATAGGATATGTATAACTCCAAGCGCTTTAATAATAACCAATAAATAGGAAACGATAATCCAACAAACTCCACAATCAACTAATTAATTCAACGATCAATCAAATACTAGTTCTCTAGCTCAAATTTCATACTAAGATCATGAAGCATCTAATCGAGTTACATAAGATCAATTGTCGGGCATGCAAATCCAAGAAAAGAAAAAATGATAAAAATAGATTGAGAGGAAATTATAACCTCCACAAATAATGTGAAGGCTCACCCAACAATAGAATATACACAACGAACTTGTCAGCCACTAGACTCATCCTCCGCAACAATATCTGCATAGACATACAGGTAAGGAGTGAGGTATATACAAATATAACCCATAAGATCTTCGACCTGATACTTTAATACCTCTGAAAAAAGTTTTAGAAAATACAAAGCACAATGATCACATAAATAATATGCGCAACATATATCTTATAATGTGATGCTTGGTAATGTCAAAAAAATATTTCAAAATTCATTATGTATCTCAACTCAATCCACTCTCTTGACTTGTCGTAAATGACAATGAAGATGAGCAGTGTATGTAAGACCCCAAAATTTTTGATGAATTTATTTTTGAACCTTCCTTGTGTTTAACGATAATTTTTAACTTGAATCATGATAAGGGATGTTTGAAAAGAGTTTCAAAATTATTTAAAAAGGTTCGAGGTTATTTCGGGACCCTAAACCAGTGAGGATCCGTGATAAGACCATGACATACTGCTTATCCTTCGTGATAAGAGTGTGGCATGCTCCTTAACCTTCGAGATACAGTTTCATTTTCTTTCAATTGTGGCAAGGGCTTTTTTATCCTTTCCGCTATTAAACGACTTTAAACACTCCCTAACTCCTATTAATTTACAATTATCAATTTTTATCGTTGCTCGTATCTTTTTCAACTTCAAGAGAAGCAACTAAGGGTTTTCTCAAGAATTCAACACTCAGGGCCTTAAACTCAAACTTTTCTTGAATTCACTCTATCAAAAGGCATGTTGGACACTCCCTATTTTACTTATCAAATTATTGCATCAAATTACTTAATATTTACATGTTTCTTTGCTGTTTAATTCAAATTAGGATTGTTTTTTTTGGTGATTATACTCTTGCATTGCTTATTTTATTTTAATGGGTTTTCTTCAGGGTTGAAACAGTGAATTACAAACTGAATTTGTG
This sequence comes from Capsicum pubescens, assembly GCA_030864215.1. Classification (NCBI taxonomy): domain Eukaryota; kingdom Viridiplantae; phylum Streptophyta; class Magnoliopsida; order Solanales; family Solanaceae; genus Capsicum; species Capsicum pubescens. The sequence goes on from CM061549.1 coordinate 46,944,771, forward strand.
ATTTATGATAATGGTGAAATTTGATAATTTGGGTTTCATTATGTTTATGAATTTTTGGCATGATAATGGCATGTACCTCAACCTTTATCATGATTTGGTTTTTATACAAGGATTTCATACTGTCTAAACGGTCCTTTGAAAAATTTGCTTAACTTTAAATAGGTAAAAATGTAATAGGGTTATGGAAACGCCCTTGGGTCTTTGGTTATGGATTTTTAAATAAGATTTGGAGTCTAAATGGTTAAAAGGATATGGTATCGCATAATTGAAATGGCTTGCTAGTCTATTTCTATGACGATACCAAGTTGGGAATGCCTTAAAATAATTCCATGGTTAATGATATGCGGAAAATATTTTAATTGGTCTTAAAGGGAATTGTGTAGCTCACCAAGAAAGTGTAGTCGCGGGGGGGGGGGGGGGACCAACACTGGAAACCATATTTGCCGACGTTGGGGGTCTATTACCACAGTGTCTGCTTTACACAGTATATTTTGATAGGTTATCGCCTTGGTGTATTTATCCAATTTCCTTGATTTATGCGGCTAATATGGATGGGGCCCTTCCGATAGAGGAAGCCGAACTCATATAGCCCGTGAGTACCTTTAGGTCGGTATGAGCTACACAGTTTAGGATTAAATTTTTGAAACAATCACATATCATGCTCCTTGTCCTCTATCCTGGAATCCTATTATCTTGATGGTTGTTGAGCATATGTTTTATGACTTGATTTGGTAAATATATATTTTATTCATGTGCTTCTTACTATTTTTGTACTTGTACATTTTATCCCTTTTCTTGGATTATATGCCAGTACCCGTCGTACTAACCGTCCCCGAATGCTATATCATTTTATGATATAGGTTTCAAAGGCTTTTCTTGTGACCCTGTGCAATGCTAGGTGATTTAGTGCTTTTGTTGGACAGCTGTTAAAGTCGTTAGCCCTTCTTCATTCGGAAGACCTGGTTTTCTTTAGTTTTTTTTTGCATGCTTTTTGTAGTTACTTTTGGGTTTCTTAGGCATAGTCGGTGTTATTTCCCGATTTATTTGGTATTCTTTATTTAGAGGCTTTGTGGACAGTATTAAGGCATTTCTTTGTAGTTTTGGTTTTGACTCACAGACTTTCTCTATATTTTATTTCTCTTATTCTTCGGGTTAGCTTTCATAGTTTATATTTATTATTATGCTATTGAGGTTAGGCTAAGGGGTTCATCTTGGGCCTTGGTTGGTTTGAGATGCCTGTCAAGGCCAGGCCCCGGTTTGAGTCATGACAATCTTGATATCTGAGTATAGTTCAGAGTCACTATGTGTCTACAAATTCATGTCGAGTAAAGTCTCTTTTATGGGTGTGTAGCGCCACACACTTACAAGGGGGAGACTACAACACATTTAGAAATGTTTATGTTCCTTGGGTTCTATTTTATGCTAGAGAGTCTAGTTATTTTGAACTTTCTCTAACTCCTGGCTTACTTACATTTCAGATCATGCCTCTACGAAGATCTGACGATCTTAGGAACTCATCTGGAACCTTTCTTCCAACTGGGGTAAATGCGGAGGAATTTTGCCCTACTCATGAAATGCACACTAGGTATAAGGCCTATACTCTTGACTTTACTGCTCTACCTGGGGTTCCACTGGTCCCTACTAGTCCTCCAGGAGATTCTCGGGCTATTGTTACTCAGTCTTCTCAGAGAGATATCTCTAATGTTGAGTTTTATCAATCCATCTGTATGCTTGCTTAGATTGTGGCATCGTAATCTTGTTGTTCTAATTATATTGGTCCTACCCCCAGTTCGCCTAGGTTACTCAGGTTGGTCAGTTTATGAGGCTGAATCCTCCAACCTTTATAGGCTCTAAGGTTGAAGAGAATCCTCAAGGGCTTTTTGATGAGATAGAAAAGATCTTCAGAGTTATGCATGCTAGTGATTTGAAGGGGGTAAGTTTACAGCTTATCAGTTAAAAGAGGTGCCTTAACAATAGTATGATGAGAGGAAAGAGTTGAGGGGTAAAGATGCAGAACTAACTATTTGTAAAGAGTTCTCGAGTGATTTTCTTGATTATTTCTTTACTTACGAGTTGAGGAAAGCCAAAGCTAAAGATTTTGTGTATCTAAAGCAGGGTAACATGAGTGTTAAGGAGTATGTGTTGAAGTTCACCCAACTGTCCCTTTATGCTCCTGAGCTTGTATCTAGTGTGAGGTCCAGGATGAGAAAGTATGCTTTGAGTCTGTCTCGTGACTTAGTGTTAAAGTATAAGGCTGCCATACTAAACAATGACATAGATATATCAAGGTTAGTAGTTTACATGCAGAAGGTTGAAAACAAGAAAAGAAAGCAAGTAGAATTGGGAGAACGACAATGTAAAAAGTTTAAGTATGTAGAACCGGGTGCTAAACAACAAAACAGTGGAAAAGAGGGTAGGAAATAGCCTAAGAAGAAGAACCCAGAAATTCTTATTCGTCATCTAGTGCTCCTACTCCTAAGCCTTCAGGTGATCAGTGTTCTTAATTTAGTAATGGATCTAAGGCACAGGGTGCCCAATCGGCCTAATCTTACCCTCCTTGCTATTTTTGTAGGCAACTTTATAGTAGATATTGTGAAGATCCTGGTCATTTGTAGTGGAATTTTCCTTTAGCTAGGGGTACAGTGGGGGATAAGAAAGCTCAGACTGCTACTTCATCAGCTCTTATAGCTAAAGTTACTACTTCGGGAATAGGAACTAGTCGAAATTGCCTATATGCATTCCCTACTCGAAAGGATTCTGAGGTATCCCCAAATGTTGTCATTGGTATGTTATAGTTTTTCTCTTGTGATGTTTATTGCTTGCTATTTCTGACCCCTTTTCTATTTCTAACCCGGTGGGTGAGTATATTATTGCTAGAACAGTCTATAGGGATCGTGTGGTATCCATCTATCATCGAGAGACCTTAGTAGATTTAATAGAGCTTGATATGGTGGATTTTGATGTGATCTTGGGGATGGATTGGCATTATTCGTACTATGTTTCTCTGGTAGGACCAGAAAGATCACCTTTTATTTTCCTAATAAACTAGTAATTGAATAGAAGGGGAGTTCCCTAGTATTAAAAGAGAAAATTATTTCTTACCTTAGGGCTCAAAAATTAATATCTAAGGGGTGTTTGTATCATCTAATTCGGGTCAAGGATTCTAACTCTGAAAGTCCCTCCCTGCAGCCTGTTTTTGTAGTAAATGAATTTTCTAAAATTTTTCTCAATAATCTTCCTGAGATTTCTCTCGATAGAGAAACAAATTTTGGGATTAATCTCCTATCAGATACTCATCCTATTTCCATTCCTCCTTATAGTATGGCTCCAACAGAGTTGAAGGAACTAAAAGAGAAATTAAAGGATCTTCTTGATAACGGTTTTAACCATCCCAGTGTTTCTCCTTGGGGTTCTCCTGTGCTTTTTATGCGAAAGAAGGATTGTTCTTTCCATATGTATATAGACTAGCGTCAGTTGAATAAGGTCACAGTGAAAAATAAGTACCCTCTTTCTAGGATTGATGACCTCTTTGATCAGCTTCAGGGTGCCAAGTGTTTCTTTAAAATAAATTTCCATTTAGCTATCACCAATTGAAAATTAGGGAGGTTGATATTCCTAAAACTGTTTTCCAACCTTGTTATAGCCACTATGAGTTCCTTGTTATGTCATTGGGGTTGACTAATGCTCCGACTATTTTTATAGACCTTATGAATTTGGTGTTCAGACAATTTTTGGATTTGTTTGTTGTAGTATTCATTGATGAAATCTTAGTGTATTCCAAAAGTGAGGAGGATCATGTCAATTACCTTCAAATTGTATTGCAGACCTTAAAGGATCAGAAGTTGTATGCAAATTTTTTAAGTGTGAATTTTGGTTGAGTGTTGTGACTTTTCATGGGCATGTTGTATCTAGTGAAGGGATCAAGGTAGATTCGCAAAATATTGAGGCAGTTAAAAAGTGGTCTAGACCTATGAATCCAACTGATATTAGGAGCTTTTTGGGCCTGGTAGGTTACTATAGGAGGTTTGTGGAGAGTTTCTCATCTGTTGCTGCTTCGTTTATGAGGTTGACTCAGAAAAAGGTAAAATTTCTATGGTCTGATGTTTGTGAGGGTAGTTTTGAGAAATTAAAGGATACGTTAAATTCTGCTCCTATTTTTACCCTACTCTATGGTACTGAAGGGTTCGTTGTGTATTGTGATGCATCCCGCGTGGGACTGAATTATGTTTTAATGCATCATAAAAAAGTGATGGCTTATGCTTCCAGATAGCTCAAGGTTTATGAGAGAAATTATCTGACTCACGATCTAGAGTTGGTGGTTGTGGTTTTTGCTTTGAAAATTTGGCATCACTCTTTATATGGGGTGCATATGGATATATACTCAGATTAAAAGAGTTTGCAGTATGTGTTTACGCAGAAAGAATTGAATCTCAAGCAGAGGTGGTAGCTTGAATTGCTTAAGGATTACGACATAAGTTTGCACTACCATCCAGGTAAAGCTAATATTATTGTTGATGCTCTTAGAAGGTTGTCCATGGGGAGTTTATCTCATGTTGAAGAGGAAGAAAAAAATTGGTGAAGGATATTCACCGGCTGGCCAATTTAGGAGTTCACCTTTTGGAATTTGAGGATGAAGGGGTAATCATTCAAGAAGTGGTTAAATCATCTCTTGGGGCTGAGTTCAAGGAGAAACAGGTTCTGGATCCTTTACTTATGCAAATTAAGGATAATGTCGGTCAGCAGAAGGTTATGTCTTTCGAAATTGGGGTAGATGGCATCTTGAGATATCAAGGAAGGTTATGTGTCCTTGATGTAGATAGGCTGCGAAAAAGGATTTTGACCGAAGCCCAAGTGTCCAGATATACAGTTCATCCGGGTTTGACAAAGATGTATCATGACCTGAAAGAGATTTATTGGTGGAACATTATATGAAAAAAAGGATGTGGTAAATCTTATTGCCAAGTGTATGGTCTGTAAAAAGTCAAGGTTGAGCATTTGAGGCTGAGTGGCACGTCTCAAGAGACAGAATTGCCTATGTGGAAGTGGGATATGATTAATATGGATTTAGTCACAGGTCTTCCGCGGTCTCAAAATCAGCATGATTCTATTTGGGTCATTGTGGATAAAATGACCAAGTCTGCTCGCTTCTTGCCTGTGAGGACTAACTACTCAGGAGAGGATTACACTAAGTTATTCATTTAGAAATAGTTCAATTGCATGGAGACCCACTGTCTATTATTTCTGACCGAAGTAGATAATTTTCTTCTCATTTTTGGCAGTTTTTCAGAAAGGATTGGGTACTGAAGTGAATATTAGCACCGTTTTCCACCCTCAATAGATGGGCTAGTGGAACATACTATTTATACTCTAGAGGATATGCTACAAGCCTGTGCAATTGAATTTAAAGTTAGTTGGTTTGATCATTTGTCGCTTATCGAGTTCGCTTATAGTAATAACTATCATTCCAACATCCAAAGACCCCTTTTGAGGTCCTTTATGGTAAGAGGTGTAGGTCTCCAATTAGATGGTTTGAGGTGGGTAAAACTAGGTTTTTTGGGCTTGACTTGGTTCACCAAGCAATGGAAAAAGTGAAGGTAATTCAAGAGAGACTTAAGACTGCTCAAAGATGCCAAAAGTCTTATGCAGATGTGAGACAAAGGAAGTTATAGTTTGAAGTTGAAGATTGGGTTTTCTTGAAGGTTTCTCCGATGAAAAAAGTTATGAGATTTGAAAAAAAGGGGAAGCTTAATCCCCGTTACATTAGTCCATAGCAAATTATAAAAAAGATTTGGAATGTTGCTTATAAATTGGAATTACCGGCGAGCTTAGCCTCAATTTATCCCGTCTTTCATGTATCTAAGCTAAAAAGTATGTGTGTGATCCTTCCTTAGTGGTGCCAGCTGAGGATATCGACGTTAAGAATTTGGTGTCCTACAAGGAAGTCCTGATTAAAATTTTGGATAGGCAAGTTCAAAAAATGAGAACTGAGGAAATAACTTCGGTGAAGGTACTTTGGAGGAATCAAAAGGTAGATGAGGCTACATGGGAATCGGAAGAGGATATGAAAGCTAGATACCTGTTCTTGTTTCCAAGGTTGGACGAAAGTGCTTAAGGTATGAATTTCACTTCATCTCTTAATGCATTTTGAATTTTGTTCTTGAATCCCTCTATATTCTTTCTATTATCCTGCTAAGAGTATCCTAATCTCTCATTCGGAGAGGAATGATCCTAAGGGGGGAAGGGAGATAATATAAGACCCTAAAAATTTTGATGAATTTATTTTGGACCCTCCCTCGTGTTTAACGGTAACTTTTGACTTGAATCATGATAAGGGATGTTAAAGAGATGTTTGGAAAGAGTTTCAAATTTTTTGAAAAGGGTTTGGGGTTATTTCAGGACCCCGAACCAGTGAGGGTCCACGATATGAGAGTGACGCGCTGCTTATCCTCCGCGATAAGAGCATGACACGCTCCTTAGCCTCCGCGATAGCGGCGTGCCACACCCTTGGGTGAAAATCTCCCAGTTTGTTTTTTTCAATAGGGGTAAGGGATTTTTGGTTCTTTACCCTATTAAACGACTTTAAACACTCTCTAAGTCCTATTAACTTATCAGCTATCAATTTTTATCATTGCTCTCCCCTTTTTCATCTTTCAAGAGAAGCAACTAAGGATTTCTCAAGAATTCAACACTCAGGGCCTTAAACTCAAGCTTTTCTTAACTTCACTCCATCAAAAGGCATATTGGACACTCTTATATTACTTATCAAATTATTGCATCAAATTACTTGATATTTACATATTTCTTGGTTGTTTAATTCAAACTAGGATTGAGGTTTTTAGTGATTATGCTCTTGTGTTGCTTATTTTTGTTTAATGGGTTTTTTTATGGTTGAAACAGTGAATTGCAAACTGAATTTGTGAGTTTTGATAGTGTTGGAATTTGGTAATTTGAGTTTCACAAAGTTCATGAATTTTTGGCATGATAATAACATGAACCTCAACCCTTGTTATAATTTAATTTTACACAAGGATTTCATAGTGTCTAAATGGTCCTGTGAAAAATTTGCATAACCTTAAATAGGTTAAAAGGTAACAAGGTTTTGGAAACATCCTTGGGGGATTTAGTTATGAATATTTAAATAAAATTTGAAGTCTAAATGGTTAAATGGATACGATAGGGCATAATTGGAATGACTTGCAAGTCTATTGGTAAGACGATACCAAGTTGGAAATGCCTAAATAAATGACTCCATGGTTAATGGTATGTGAAAATTATTTTAATTGAGCTTAAAGGGAATTGTGTAGCTCACCGAAAAAGTGTAGTCCCGGGGGGACCAACACTGGAAACCACGTTTGCTGATGTTGGGGGTCTATGAACACTATGTTGGCTTTACATAGTATATTTTGGTAGGCAATCGCCTTGATGTCTTTAGACAGTTTCCTCAGTTCATATGACTAACATGGATTGGGGTTCTTTCGGCAGGGGGAGATGAGCCACACAATTTAGGATTAAATTTTCAAAATAGTCACGGCTCATGCTCCTTGTCTCCTACCCTGGCATCCTATTATCTCGATGGTTGTTAGCATATGTTTTATGACTGATTTTGGTAAATCTATATTTTATTCATGTGCTTCTTACTGGTTTTGTACTTGTATATTTATCGCTTTTCTTGGGTTACATGCCAGTACTCATTGTACTGACCGTCCCCAGCCGCTACATCATTTCATGATGTAGGTTTTGAGGGTTTTTCTTGTGACCCTGTGCAGTGCTAGGTGATTTGGTACTTCTATTAGACAACTATTGTAGAGAGCCCTCCCTCATTTGAAAGGCCAGATTTCATTTAGTTTTTTCATGATTTCAGTACTTACTTTTGATTTTCTTCTGGCATAGTCGGGGTCATGTGTCACGTCCCAAAATAATCTCTACACGTGACTGACACCCACTAACACCACTTGCCAGGAGAATCACTTTTCCTACACTTTACCAGATAATAAGCACTAAGATAAGATATGCACAACTTCGACGCATCAATAAATAGCGAATATTAATTCAACAAAATTTCATAATCAAACTATAAATTCAACAATCACTCGAAACTAATTTTTTATTCCAAATCCCACACTAAGACCATGGAGCATAAAAAATGAAGTTACACGAGTTCAACTTTCGGGCATGCAAACTCAATGAAAAGAAATATAATCTAAATAGCTAAAGTTGAAACGAAAGCCTCCACAATGTCTCATATCAAATCAAAAAGCATACACAATGCTCACAAAAAGCATACACAATGCCCCAATAGAACCAAAAAGCCTATGCAATACTTAAGGAAGCATACACAATGCCCCAATCTCATAGTACACAAATGTATCATATCACAATATATTTTATAAAGGAAGTTTTAATATTCTTAAACATAAAGTATATTTGACGGGCCATGAAGATCGTTGATTCTGCCAAGCATACGCTCGTCCCAACACATGGACTGGGTAGGCAAAACATATTTTTTTATAACACCAAAACTTAGAGTCTTACTTACCTCGATAACAAGTTTTTCACAATCTTTTAATATGTAAAACACAAACCAAATAACCTCCAATAGCCTCGGTCTATACAAAAATATTAATTAACGATATCAATTATGCTAGTCAGGATCAAATCTCAGTACCCCTATTGTCAAGGTTAAAGCTAAAACTTGACAAGGTTAAATCCAAGAAATTGGCAAAAAATATCATGGGACATATTTCTATAAAAGATACCAAACAGTGGCTAAAAGCCTTGCAATTCACTAAAGTGCTCCTTCATAATCATCACTGTCTAATAAAACCATTCTTATATTACTTACTACACCCAATTATAACTATCATATCATATAAATTACCCATTGTTATCTAAATTTAGTTAGTCATTATCAAATTATCTAAATTAGAAGTGATAGGATATTGCAGTTAACTGCAATAGTTCCTTTTCATAGCTGTAACGCCCCATGTTTCGAGCTAGAATGAAAACCATCATTTCTATGCATAGATGATCAAAAATCCATAAATCCTATGCAAATTTTCCATATTAATCAAGTATGTAGAGTGGTAACCTATTTGAGCATGAATTGAGATCATAAAGGTCCCCTAACTCAAGGAAAAGTTGAAAGCTTTCCTATCGTTCGAGTTTTAGTAAGTGTCGAGACTTGAGTCAACTTCAATCGACCATATCTCCTTGTATATAATAAACTGGGTGGCCTACTATATATCAAATGAAATATCTTAGAATTAGATTTCCATCGATGCCAAATTCGTCTAAAACGGACACTCGGTGAAGAAGTTAGAGCATTTTTAGTGTCAACGTTCCCGATTGACTGGCCACCACATCGCGATGAGCCTTAAATTAACAATTGTCAATTCCAGTAGCTCACCGCAATTTCCAGCGCATTGCGGTGAAGACTTTTACGACGTTCCAGTCCTGGATTTTAAATTCCAAGGTCAAATTAGACATTTCCCATGGCCCCAAACCTATCCAAACACGGGATTTAATCCCAAATACACCTAAATACATACACTTTCACCAAAATTCATCAAGAACGCTCTCTAGGGTTTCAAACAAGAATCCCAAATAACTCAAGATTCAACCGTGGTTTTTCAAAAGTGATTGAAGATTTGGAATCCCCAATCCGCAAGCTTTGAGAATTACCTATTATCTTTCAAGGTTAAGGTATGCGGTGTTTTCCTAAAATCTCATGGGCATAGAAATCATGATTTTATGAAATGGGTTTTCAGATTTATGAATACATTCATGTTTTAGAAATCTTGACGGTATTGTTTTGGTCTTTTGACCTTCCCCACATTGATTTGAAATTGTATATTTATATTTATGTATGTGATTTAAGTTAATATTCAAATTGAGGGAATGACTCACATGAAATCCCTCTCTTGATGTGATTGTTCCCATGCTTCACTTGATATAGATTATTTTGAAATGCATCTTGAAAAGCATGTTACGAAGTGTCTTGATTTATGAATGATTTGGTTATGAATCTTGAATTCAAAAGAGAGGGTTGTTTGTATTAAAAAATGTTGAAAATACATATAATGAAAGAGTGCATGGATTTTGCCAAAAGCACATGACCACCTTATGTTTGAAGAGTTCTTGCATTGTTTTGACTTATGCTTTCGGAACATAAAATCTCTTATAATATTTGCATGTTTGGGTGGTCTGAACTACGTTTTAATGAAAGAATTATGCATGATGCATTATGGCTCAGAAATAAGACTTGCAAGTCTTGGTGTGACGACACCAATTTAGATTATGCCATGATAATTCAGAACAGAATAGAAAGTATGTTTGAAATCAGACTTTTTAGATGTTGAAACTAGAAAAATGCATGATTCAGAACAGGATAAAAATGGGCACAAAGAGAGCTTAGGTGGTTCCCCGAAGAAGGCATGGGTTCAGACAACCCGTTGTCCAAAACCGTGATTTGCCAATTCGGGTATATTATATTACGCTGGCCTAGTGTCGTGTGGCGTATCAGAATCTGAAACTCCAACCCTTGCGGCATACTCGGGTTGGGGGCTTTTCCGCCGAGTCAATGGCGGATTCCATACTGCCCGTAGAATATCAGAATTGTAGGGGAGTGCCACCTAATTTAGAATTAATACGAAGATCAAAAACTGCCTTGGCAAGAATAATTTATGACTTTTCAGAAAAGTGCCCATGCGTTTTAGAACTATTTCATGTATGACATTTTGACAAATTGCTCTCCAACTATTTTATGTATATATACAAATTTTATTTTGGATTACTTTAAGTACCAATACATTTGTATTGACCCCCCTACCTCCAGGTTCTGAGGCTCAGTCTAGGGGTCCAAAGAAGCAGTAGTATTTATCAGACAGAGTTGTAGTGTCCAGTTGGTGAGCCTTCTCTATTTTGGAAGGCATGTCTTTTCAGATTATATCATTTATTTCTGTTTTGGTCTACTGGGGGCCTTGTACCAATTTCAGACAGTTGTCAGATTTTCTTGTAGTAGAGATTTCACAGACTGAGTCAGATATTATTAGATGTAGTTGATTTTTAATTTTCATGCTTATGCTGAATTCATATTTGACCATGTTTCCATAACGGATTATGTTGTCGCATCTTCTTTATTTATATGAATGTGTGCATGCTTACCAGAAAGAGAGGGACATTGCAGGCCCTCATGGTTCGGGATGTCCGTCACGGTTTGGCCCTAGTTCGGGTCGTGACAAACTTGGTATCAAAGCACAGTTCATGGTCCCAGGGTGTCTGCAAAATCGCATCGGGTTGAGTCTTGTTGATGGATATGAAGCGTGCAACACTTATAAGCAGAAGACTACTAGGCGTTTAGGAATGTTTCTCTTTCTTCATGTTCTAGTTCGTCCTATTGAGCCAAAATGTTCCTCTTTTATACTTTAATTCGTGCTATGATGTCGCCTATACGAAAGTAAATCTATCCCAATTCTTTCCTTACTTTGATGTGCCCAGATATGTCTCATTATTAGGGTGATTCAAGTGCAGAAGTTTACAGTCTAAATGGCATGGTCCTTTCTGGTTGAGCCACATAAGAGTTTAAAATTTGTGCAAGGACTTAAGAAGAGTCCGTTAGTGCCTCAGAGTTTATTGATTTTAGTGTGAACTTTGATTCCGATGAAATCATGCTTTTCGTCCTACGGTATTAAAAGTATTCCATTTTTTTTTCCAGAATTTATATTGCAAATGTCATGCTTAAGAGAGAACGATGTGTAGCAGAATGTTGGAACTGTATTTCCACCCGAGTAGTAGTATAAGTTAAGTGTCGGTGTCATGATCCATTGGTAGTGATGTTGGACCAAGAAGTTGGCGATGTGAAGTCACAAAGTTAGAAGTTAGAGTGAGGGTGACTTGTGAGTAAATAAATATTTTAGTTGAATAACCGATGTTTGAGGATGATTTACCACTTTATAGTGATAGACTAATATGGTAGCTAGTAGAATGTGTGGATTGTTAGATATGTATCACCTAAAAACAACTAAAAAGAAACTATGTTAACAACAACAAGATGAAGAACAACAACAATGGAACAAGAACAACAAGTCAACGATTTGAATTACAAGAACACAAACAAACGATTACAACATAAACAAAATGGATAGATAGTTAGACTTTGGTTGGTATAATCTTAAGAATCCAAGAATATGGTAATCTTGGACCCTTAACACTACACACAACGGTTAACGTAACTCCTACGTTGACACAAGAGGAACTTTACCTCCTCTAAACACCAACGTCTCAAGCCAACATTACAACACAAGTGATATCCATACTTGTTGCCCTCATTCCGGTGTGGTGGCTATTCCAAGACCTACAACTAAAGGTGTTTCATGTTTCAAGTCTTACATCAATGAACAACTAATGAGAAAAAGACCTAAAATGTTCTATTTATACTCTATTACAAGGTAAGGCAAAATGACAACAATGCCCTTAAAGGGTGGGGTGTCCATAGCGTGCATTTGGACCCAATGAAGTGACCAAAATACCCTTAATAAAGATAACCAAATCATGACCCTTTAAGTGTTGTCCAAAACCGTGAGTCCTCAAGTCTTCGATGCTCCAAGCAATCTTCCACACACGGCCTTGCTTGTGCTCAAAATGGGTCTTCCTTGCATATTCTTGTGCCCTCGGGATGACCATGTCTTGAGCTTTTAAATGAAGACCTCCAGTCATGTCTTCAAAAATTATGGTGGCCATTTGACTTGTATTATTTTCCAAGTTATCACTTAAACACACATTTGTATACCACAATTAGTTAATTAGATCAAACGAGGGAGGGACAAATTATAGAATTAATCAAATAATTGTAAAGTGCAATCAGATTAGTAAAGTACGTACTCAAAAACTGTGTTAGTACGAATTCGTTAACCTGGAACTTAGACATAAAAGGACAAGAGTCATACCACAGTCACAAGTGCACGTCGTCTAGTTATTGGGATGTCCAAATTTAACTATTATTTATATTTTCAAATGACACCAAACAAACTAGCATAAGACCTGTGTCATAGTTGAGAGAGAATGCTAAAAAATGTTTTCTTGCAAAAGTGATTAGATATCCAAAAAAATATGCTCGATGTAAGCTGGAACAGAGAAGTAACATGACGAAAAAAAGTTTGTTGTATGCTCAAAGTAAGCTAGCCATTAACTTCTTCTTCTTCTTTCTTCAATCCATTAACTTACCATCATTTTTTTCCTTAACACATCCTTATGCTAAAATGGTCAAATCAAGAATCTTACTTCTTTTATGAAAGAAGAAATAAAAAAACAAGAATGATTAAATCAAGAAATAAGAATGCTTAGTTATAAGAAATTAGAATGCTTAAGAAATAAAGCTAAATCAGTGAAGAAAAATTGAATTCAAACAAAATCAATTAAAAAAAACTAAAATCAAAGCATAAAACCCAAGAAAAATCAGTGAAGGAAAATTGAAATTCGAAGCAAAATTGATGAAAGAAATTAAAAAATAAAGCTAAATTCGTGAAGAAAAATTAAAATCAAATAAAATCAATTAAAAAAATTAAAAATTGATTGATGGGGTGGGTGGGTAGACTGATGGGGTGAGTGAGGTGGGGGTGGAGGTAGGGGTAGGGGTGGTGGGTGGGTGGGTGGGTGGGGTGTTTGAAGAAGAAGGTTGGTAGGATGGGTAGGTTAGGGGGAGGAGGGATACTTTTTATTTAAATTAATTATTTATAAATTATTTGAGTATTTTTTATTTAAAATTAATTATTGGGGAAAGGGGTGATTATTGATTTTTTTTTTGAAAAAAAATTAATTAATGATTTAAAAATTATTTTTTAGCAAAATGACACGTGTCGACATATTATTTGTCACTTTCCACATCATCAGGCGCGTGTAATACATGCACACAATATAAATTTGCTGATTCAGCAAAAGGTGCCAAAGTGGCACACTTTATACCTACTTGAGGTGCCAAAATGAAATAATATCCATTTGGGGTGCCTAAGTGAAAAATGATGCGTACTTAAGGGGGCTGCGTATGGGTTTTGCTTTTGAAATCTTGTCAAAGTGAGTTGCATACATGTGTTTGCATGAGTATTTAAGGAAAGGGTGCTTCGAACTGATTTATTGATATGGTGGTCCCAAATTTATGTTATGGAAACAGAGATTCTAATATGCTAATAATGGCTCAAAGATGTGACTTGCAAGTCAATGGTATGCTGATACCATAAGTATGTCTGCCATATCAGAGTATTTATTCAGAGTATGTCTTCAGAGAATGTTTTTAGAGAATGCATGTTTTAAAGGGTTAAAAATGGGCATAAAGAGGGTTAGGTGGTTACCCGAAGAAGGTTTGAGTTCAAGTAACTCTTAGCCTAAAACCGTATTTGCCGATACAGGCAAATTATTATTGTACGCTGGCGACGACCGTGTGGCGTAGTAGATTTAGAGACTCCGACCCTTGTGGCACACTTAGGTTGAGGGCTTGGCTGCCGAGTTAATGGCAGATTCCATATAGCTCATGGAATTACAGAATTGTATGGTATACCACCTAGCATAAAAGTAAGACAAAGAGTGTCACAGATTTCAAATGTTTTCATAGAGTCTTTTAAAATGCCCATGTGATTTCTTACTAAATGATATGTTTATGAACTGCTTTAAATTGCTCTCATATATGTTGAATATAAATGATTATTTTGGATTTACTCTGCGTACCAGTACATCTGTATTGACCCCCCTCCCCTACCTCTCAGGTTTTGAGGCTCAGTCTAGGGGTCCAGATAAGTAGTAGATAATTCAGACAACAGATCTGATTGTGCAGTGGTGAGCCTTCTCTATTCTAGAAGGCTTGTCCTTTCAGATTATATCATCTATTACAGTTTTGGTCTACTGTGGGCCTTGTCCCAGTTTTCAGATAGTTGTTATTTTCAGATGTAGTAGAGATTTCGTAGACTGGTTCAGATGTTGTTTTGTTGATATTGGGGTTTTATCCTTCGTTGTTAAATTAAATTCAGAGTATGACCATGTTTCTGTATTCGATTCTATTTTTGCATGTTTTTTTATTATATGAATGTTGTGCATGATTACCAGATAGAGAAGGACGTTCTGGGCCTTCATGGTTCGGGATGTCCGTCATGACCAGGCCCCAGTTAGGTCGTGACAAACTTGGTATCAAAGAACGGTTTATGGTCCTAGGGTGTCTGCGAAATCGCATCAGGTAGAGTCTTGTTTATGGGTGTGTAGTGTGCAATATGTATAAGCAAGAGGCTACAAGGCATTTGGGAATGTCTCCCTTTCTTCATGTTCTAGTTCATGCTATGGAGTCAGAATATTCCTCTTTCATACTCTAATTTGTACTATGGTGTCGCCCATACGAAAGTAAAGTTATCCCAATTCTTTCCTTACTTTAATATGCTCAGATATGCCTCATTATTGGGGCGATTCAAGTTTAGAAGTTTAGAGTCTAAATGGTCTGGTGCTTTCTGATTGAGCCATATAAGATTTTAAAATTGTGCAAGGGCTTGAGAAGAGTCTGTTAGTGCTTTAGAGTGTATTGATTCTAGTGTGGAATTTGATTCTGATGAGATCGTGCTTTTCAGCCTGCAGTATTACGTGTATTCAGTCCATTTCAGAATTTATGTTGCAGATGTCATGCTTCAGGGAGATGATGTGTAGCAGAATGTTGGAACTGTATTTCTACCCGAGTAGTAGTATAAGTTAAGTGTCGATGTCATGACCTATTGGTAGTGATGTTGGATCAAGAGGTTGGTGATGTGAAGTCACAAAGTTTGAATTTAGAGTGAGGGTGATGATGATAGTCGAATTTACACGCCTATAACACTATATTTTGCCCATATTTTAGCCTAGTTTCGAGAACAAATTATATATTTTATGCACTTTTAGTCCTTTTTCCTGTAAGTGAGCTAACGAACATGATTAGCAAAGTTTCAGGTATAAATGATGCAGAATTCAGCATTTTATGGATAACTTGACGCCAAAGAAAGCTTCACGAAAGGAGAAAAGCCAATCTTGGACGCCAAGGACTAAAAATGGCACATGGAAAATCTGTTCCGGGCTAAAACAACATTTCTGAAGACTTTGGGGACTAGCAGTAATTTATTAGGATTAGGATAATGATACATTAACCTAGTACAATTGGGTTAAGTATTTCATTTGCTTAGTAGGATTTGGTTAAGCATTTCATTAGCTTAGTAGGAATAGGATATGGGTATTATAAATACCCTATCTTGCTAGAGATTTTAGGACATCTTCTTACATTCAATTCTATTCTATTCTACTTCTAAGACATTCTAGTTCTAAACAATCATTCTTCCATTAATTCTATTTTTCTTCTTCTATTCATCTATTCTTAAATTCCACAACAAGAGAAACGTTACTTTGCTAAGGGATTCACGCCTAACGCCTACCACACCATTACAAACGTAAAATCTTTATTGTGGTATAACAACAATGTCAATTGTGATTTCCTTCGCACTCATGGGTAACTAAACTTCTCTGTTGGGGTTATGGAAGCCGAATGAGATACTATCTATTGCTGTGAGTTTGTGAGTTTGTGACACGTATGTTGCTTATATCATTATTCTCTTCATCTTAATCTAAATTCTTTGTGGTTGCAAACGCAAGAATACGCCAGTATAACATTTAACTTGTTCGAAAGAAAGGTTATCTGTCTGGAAAAGAGATAATGTCAAGGTAGTAGGGTCCCATCCCCTATTAAAAAGTTAGTGCCGTAACTGGATTAACCTCTTGGAGAATTCGTACCGTTAGACACGCTTTAAGCTCGAAAGAGTTAAAGTGAAATAATCCTCGAATAGGTCGAAAGACGCCTGGATTTACCATCGAATACAATTCTCTATAAGCACATGCATGTCTGAATTCAACACACTCATAGTCAATAGAGACGTATAACTCAGAAGGTGGACATAACCCCAACTCCTCAATTCTCATTGTTTACATATTACAAAACATTCGTTCTTTTACTTTGCTATTTTCTGCTTTACTCTCTTATTTTGGTTACATTACTATCACAATACAATTCCCCCCCTTTTTACGAGACTTGCACTAAAAGTCTAGTAATCTTTGCTTACTTGTTGACCAAGCTATTCCCTGTGGGATCGATACCCAACCCAGTTGGGTTCTATATTTGACAAACGAACGCTTTACACTCCTACGAGAGCTGTAGATTGAGCGTTATAAAAAATTGGCACCGTTGCCGGGGAATACAAGTGTCAATTAAGTTCGTAATAATTACTAGACCCTTTGGTCAAAGATTCTCGTACTTTTACTTTTAGTTTTGTTTTTGTTTACTGCAGGTTTTTATTCAGTGCATGCCCCATACCCGAAGTTCTGGTCAACCGTTATTACCTATCAATCCTGAACCACAACGTATTCACAGAATGAAGGCACAACACGCAATTGAAAGGATGGCTACTCAACAGGAACAGGCGAGACTAGCTGCGCTAGCCGCCGCTCAAGTGCATCAACAGAATATTGATAACCCTGGGCGAGCAACAAATCCTGACGATGAAGATCTAGGTGATGACGAGCTACTAAACCCTAGGCATGCCGCTGAGATCGCAACACCTGCCAACAGAAGAGATCGTCAAGCTAGGTTTAGGCCTGAACGCCAAGCTATGCAGCCAGCTTTCGACGATGATGATGATGATCTTGATGGATCCGGAGCCACAGGAGCCATTATTCCTCCACCATTGGCACCCGGAGCCAAGTTCAACATCACGAGCACCATGATTCAGTTATTGCAACTCAAGGGATTATTTGGTGGACTAGCAGGCGATGATCCGAATATGCATCTCATCAACTTTATTTCTACATGCAAGTCGTTTGACAATCCTGGAGTTGGTCAGAATGCAATTCGATTACATCTATTTCCATTGTCTCTGTCTGGGGAGGCAACTCTATGGTTGAATGGGCTGACTCCTGATTCTATTACAAATTGGAGGCAATTGAGAGACGCTTTCCTAGAAAGATTCTTTCCGCCATCCAAAAGAGCACAATTGAGAGATGAAATCAGCAACTTTCGTCAGCTTCCCACTGAAGCTCTTCATGAAACATGGGAGAGGTTCAAGACAAAGCTAGCGAGGTGCCCAAACCATCATATGACTAATGTTCACCTAATGGAGATATTATATAGAGCCCTGAATTCAATAACTAAACCAGTGGTGGATAATGCGGCTGGAGGATCCTTTATGGATCTCACCTTTGGTCAAGCAAGCAATATGCTAGATCGTATGACGAAACAAAGTAGAGCTTGGCATACCAGGGATTCTGAGGTAGCAAGCCCCACTTTATCTATAGGCATGACTGCAGACCAAAGGAGAAGAGAAGAAGAACGTGATCAAGATATGGCGCACATGAAAACACAAGTGGATCTTCTTACAAAGCATTTATTATCAGGGAAGACCAAAAAAGTGAAAGCTATTGCGTCAAAAGGAAGAGACGAATCTGATTCGGAAGAGGAAGCCAACTACTTGAACAATCAGGGGGGTTTCCGAGGCAATGCCCAAGGAAACCAAGGTCGGAACTATCATGGTAAATCTGGAAACATGGACCAAGGTAGTTGGAAGAACAAGAATGACAGTAGTGGTTTGTATGTTCCCCCTGGAAGACGTGACGCCACCGCATCTAGTTCTGGAAGTATGGAAGACATGATGGCTAAACTACTGAAAGGAGTGGAAGCAACTAGCGCGGGAGTAACGGAGGTAATAAATAATTTGTCCTCTATGAAGAAATTAGTTGATTCACATTCCACTTCAATCAACCAAATAGAGCAGCAATTGAGCCAACTTTCAGCAACACTCAATCAAAGAAAGGCTGGCACTTTACCTAGCGACACTGTGCAAAATCCAAGGAATGAGGGATCATGCATGGCTATTACTACTCGAAGTGGTAAGGTGCTGGAAACTTCAGAAAAAGGCAAGCAAGTGGTTGACGAAGAAGCGGAAATTGATGATAAGGCGAAAGGGGAAGATGCCGCAGCAGCCGATCCTAACGTCCTTAACGTCACTCCTCACGACGTGCAGCCTGGAAAAGCTGAAAAACAGAAGCAAGAGGAGAAGAAAGCCGTGGAGAGAACAATTCCATACCCACCACCACCTTTTCCCCTAAGATTGAAGAAGGTGGCGGATGATACGAAGTTCAGCAAATTCATGACTATGTTAAAGCAGCTGACCATTAATGTTCCATTGGTGGAAGCACTTGAACAAATGCCTGGGTATGCGAAATTTATGAAGGATCTTTTGGCAAAGAAGTGGGCAGCAAGTTATGAGTTGAAAGATGATGTCCATCACTGCAGCGCAATCACTACCCGATCAATAGTTCAGAAGAAGGCTGACCCCGGAGATTTCACTATTCCTTGCACCGTTGGATCTTTGAATTTTGCCAAAGCATTATGTGATTTAGGAGCCAGCATCTTGGGGTTGGGTGATCCTACTCCAACCAATATGAGGCTCGTCATGGCGGATAGGTCGGTAAAACGACCTGTTGGTATCCTATGTGATGTCTTGGTAAAGGTTTCTTCATTCATCTTTCCAACAGACTTTGTTATTTTGGATTGTGAAGCGGACTCAGAGGTTCCCATAATCTTGGGACGCCCTTTCCTTGCAACGGGAAGTGTTCTTATTGACATGAGAGCTAATGAGCTTTTATTTCGGTTGAATGACGAAGTGGTCCGCTTTGATATATGCAAAGCAATGAAGCAGCCCAGCGATATGAATGTGTTCTCTGTAGCTGATGTTCATCATGAGGATAAGAAAGCATTATCTGTAGAGAAACAACTTACTGTTGAGCCATTGTCTGCTGCGCCACTGAATGTTGAGCATGAGGACGATGAAGATTATGAAGAACTTATGGGTGCTCTAACAGAAATAGAGTCCTATTCCCATACTCCTAAGCAACCGGACCGTGATCTTAAGAATCAACCGTCACCAACAGCGAAGACTTCCCTTGAAGAGCCACCAATGCTAGAATCGAAAGAGCTCCCCGATTATCTAAGGTATGTGTTCTTGGAAAGTATACATATACTTCCGGTGAGTGCGGATGATTTAAGTAAACAGCACGTAGAGGCTCTCATCTCTGCTCTGAAGAGATACATGAGAGCTATGGGTTGGACTATTGATGATATAATTGGTATCCCTCCTGGGATAGGCATGCACAAGGGTCATCTCGAAGAAGATTGCATGCCTACAAGTAAGCCTCATTATCGTCTGAATCCATTCAGAAAACGATCAACCATTTATCTCGATGAAGTCTAAGTAATCGAGATAGCTATGTCGTGCCGCGACTATAAATCAAGCGCTAGATGGGAGGCAACCCATCGTTTATCATTTCTCATTTTTTTGTCTTTCTCTTATTCTAGTACGTGTTTCGTTTTTGATAAATAAAAATCCAAAAATAAGAGTCGTGCCACGACCAAAACTAAGGCGCTTGATGGGAGGCAACCCATCGTACTAATCATTTTCATTGGTTTTGAGCGAATGTAGGTGCAAGAGGTATAAAACGAGGAGATCGATTTCAGATGCGATTTGGACGTATGGCATGGTAAAGGTGGTAAGTTAGGAATTAAGATGCATAAGGCTATGGATTGAGCATTGCTCATGACCAAATAGGCATCGAGCAAGGCTAGGCCTAGGTAAAACTAGGCCACGAACAAGGCAAAGCCTATACTATAGCCCAAGATCTCGGAATCTAGTGTGCTATAGCATAGGCGCCACCCATGCTCAAGTATGCCATAGCATAGACGCCGCCTATGCTAAAGCATTTGGTCTCTGAATCTCATATGCCATGCTAAAGGCGCCGCCTATGGTCACTTAAGGCATTGAACTAGGCGCCGCCTATGCTAACAAATGCTTTGCATTAGGCGCCGCCTATGGTCACCATAGACAAAGCTAAAGGCGCCGCCTATGGTCACTTTTTGTCTACAAAACCGAATTTAAATGGGTCAAAACCCGACCCATTCTTTTCCTATATAAAGGAGACTTAGTCTTGAAACACAAACACATTGAAAACTTGACCTAGGCGCCGCACATACTCTCCAAATCATCTCAAAACTTTTCTTTTTTCTCTCCCACTTCACAAGAACATCTCTAAAGGCTTCAATCACGTAAGTACTCTTTTGTTCTTCATCTATTTTTTGTAAGTTCTACGTTGCTATGTCTATTATGAATTGCTACATCTTGAAGAAATATTGGTGATGTTAATGTGTTTGAATTGTTGATACAAAACCAAGTGAGTGAACATGTACGTTAGGATACTCTTAACTTGTTTCCGACTTGAATATTGATTTTGATGCAGTGTTATACTACTTGCGGAATTTCTATAGTCATGAACATTGCATAATCTTGTCACTAGAATGCTTACATGTTAGGATGTCCCGTTCATCGGAATAAGACTTATAGTTGCCTACCGACATAGGAGGTTGTGATTATTGATAGAAACAATACCATGAGGTAATCCCTATGTAGCAGTCTTGATATATCTAACATGAAAATATTGCAAAGGTTGCAAGAAGTGATACATCTCTGATTTTCTTGTTGGAATATAGCTCCTACAACGTATGTCGATGAAGTCTAAGTAATCGACCACTTTCACTTCACTAATTTGTATCAACAAACTAAGTGTGGGGTGGTACCCCTACTACTTATGTATAGATTGTATCCATTGAGATTGTGCTAACGTGAACTCTATTTCAAGTCTCAGGTACAATGGCACCCAAAGCGAGACAAGGCAAGGAGAAGGCTACCACTTCCCAAAAGGGCAAGAAAAGAGGCCGCAAGGAGCAAGGAGAATCATCCTCAATGCAATTACCACGCCGTATGTTTGGAATAAAATGGGTTCTTGAGGAGGAAGCCAAGGAATGGTATAGGAACAACAAGGAAAGAAAATATGTTCATGTCAACTTGATAAACAAGGAAAGCCTAGCGAAGAAGGAGCCGCGCATGTTGGCGAAGATCATGGCATTAAATCTAGATTTTATCTTCCGCGACATGGGAGAATGTAATCTTGATTTGACAAGAGAATTTTATGCCAACTGGTCGCCGAAAACCACAGGCAGCGAAGTCAAGATTCGGGGCCAAGTTTTACAACTCAATACGGATTTGATCAACTCCTTTCTTGGCTTGCCTTCAGTCGATCCAGAACCATTCAAAGAGCTGTACAGCAGACCTCCTTATAGAGAAATTCGGCACACACTTTGTGGAAGTAGATCCATGGCACGCTGGAGTAGACACAAGGACACTGGTCGACACAACACTTTCCCATATGCTTCTTTGAATAGGGAAGCAAGGATATGGTTGCGCATGGTCAACTCTTGCCTCATTCCAGGGACGCAATGCACAAAAATAACAAGAGATAGAGTGTGCTTGGTATACGCATTGATGACGAATGTCCCTATCAACATTGGGGTAATCATCCGATCTACAATGCGGAAGGCTATGCTACACAAGCGGTCCCATTTTAGCTTTGGCAATCTGTTGACTGCAATCTTGAGGAAGGAAGACATCGAAGAGGAACCAGCTGATCATAAACTCCCATACAATCCGAAGAAGGTTGACCTCACAAAGGTCAAAGATGCTGAATCAACACATGGCATCAACCTTACTACGGCAGAGAGACATGCTCGGGATGAGAGTTTCTCCCGCCATATGTACGGCATGATGAAGTTTACCATGATAAGCGGGGGTCGTGTTCCAACTACTGCAGAGCTCCAATAGTTGGACTATGAATACCCAATGAATGAGCATGCGAGGGCGATGTGTGGAGAAAGTGTATATTTTGAGGAACCTCTTGATGACGACATGCCAACCGATGATGATCGACGAATGCCAGACTCCGACGTGGAAGAGAACTCTGATGACGATGACTCTGATGACGATTCCGATGCAGGGGGTATGACCCCAGACATAGAGGATGAGTCCGACTAATCAGGTTCTTCTTATTTATTTTTCACTGAGGGCAGTGTGTCCCGTCTAAGTGTGGGGTGCTGGTATTTGCATGCTATACTTCTCTATCCACATTTGCATTTATTTATGTTTGTTTGTTTTGTTAGTAGTTAATTGTTTTTTTCAGTAGTTAAATTTTTTTTTTTAACTTAGCTTTGCATGAAATTATTCTAATAGGCAGCATGAGATTATGACAAGAGTTTGTGCTAAAATCATGACTATTGAGATGTTTAGGCTCTAATTGTGACTCACTATGTGATATTGTTTGGTTTAATTCCTTCATCTGTTGGGTCAAGAGTCTATACTACTCCCAATAAAGTCGACCATGTGCCTTGTGTGTGTGAGATAATAGTATATTCTGTGCTTGTGGATGATGCTAGAACTTGCCTGGTATGTATGTAAAGCGAAAATAAAGAGTGCAAGTCTAGGAGATGATTTAGGCATTTCTTTGGCAACCTATGATTATTTACCTTCTTTTTACCTACCCATGGACATTATCCTAGTCAACCCCTTTTGAGCCTTTAGCCTATTTTCTTTGACAACCTCATATGAAAGCCTAATCCATTTTTTCAAGACCATAATTTGATCCAAATTCCTAAGTGCTTTAAAGTGTAAAGTCATGTGACAAAATAAGAGGAGATTGGGTGAATATGATGCTTTAGAATGTATGGGTGCTTGAATTCATTATGAAAAAGAAGTGCTATCATAAGAGGTATGTTATGAAAAGAAAAAGGAAAGGAAAACTAAAAAGTTGGTTATGTTTAAAATTGAAAAACAAAAGA
This sequence comes from Capsicum pubescens, assembly GCA_030864215.1. Taxonomy (NCBI): domain Eukaryota; kingdom Viridiplantae; phylum Streptophyta; class Magnoliopsida; order Solanales; family Solanaceae; genus Capsicum; species Capsicum pubescens. Next base: position 46,968,529 of record CM061549.1, read on the forward strand.
GGAGAAAAAGGGTGGTAGATTAAAAGAAAGTAGAGAGGTTGTTTGAAAGAAAAGTGTTAATGATATAATGTGATGTATTAAAGCGCTTAGGAACATAGTCACTATTTTTGGCCAAAATAGTCCTACCCGTCCCTTAGCCTACATTACAACCAGCAAAAGACCTATTTGATCCTAAGCTTAGCATTCTGACATTTAGTGGAGCATTACACTAAGGGCAAGCCTATGGTCATCAGTTACAACATATGAATTCTTTGTGAGAGTGAGAGCAAAGATATTCTTATACCCATGTTTGAAAAATATGCTATACTTGTGAGTGATTATGGGTAATACATTGTGAGACACACATGGTTGATGAGTTTTGGGTGGTCGTGTATGATTCCTTGTGCCTTGACTTTTGAATATGAGTTGACCACCATCACGAGTCTATGTTGGAGGCTGAATTGTTTCTACTAATGATCAGAAAACTACTCTTTGTTGATAATTGTTGTGCTTGTCTTGATGAATATTTTGTGTTGTTGCTGTGAAACCCTAAGTTGATGTTTAGAGGGACATGATATTTTGTTCGAGGACGAACAAAGCTTCAAGTGTGGGGTGTTGATGATAGGCGAATTTATACGCCTATAGCACTATATTTTGCCCATATTTTAGCCTAGTTTCGAGAACAAATTATATATTTTATGCACTTTTAGTCCTTTTTCCTGTAAGTGAGCTAACGAACATGATTAGCAAAGTTTCAGGTATAAATGATGCAGAATTCAGCATTTTATGGATAACTTGACGCCAAAGAAAGCTTCACGAAAGGAGAAAAGCCAATCTTGGATGCCAAGGACTAAAAATGGCGCATGGAAAATCTGTCCCGGGCTAAAACAACATTTCTGAAGACTTTGGGGACTAACAGTAATTTATTAGGATTAGGATAATGATACATTAACCTAGTACAATTGGGTTAAGTATTTCATTAGCTTAGTAGGATTTGGTTAAGCATTTCATTAGCTTAGTAGGAATAGGATATGGGTATTATAAATACCCTATCTTGCTAGAGATTTTAGGACATCTTCTTACATTCAATTCTATTCTATTCTACTTCTAAGACATTCTAGTTCTAAACAATCATTCTTCCATTAATTCTATTTTTCTTCTTCTATTCATCTATTCTTAAATTCCACAACAAGAGAAATGTTACTTTGCTAAGGGATTCACGCCTAACGCCTACCACACCATTACAAACGTGAAATCTTTATTGTGGTATAACAAAAATGTCAATTGTGATTTCCTTCGCACTCATGGGTAACTAAACTTCTCTGTTGGGGTTATAGAAGACGAATGAGATACTATCTATTGCTATGAGTTTGTGAGTTCGTGACACGTATGTTGCTTATATCATTATTCTCTTCATCTTAATCTAAATTCTTTGTGGTTGCAAACGTAAGAATATGCCAGTATAACATTTAACTTGTTCGAAAGAAAGGTTATCTGTCTGGAAAAGAGATAATGTCAAGGTAGTAGGGTCCCATCCCCTATTAAAAAGTTAGTGCCGTAACTGGATTAACCTCTTGGAGAATTCGTACCGTTAGACACGCTTTAAGCTCGAAAGATTTAAAGTGAAATAATCCTCGAATAGGTCGAAAGACGCCTGGATTTACCATCGAATACAATTCTCTATAAGCACATGCATGTCTGAATTCAACACACTCATAGTCAATAGAGACGTATAACTCAGAAGGTGGACATAACCCCAACTCCTCAATTCTCATTGTTTACATATTACAAAATATTCGTTCTTTTACTTTGCTATTTTCTGCTTACGAGACTTGCACTAAAAGTCTAGTAATCTTTGCTTACTTGTTGACCAAGCTATTCCCTGTGGGATCGATACCCAACCCAGTTGGGTTCTATATTTGACAAACGACCGCTTTACACTCCTACGAGAGCTGTAGATTGAGCGTTATCAGGTGACTTTTGTGTAAATAAGTATGTTAGTTGAATAACTAATGTTTGAGGATGATCTACCCCTTTATAGTGATTGACTAATGTGGTAGCTAGTAGCATGTGTGGATTGTATGGTAGTCTGTGGGGGGAGTGTTTGACTCAGATTTTTTTTTCTTCATACAGAGTAAGATATGTATTCTTAGATCATTGATTATTGTGTGTCAAGTTTCTATCTCTTGAAATCTTGTTATCATTGTGTTGTTGAAACTCAAAGTCTAGTGAAGCCGTGTGGGACTCTTTCGATTCACTAGCATAGTTGTCTTGTCAATCTTCTCGTTTTCTTGTTCAAAACACAAAAAAATTAAAGTCTAGTGAAGCCGTGTTGAGGCCTTTTTCGATTCACTAGCAACTTGTTGTTCTTGTGTTGGTTGAATATATGTATAGCTGAATCTTTTCGCATGATATTGGGTTGGTAATGAAGTGATACGTACTTGTGTGTTAGTTTAGTAAAAGGTAGAGGAGGAGTTATTAGTTAAGGTGAATTATTGTCTGCTTGAAGTATGAAAATGGCTAGATGAGATAGTAAGTTATAATTATAGACTCATGGTTGTTGTGGAATTTGAAGGTAGTCTAAATGTACGCTTGGGTAAGTAAGTGTAATGTGAGAAAGCCGTATAAGTAGATAAGATTGTACGGGGTTATGATATGAGATTAAGGTTGATCATGTCTATTATGTGACTTTACCCCCCCTCTCCTTGACCTTTTTTTCATTGGTAGTTGTAATCTAGTACTACTTTTGAGAAGGTATGTAGTAGATTTTTTGAGGTATTTGGATAGAATATCCCAATTTGATGGACTAGTATATTATGTTGCATTCTTCATTGGTGGTAAATAGTTGTTGTTAGACTATAGGCTTGAATTTAATGTATAATGTGGATGTAAGAGTAGTGGCTTAAGATTAATGATGAATGTTTGTGAGAATTGCGCGTCAGGTTGGGTTGTAAATCATGTTTAGCACTAGATATTAAGTTTGAACAGTTGGTGTTCATGAAGGTGGATGTGATGATTTCTTGGTTAATGATACTAGTTTTATGGAAGTGATCTAATAGGATTGAATGGTGTATGCAATAGATTAAATTTATTTGATTCATAATGAAGTATGATATTGTATGTATGAGGTAAAAAGTATGCCTAAGGTGATATAAGGTTGCGGTATTTTCTCTAAGGCTATTGCATGTTGTATGTGGCTAGTGGTACCGTTGAGTTGCTAGGTGGATAAAGACTAGTTAGATGGTACATGGTGTTCTAAATGGCCAAGTTAAGGAGTTTTGACTGATAGTGTGGAGCCTTTTGATATGATCTTGATCCTCATGGTAGAGAGATATAAGTTTGGGGTCGCAATATTGGTAGGCTATGATGGAAGTAGCATGGTTCATCAAAGGCTTGGTGATGTCCATGTTAAGTGTTAGAATCTAAGTTTGAGTTTTGAGGGTTGAACTAATAAAAATAAGAGTAGAAGCACTAGAGGATGTACAATTCAAGTATGGGGATATTCATGAAGATTCGAAGTTGGTAAGTGTTCAAGTACTATATGATGACTATTGATGGCTATAGAAAGATAGAGTGTACCTCAGAAGGTAGTATTAACAGTGGGTTTTCCACTTTAGGTGTAGTCATTCGGGTTAAGTTCTATGATGTGTGAGTATGGTCGTTTTCAAACCCTAGAGTGCAGTAAGTGTAGTTCAGTTTAAATTCTAGAAAGAGATCTCTCAAACTTAAGATGATGACTTGAAGCTAAGGGGGAGATGATAGGACGAATAACCAAGTCAGGCTCTCAGATTCTAGTAGTGATGCCAGTATGATATAGAACATCAGAAAATGAGGGTGAGACTCAACCCATTCTCATCTCAGTATTTTTCAGTTATCCCAATACCTACTCATGCCTTACGTTTCAGTTCCATGATCATGTTTCATGTTCATTCATATAATAGAAAATCATGTGCTCTTCCAATTCCTAAATGAGGAATTCCAGTTCATTTTAGTAGTCGGAATCACATTCCATAAGTTATGAACTCCAAGTTGAGGTCATGCAACTCATGACTCATGTACTCATGCTTTATAGTGTGCTCGGTTTCCATAACTCATGCTGCACGCCAAACAATTGGTGAGATTCAGCTTATATCCAGGTATGCCCTCAACTCAAATCACTTTGATGAATCCGTGATGTTGATTCATTGTTCCTCAGGTTCAGTTAAGTGTCAAGTCTCATATGATATCCTTCCATGTTTCAAGGTCTTATGTTCTAACCTTTTAGTAACTCCTCCTAATGTAATGATAGTGGTGATGAGTGAATGTTTTCTTGTTGATGAAAGATCATTGTATGCTTGTTTTAGATAAGGCCAAACGTGTGAAGTAAAATCTGGGGCCAAGTCTTGAATACATGTGATGGTTAGTGGAAATTGGTGTGTGTATGTTCTTGGGGTAGCGCGTGGGAGTTATATTGATAGTGGTTTGAGAATATGTGAAGTATGTCTTTATGGGTGTCTATCTTGAATTTCATATGTGGTTATAAAGATAGGCTTGAATGACCTATTGGGATTTAAGTGGAGGAATGCAATATACGCTAGTGAATCCATAGTAAGAGATCAGAGTTAGTCATTGAAGTGGTAAGGCACGATATGTATAGGGTGAACTTTAAAAGGATATAGAAGGTTGAATCATATGGTTTGGACTAGTATCGTAGTGTGGCATGTTGTAGTTTGTGAATTGGAGTTAGGCTTGATCATGGTGAGAGGATTTAAGCTACTATAGACATTAGTAGAAAGATTTATAAATGCCCATATGAGAGTTATAAGTTGAATCGAATGTATATGGTATTTAAGGAGAATAGTATAGTTAAGGGATATTCGAGAAGTGTGCTAAGCTTGAAAGTAAGAAGTTGTATTTCCTAAGGCCTAGTAATTCTATCCTAGTTTATGAGCTATATGTTTATATTCCATGCTATAGAGTGATGTCATTGTTGTGATTCCAAAGTTGGATGCATTGTGTAACTCATGTTTAAGATTCTTTGCTCCCTAATGGTACTAGAACTTCTTTAGAGAGGGTGTGGAAGAGATACTCCAATTATATATAAGTTTCCAGTATAGTTCAGTCTGAATAGCCAGAAATTCAGTTCAATAGTCAGGCAGACAAGTTGCTGTGGTTATCCACCTTTTCACCTGGTCCTACTATCCAAAGTCTCATGCGTATGACCATCCCAAGAGATAATCTATTCCATCCATGTAAATTAAGAATTCAGTTCAATCCAAGTATCATGTTTCAGATTCAGCTATTTAGTCATGACTCTGTTCATAAGAGTTCAACGCATAATCTCAAATTTTTGCAAATATTTTAGCTCAGACAGTGTAATACTCTTGTACGATATAAGTCTTGCTGTCTTATGATCATACTTTCATAAGTTATCACTTCCAAATTCAATATGCATGATTAGATCATGAACATTTCAAGGGAATCCTAAACTTTCAAAACGAATCAGCTTCTTGAAGCAAGAAAAGTAAAGTCAGCTCAGAATTCAGTTTCATGATAGAAGTTTAAATGTTTCAGATCAGTTATGTCCTTTCTTAGAAGGCACATCATGTCCGTGTTATTCCATACCTTTAAGCTTCAACAAGTTCCTACCCATCATTCGGGGACGAATGATCCCAAGGGGGAGATAATGTAACACCCCGCAATTCGGGGTAGAATGAAAACCGTCATTTCTATGCGTAGATGTTACAAAAGCCATAAATCCAATGCAAATATAGTGTGTTAATCATTTATGTAGTGTTTAAATCTATTTGGGCATGAGTCGAGATCATAGAGGTCCCTTAACTCAAGGACTAATTGAAAGCTTTCCTATCGTTCAAGTTTTAGTAAGTGTCAAAACTTGGATCAACTTCAATCGACCATAAATCCTTGTATATGTCGAAATTAGGGGCCTACTATATATCAAATGAAAGGTATTTGAGTCCTCTTTCCAATGCCACAAATTTTTCCAAAATCCGATATCGAAGCTAAAAGTTATGCCCATTTTACTCTAGCATATTAGGCTGGCAACTAAGTGACGACAATTCTGACGGCTTGTCACAAATATATCATCAGCCTTAGGCAGAAACCCATCAATTTCAGGTCCTAGGTGATGACCTGGGCTGACGGGCTATCACAGATCTAACGGCTTATCAGCCTTGGTCATCAGCTGAGAATTTCAGCAACTGGGAAGTGATTTCGTAGGGGTATTTTGGTCTTTCCCTCACTCCAAAAACCTTTCACACGAATTAAATCACCCCTTAAGTGTTATTACTCAATTATTATCAATTTTACAACATCAAAAACTTCCTCTTCACTCTTAAAATAAGATCAAATTAGGGTTTTCTCCAAGAACAAGAAATTCAAGAAAAATCAAGCCTTAAGTTCAAGATCTCCAAGAAACAAATCAAGATACGAATTTTATCTATCAAGATTTAGGTTCCATCTTTGAGATCTTATAATTTAAGGTACGTGGGGTTTATCCTAAAAACTACATGGGCTTGGAAACACTAGAACCTGATTTAAAGATTTTCAAGCATCATTTTAGAAAGGGGTTTTGAAATACATAATTTTATTATGCAATATAAATGTTCAAATGCATTGTTGATTTGGTCCTTAGGCCTTTCCCCTTAAATTGATTTACATGTATATGTATATGTATGAAAAATTTAGATTTGAAGATTGTTTGAGAGCATAAATTATGAAATCCCTCTCTTGTGATGACTTTAAATTTGGGATCTTATTGTGAATGATTTGATATGCATGATTTATGGCTTGAAAATAATTTACTCAAATACCATAGTATTTTGAGCATGATTTAGAGATTTTGAGAGGGAGTTTCTTGATATAAATGTGTTTTGTTAAAGAGAGAAAGATTTGGATAAGATTAAGAATTTTGACATGACCACCTTGTATCATTAGAAATATTGTCAAAGAGAGTTGCATACATGTGTTTACATGAGTATTTAAGGAAAGAGTGCTTCGAACTGATTTATTGATATGGTGGTCCCAAATTTATGTTTTGGAAATAAAGATTGTAATATGCTAATAATGGCTCAGAGATGTGACTTGGAAGTCAATGGTATGATGATACCTTAAGTATGTACGCCATAACAAAGTATGTTTTCAGAGTATGTCTTCAGAGAATGTTTTCAGAATATGTTTTCAGAGATTGCATGTTTTAAAGAGTTAAAAATAGGAATAAAGAGGGTTAGGTGGTTACCCGAAGAAGGCTTGAGTTCTAGTAACTCTTATCCTAAAACCGTATTTGCCGATACGGGCAGATTATTATTATACGCTGGTGACGGCCGTGTGGTGTAGTAGATTCAGAGACTCCGACCCTTGCTGCACACTTGGGTTGGGGGCTTGGCTGCCGATTTAATGGCAGATTCCATATAGTTGTGGAATTATAGAATTATAGGGTATACCACCTAGCGCAGAAGTAAGACAAAGAGTGTCACAGATTTCAGATGTTTTCATAGAGTCTTTTGAAATACCCATGTGATTTCTTACTATATGATATGTTTATGAACTACTTTAAATTGCTCTCATATATGTTGAATATAAATGATTATTTTGGATTTGATTTGCATACCAGTACATCTATATTGACCCCCTCCCCTACCTTTCAGGTTCTGAGGCTCAGCCTAGAGATCCAGATAAGCAGTAGATAATTCAGACAACAGATCTGATTGTGCATTGGTGAGCCTTCTCTATTCCAGAAGGCCTGTCCTTTCAGATTATATCATCTATTATAGTTTTGGTCTACTGGGGGCCTTGTCCCAGTTTTCAGATAGTTGTTATTTTCAGATGTAGTAGAGATTTCTCAGACTGGTTCAGATGTTGTTTTGTTGATATTGGGGTTTTATCCTTCATTGTTAAATTAAATTCAGAGTATGACCATGTTTCTGTATTCGATTCTATTTTTGCATTTTTTTTTATTATATGAATGTTGTGCATGATTACCAGATAGAGAAGGGCGTTCTGGGACTTTATGGTTCGGGATGCCCGTCATGGCCAGGCCCCAGTTCGGGTCGTGACACATTTATCATCTAAACCCCCCGCCTAATCTCACAAGATATCAATACTTATATTTCAACCAAGGTCAATCTAACTACGGGTAAGCCTAACCTACCTCGAGTCCAATTGCTGACGAATCAACAAGCTTTGCCTTCCCTTTTTTTGAAGCTTCTTCTTCCATGAGCCAATCTATCAAAAACATAATATAAGAATCATTACAAGAACAACAACACCCATTATGGCGCCATTATGCCATGGGTCCAAAATAACACCAAATCCCCAAGTGGGTCCCACCTTCAAAAAATGAGTTTCCGAGACCAACCCATAGTCTAAATATCATTAGGGAGCTAAAACCCTTAAGAAATTTGAGTAAAGCAATCACATTTTTGGCTACAATTGAGCCTCAAAGACTTAGGGTTTTTGGTCTAGAAATCAAGAAATTAATACCAAATTTGAAGGAATCTAACCTTAGATTTGTAGCAAAAAAAATGGATTACCCAAGTTACTAAGCTCGTAATCAACCCACAAGACTCATTTTTTTATGAATAAATATTTATGTCTTCTAGAGTTTTCAAAAAGCTGAAGAATGCCTCAAAAATGGGCCAAAAAAGCCTTTTTATACGAGTTTAAATAGGCCTGCAAGGTCAAAATTTAATATTCTGGATGCATTGGTGAAGTCAGATTTTTCATACGAGTTCATTTATGCCACTTAAGGGTCCCACAATAATATATTCCAATTTTTGAGTTTTCGATTAATGGGTCAAAATGAGCTCGGGTGCTGTGGGATCCGAACCAAGGGTCTACCTATCATAAAATCAATATTACATACCTATTGGCGCAGTCAAAATTTGCATCTGGAATCATTTTATTGAAGTTTTCGCTCTGCAGACAATTGAAATCAATGAAGACTTCACATTGAAAAAAATGATTCTAAAAATCAAATGAATCGTCAGGTAACCAAACAATCGGTTCTAGCAAGTCATTAATGACTTGGGACGACTATGGAGAAGCTCTATCAGTGAAAATAAGCAATAACACGGCTAATGACCTGAAAGGTCATTACAAAGAGCTTTTAGACATATCATTTATGATGGAGAATACATCTATTCTTAATGTCCAACAAAAAACTTATTTCATGTCTTGTATTAATATCAATCAGGCAGATGATTTTTGAAAAATTCCTGTCTTACGTTGTTATGATCATGTTCCATAGAACTCAACTCCTAAATCATGTTAATGCTAAATCTCATACTTCTCATTATTCGTGCTTAACCAAATTTCTTTATGTTTTCATGAAACCTCTCTTGGTATAGGTGAGTTAAAAGAGAGTTCTTGAGGTGAAGTTTCAGCCCTTATGTCGTGCTTATAGAACTTTGATAAGTCCATTGTTATCATTTGGGGATGGATGATCCCAAGGAGGGATAATGTAGCACCCCATATGTTTGAATGTTTTATTAGAGCTTAAAAATGAGCCTATATGACCTTTAGAATGAGTAGAAATCATTTGTGATTTTAATTCATATTGTTAGAGGCTTCGTAGACTGTGTTTTTCCCCTTTTTCAGTTTCGAAGAATTGGAAAATATTATTTTTCAGCTTTTTAAACTATTTTGAAACCTTAAAGAAAAGTTCAAAATAATTTAAGAAATTACAGAGTCGCCACCTGATTTTTGAGAAAATATCAAGGAAAACTAAAAAATATTACTTAAAAGATTCTAAATAGAAAAACCTTTTAAGTTTAGAGATTCTGAGTAAGTAGTTCCTATTAATACTCTTAAAAGGTTGTTAAGACACCAAGCGTATCTGCTAACTTGCGGTTATCCGGACTATTTGAAAATAATTTTTTGACTAAATTTAAAAGGGAAAGTTGATTTTTGAAAAAAAAAATCGATGAAGGAAAAGTTTATTTTCAATATTTGTGCAAAACGAGTTTTGACGACTTAGAGGGAATTTTAAATAAATCTAAGAAAACTATAAAAAACAACTAGCATATAAAAGGGACAGGGAGAGACTAAAAGACTTAAGCCATTAGACTTAAATCATTCAAATGAACGTGTCCTAGTCTAATCATTTGGGATTTTGCCCCACTTGCATTTGTCCTAGTCTAATCATTTGGGCTTTTGGCCCATAACCTATCCTAAGCTAGTTTTCGGACCGTGAAGGCCCAAAAATCCATTTCACCTGTATTAAATTACAACTTTAGCTTCGAGTCCCAAATGAATGAATAAATAGATAAATAAATAAATAAAGAATAAGACAATAATAAAAATCAAGACTTTTCAAGTCTCTTAGCGACCTCATCATTGAGTTTTGACCTATTTTCCTTCTTCTTCCACTTTCTTGCACCCGAACGCCATATAATCGACTTTGGGTTTAAACCTTGGACTTGATGGGCCTCATTGGCCCATTACAAATGCAAGAGGAATGGAGTCCATTTGGACTCTAAAATAGATTCATGAAAAAAAAGGATAAAAGAAAAAGAATTAATATGTATTCAAAAATTTTAAACTTGATAGATAAATGGTGAGATGGAAAAATAGTATTCTCAAACATAAAGAAATAGTATACTTTGATATAAAAAATAAATCAAATTATCCAATGAAAAGAAAATTAATCTATTTCTCAAACAATCTTAAAAAAAATTGAGCCGAACACAATATAATCAACTAATCCTTGAAAAGAAGACATTGACCCACAAGTATAGTTGCTTAAAACTTGCACAAATATTTCCTATAGATTAACACATATTTGCACCAAATACTATGATATGATATAGTCTAAGACATATTTTCATTAAAGAAAGAAAAGGGTAATGAGGATAAGATGAGTAAATCTTTTTGTGACATCTCAAATATGAAGTACACGACATACTAATGCAACAACACTTTTCAATACAGAATGGAGTCAATTACTGGATTTGAAGAAAAAATTATGGTAGTATGTGAATAACAATGGGATGTCTAAATGCACAAAAATACTTAAAGAAATAAATCAATAAGCGAGGTGAAGCAAATAGCACATATTAAACATATTTGACAAATGATATTCAAAGACAAGATGGGAGAAATAGTAAAAGATTAATTCTAAGAAAAAATGTTCAATTACGCCAACTCCTATTTTAGTTCAACACCATTTCAACAAAATCTATAACCCTAACAACTTTTCAATCTAAACAAGATAAAATCAAAGACAGTTTTGACCACGAAAGCAAGTAACTCACTACTTCAAATTGAGAAATAATTTCACAGACCCTTAACAATAGTAACCATTGTTTTTCGACATAAAGGAAAAAACTTTACATACTAAAAGCAAACATATCCACCAATAATGAATTTAAACAAAGCATGAGCACTTATTTTAACCAAGAAAAGATCGAAACTTTATCAATCTAATTCAAAAAGGTGAAACAAACGATAGTGACTATTTTTTTCAACATAAAAGAAACAAATCTACATGCTAAAAACAAACATATCCACCAACAATGAATTTAAACAAAGCATGAGTACGTATTTTAAGCAAAGATCAAAATTTTATCCATAATAATCAAAGAATAAAGCCAAAAGGCGAAACAATCAATATTAACTATTATTAACTCATTTTATCCCATGAACATAAAATAGCCATAATATTGATATCATAACATCCTATGTCCTTCGAGGCCGTCTACAACAAATCATCCCAGCAAACAAAATTACAACTACGAAACTACGAAGAAGGAGATGAAGAAGAAAAAGATAATAAAACTAAAAGAGAAAGGTGTGTTTACCTTTTCAGTAGCAACAAAATGAGACTTCAAGCTTTCTTCAGAGTTTTGATCACCACCGAAAAGAAATCTTTCGAGAACACCGAGTAGCCCACCGCTTGAAAAATTTTTACTACAAAAAAATCAACTTTTTGCTCAAAAGTTTTTTTCCACTCTTTGAGACTTGGTTTTCTATCAAGATACTGGTGGTATTTAGAAAAGGATGAGGAATCAATTCTTTTCATCCACCAGTGTAGGAGAAAGAATTTAGGGGCATTTTGGGAATTTCAATATTGAGTAAAAGGTTTGTTGGAGGATAAAGTGAGGTGGAATTGTACAATTTAGTACAAATTTTGAATTTCAAAAATAAAAAAAGGACAAGATTGAGGTGGAATTGTACAATCTAGTACAAAATTTGGATTTCATAATGGAAAAAGGACAAGGTTGAGGTGGAATATTACCATATAGTACAAATTTGAAATTCAAATTTGAATTTTGGGATTTGAATGGGAAGATTCACTTAGGCTATTTATTAAATACCCAAAATTAAATTGAAATTAGCCAATCTCATTTAAAATTTGGCCAATTGAGAATCAATTGGTCAATTATATTGCAATTATTGTCCTAAATCAAAATTTTAGTCAATTTTATTTAAATTAATATCAAATTGAAAATCAATTGACTGTAATTATAGCCAAATTCAATAAATTTACTAAAATTTAAATAAGACGTGACACAACTTATTAACCGGTTTAACCCCGAGCATCTTGAATAGATAAAACTAATTAAATATTTCTCCAAATAAATTATTTTTGAGAACAAATTATATTTGAATCAAGATTTTATTCATTTGAATTAATTTTCAAGATTAATCTCAATAATAGTCCAACTTTGATAAAAATGTTTATTTAAATAACAAAATTTATACAATCTCATTTATGTAAATACTAAAATTTATAATCTTCACTTAAATGACAATCCCAAAATAAATATTTTAGAGCACGTTTATCTGGAGGAAATAAATATTTTGCTTTTATTAAAAATCAAAGAAAATTAGGATTAAATTTAGTCGTGGAGGGCAAAAATTAGGTGTCAATAGACTGAGTTAGTCAAATGTGTCATGTCGTATTTTAAGACTTGGATTTTGAATTATCATTTAAGCTGAAATTTATAACTTATGGGTCTAATTCTGCACTTTATTTATAACCATGCTTATGATGAAATGCTAAGGGGTCTTCTCGGGCCTTCATTGATCTGGGTTGCCCATTGCATCTAGGACTTGGGTTCGGATCATGACAATTACAATTTCAAAAAATAAATGCAACAACTCAAAAGGGTAAAATCCTACACCAAAAATGCAGAAATATTGGACGTAAGAAGACGAGGAACTAGACTCAAGAAGTAGGATGAGAGAAATATACTTCGCCAAAGCATAATTATAATACCTCTTATTAGACTTAGCTCGGTTCAGCTCCTAGTGCATGCATAAGATGCTTAAAACCTGAAAATTTAGCTAAGTGTTGGGGACTTAGCCATTTTTAAGATCTCCTAACTTTGAGGATTTTTAAATTGACCTTTCGGACTCCAAGATGATGGTTTTTAAGTTAATTCATGTCGGTGACGTTTTGGATTTTTCAAACGAGAATTGAGGCACGTTTGGATTTCAATTCCAGAACTTCACTACGATAGTGGTGCGTCGCGGTAGGTATAGCAATGGGCCATTCACTGCATCGCGGTGTCCCTCTAAACGGCATCCCAGTTATGAATTTAATCTTCTGAGAGGCAGTTAGGTCTTTTCCTACCGCCTCAACTCGTAAAAATACAAGATTAAAGTCAGTTAGGACATTATTTTCCCATATTCTCCAATTTTACTCTCAAGAACAAACCCTAATCATCCCACCCAAGTTCATCCATCCCATCATATTCTCTTCAAGAAAAGCCAAGAATTTAAGTTCCCTAATCCAAGAATTTCAAGAAAGCTTGTAAGATCATCTCCAAGGCTTTCGAGGTCAAGAATTCTCCACCAAGTCAAGTCTATTAATGTATGTGGGGTTATGAACACGGATACTCTTTCATCCTTACACCCAAAACTTATTTTAAAGTTCATATTATGTGATTTACAATTAGGGTTCATACCCAATCTATTTTGTTTTGAGTTTATGGATTTATAAAGTGATTTATGTATTAAAGTGCATGCTTATTCTAATCTATTTATGTTTTGACTTAAAGATTCTCTATTATGATTTGTATATCATGAGTTTGATTTGAATATTTATTAAAGATTTTCAATTGAGTTTTAAGAATGTTATTATGTTACAAGTTATATGAAAGAAAGTATGGGATTTAAAGGCTTTAACTGCATCAAGGTTACACATGCTCGTGTTATGATTTATAAGATTCATATTGGATTTTGATTTCATTATCTTGATTAAAATTATTTAAGTATTTCTAGAAGATTATTGAGCATGAAATATTGTAAAGAAATTCTAAGAATTTAAGCTTATATTATAAGTCCTAAGTACAAGTTTTTGAGATTTCAAGAAGACTATGCTCTTAAGTTCCTTTGGTAAGTTATACCAAGATTTAAAGTAAAGATTGATCTTTTGATATGAACATAAGATATGGAATCCACATTTGTTCATCCTGATTATTATTTAAAGAAAGAGATGCATAACTGGTTTTCATTCTATAAACCCTAATTCTATTTTAAGTTGGATTTCCTTAAGTATGAGCATATAAGTAATATGGGAGTAGTATTTAGCACTGAGTTGGGTATGAGTCCAAGGTCACATGCACTAGAACTACGTGCCACCATAGGTTTAAGTCCCATTGTGGGTTAAGTATAGTGATTACTCAAGTTAAGGTTCTATTCTGATGACAAGGGTAGAACAGCTCTCCTCAATGTGGGTAAGGCATTGGACTCCATGATAGCTCAAATGGTTTATGTGTAACACCCTATAGTCGTAACACTCTTTTGATGCTTCTAGAATGATCTTTAGGCCTCCCACAGTGATGGAGGATCAGATATTAATGTTGTGGGAGGTGTTGGGAGTGTTTAAGGACCTCAAAACTAAGTAGGCATCGCAAAATAGAGCTTAGGCGATGGCTAGGAATTTCCTTACCATCGCCTACCTTCCCTGGAAAGGTTTGGCGATGGAGTTGGGACCGCAAACCTTAAGGTTAGACATCGGTTAGGAACCACAAACCCTATGTTTTGCAGTTTAGGAACTCCATTTTAAAGTTAATTTAAGGGAAACAAAGTCTTTTTGCACCCAATAACCATCCCTAAACATACTTATACAAAATGAAAGTCCCTAAATATGTTTAAACACTCTCAAATCCCTAGTTTATCTTCCTTAAACATAAGAAGAGAGAAGCAACTTAGGGTTTAGGCATTCAAGCTTAAAGAGCCAAATTTCTTCATGATTTCTTCATAACTAAGGTATGTGGGAATACTCTAAACACCATGGACATAAGTTTTACTAGAGTATCATGTTTAAAGATCCCTAATCATGTTTATAAAGAGGGTTTTTGATATTGTTTTGAAAAGTATGCATCATGGAATTGTTTTGATGAAAATATATGTTGTTTGGAACTATTTTCATAGAGTTGAACTATAACTATGTATATATGATTTCAGTTGTATTGTAAAGTTGATTGAGATCATGAATGACCAAACTCCCTCTCCTTTTATGATATATTTGATTTCAAGTTTCGTGGATTGCTCAAATTCATGGACTTTCTTAAAGAAAACTAGAGGGTGAATTCTTTACTAACGATCAATGAATGATACGGTTTGTGACATGTTGAGAGGGTGTTTTGAATGGAAATGGTTATTGTGTCAAATTAACAATTTCCATAGGTTTTGAATAATGTAAATATGATATGGCCACCATACTATTGTACTATTTGAGAGGAGAGTGTTTTTGATGTAAACTCAAATAAAAATCTATTGCATGACTCTCTCTCACTTGATATTTAAAAACATTGGGTGGTCATTAACATGATGACATGTTAAAAGGGCTACAAATATGTTATGATATGATTTAAATGACTTGCAAGTCAGGGTATGATGACATCCGATGATGACATGCCCTTAATAGAATAAGTATTAAATGTTTTGAAAGTATGAAACATGATTTTAAAGAACTAAAGTTGGGCTTAGGAGAGCTAATTGGTTACCTGAAGAAGGCATTTGAGTGTAAGGGCTTATCGCTGGAAACCGTAGTTGTCGATGCAGGACTTATGATATCGTATCCTACATAGAAGGATAATTAAATTAGGACATCTCACATAGGGGGATTCCTGTGGTGTACTCACATGGGGGTATCACCATCTCCAATCTTGGTAGCTAACTTGGATTGGGGGCTTGGCCGCCGAGTCAAGCACGGATTCCACATAGCCCATGGAATTATAGATTTGTAGGGTGTACCGACTAGATCAGAAGAATAATAAAGAGTGAGTCAACGTTGTCAAGAATTGATTTGAAGTTTATTAAATATGCACATGTATTTTTACTTATATTATGTTCACTGTTATTGTGAAATTCTCTCACCTATTTTGTATATAAAATATGCTATTTTGGGTCGTTACACATACCAGTACAATTTGTATTGACCCTCTATTTTTCAGGATATGAGGCTCAGTCCTGAGGTGCTGCTAAGCCATAGATCATTGACAGATATTTAGAGTTGGTGAGGCTCCATTATTTTGGAAGGCATCTGGCCATTATGTGATGTTTTCAGCTGGTTTTGGGTTATGGTCTGACCGGGGGCCTTGTCCCGATCTTTAAATAAATGTTATTTTCTTTTAGTTAGTAGAGATTTCGCAGACAAGTGTTAGATGGATTTGGGTCTATAGAAATTATGAACGTATAGTTTTGTTGAAATAATGAAATGACCATGTTTCCATTATGTTTTCCATATTTTTATAGTATATGAATTATGCATTTGATTGCCAAATAGAAGGGCTCTCGAAGCTTCATGGTTCGGGATTCCCGTTGCAGCTAGGGCCTCAGTTTGATTCATGAAAAACTTGGTATTAGAGCACGGTTCATGGTCCTAGGGTAACTACAAAATCACATCAAGTAGAGTTCTTTTTATGGGTGTGTAGTGTGCCACACTTATAAGGAGGAAGCTACAAGACATTTAGGAATGTCATCTTTTTCTTCATGTTCTAGATCGTGTCATTGTGTTATCCATTTAGAGGTTATCCAAATTCCTCCATTACTTTGATATTTAGATATGTCTCATTGTTGAGTTGATTCAAGTGTAGAAGCTTAGAGTCTAAATTATATGGTCCTTTCCAATTGAGTCATAAAAGATTATGACATAGTACAAAGACTTGAGAGGAGTCCGTTAGTTCTTCAAGATGGATTGATTTGAGTGTATACTTTATCCTGATGAAATCGTGCTTTTTAGCCTGAGGTATGAAGTGGATACAGTCCGTTTTCTAAAATCCTCATTGCAGATGTCATGCTTAAGGGTAGTGAGGTGTAGCAGAATGTTGGAACAATATTTCCACTCGAGTAGTAGTATGTGCTAAAGTGTCATAACCTATGAGCTGTAAGATGGTCCAGAAGTTAGTGATATGAGTTCACAAGCTTAGAAGTTAGAGTGAGGGTGACTTTTGCATAAAGAAGCTAGATTAGTTGTATAACCACTGATTGAGGGATGGGTTGCCATTTTATAGTGATAGACTAGTGTGGTAGCAATATTTGTAGATGGTATGGTAGTCTGTAAAGGAAGTGGGTGGCTATGATTATTATTAATTAAAAAATAAGTAAGGATCTTAGAATGGATAGTTATGATGGTTGTAGAAATCATTTGTAGGTTATGAATGGAGAGGGGTGGATCAGTGAATAAGTATGGGTAGAGACTTACTGGTGTAAATGGAATTTGAAGGTAGTTTAATTATATGCAAGGGTAAGTAAATATGATGGGAGAAGGAGGAATTTATAGATAAGATCGTAATGGGTTATATTATAAGATTAAAATCGACTATCCTTATTACGTGACTTTAACCCCCCCCCCTCCGATTGTCTTTTCTCTAGTAGTTGTAAATTAGTAGTTAATGTGAGAAGGTATGTAGTAGATTTTGAGGTGTAGTAGTAATGTTGTGGAGAGGAAGAACTTATGGTCCATAGTTAAGTGAAATAAGAGACTTAGGTTAATATTTCTATTCGATTGATTAGTAGAGTGTATGGCATGCTTCATATGATTGGTGTTGTTAGACAATAGGCTTGAACTTTAGATGTGGAGTGTAGTGGCAAAAATAGTAGCTCAAGATTGATAGTGCATTTTTTGTGGAATAAGTTGGCTTGATGTAATGTTTAAAATAGCCTAGGTTGGCAACTTGCGGAATAAGGAGTGAGAAATTGTAATATATATAGATATGTAGTCATGAAGATTAGTGTTAAGAATAATGAATTATGGTTGAGTCATTAAGTGGATAAGTACGTTAGTATAAAAGTATAAGTTGAACCCCGAGGTTGCATGTGGGTAGATAAGGTGTGATGTGTATGAGTGTCACATGTACCTAGATTTCATTCTCAAATCTTGTAGTATGGAGAAGTCTGGGTAATTGTTGTATAGCATTATGTAGAGTTGAATTGATAAAATATAGGTAGGCAATATGTGCCTTTGGTATTGTTTTACAAATTTTGTTAAGTTGTAAGTTATGTGATTAGAGGTGTAATACTAGTATGCTAAGATGTTGAAGACAAAGCATTAAGTGTTAAGAAACATGGATGTCGATGCCCATGATAATGTTAGTCATAAGTCAATGACTTTGGGGGTTGGAGGAAGTTAGGATTAGTGTCCCTGAAGAGGATTTCCTAGAAAGAATTTGTTTTCTTTATATTAAAAAATATTGAGGGGAGTTTGTGTTCATATGTATACTGATACCCCCCTTTGCCATGGGTTAGGCACCACAAACTTTAAGGTTTTCCATGGGTTAGGCGCCACAAACCCAATGGTTTTTTGGTTTAGGAACTCCATTTTTGAGTTAATTCAAGGGGATCAAAGTCTTTTGCACCCAATAATTGTCCCTAAATATATTTACACGAAATCAAAGTCCCTCATTACATTTAAAAACTCTCAAATCCCTAGTTTATCTTCCTTAAACATAAGAATAGAGAAACAACTTAGGGTTTGGGCATTCAAGCTTAAAGAGTCAAATTTCTTCGTGATTTCTTTGTAACTAAGGTATGTGGGACTACTCTAAACACCATGGGCATAAGTTTTACTGTTGTATCAGGTTTAAAGATCCCTAATCATGTTTATAAAGAAGGGTTTTTGATATTATTTCGAAAAGTATGCATCATGGAATTGTTTTGATGAAAATATATATTATCTTGAACCATTTTTCATAGAGTTGAACTCTAACTATGTATATATGATTTCAGTTTTATTGTAAAGTTGATTGAGAGCTGGAACGACCAAACTCCCTTTCCTTTTATGATATTTTTGATTTCAAGTATTTTGGATTGCTCAAATGCATGAACTTTCTTAAAGAAAACTAGAGGGTGAATTATTTACTAATGATCATAGAATGATACGGTTTGTGACATGTTGAGAGGGTGTTTTGAATGGAAAACGGTTATTGTGTCAAATTAACAATTTCCATGGGTTTTGAATAATGTAAATATGATATGGCCACCATACGATTGTACTATTTGAGAGGAGAGTATTTTTTATGTAAACTCAAATGAAAATCTATTGCTTGACTCTCTCTCACTTGATGTTTAAAAACTTTGGGCAGTCATTAATATGATGATAAGTAAAAGGGCTACAGATATGTTATGATGTGATTTGAATGACTTGTAAGTTAGGGTATGATGATTCTCGGTGATAAAATTCCCTTAACAGAAGAAATATTGAATGTTTTGAAAGTATGAAGCATGATTTTGAAGAACTAAAAGTTGGGCTTAAGAGAGCTAGTTGGTTACCCGAAGAAGGCATTTGAGTGTAAGGGTTCATCTCTAGAAACCGTAGTTGCTGATGCAGGACTTATGATATTGTATCCTACATGGGAGGATAATGAAATTAGGATTTCTCACATGGGGGGATTCATGTGGTGTACTCACATGGGGGTATCACCATCTCCAATACTGGCAGCCAACTTGGATTGAGGGCATGGCCACCGAGTCAAGGACGGATTCTATGTAGCCTATGAAATTACAGATTTGTAGGGTGTACTGACTAGCTTAGAAGAATAATAAAACGTGAGTCAAGGTTGTCAAGAATTGATTTGAAATTTATTAAATATGCCCATTTACTTTTACTTATATCATGTTCACTATTATTATGAAATGCTCTCACCTATTTTTTATATAAAACATGCTATTTTGGGTTGTTTCACATACCAGTATAATTTGTATTGACCCTCGATATTTTAGGATCTAAGGCTCAATTCTGGGGTCTCGCAAAGCCGTAGATCATTGACAGATATTCATTGTTAGTGAACCTCCCTTATTTTGGAAGACATCTTGCCCTTATGTAATGTTTTCAATTTGTTTTGGGTTATGGTCCGATCGGGGGCCTTTTTCTAGTCTTTAAACAGATGTTGTTTTCTTTCAGTTAGTAGAGATTTTGCAAATAGGTGTTAGATGGATTTGGGTCTGTTGAAATTATAACCATATAGTTTTGTTAAAATAATAAAATGACCATGTTTCTGTTATGTTGTCCGTATTTTATAGTATATGAGTTATGCATATGATTGCTAGATAGAAGGGCTCTCAGGCCTTTATTATTTGGGATGTCGGTCACTACTAGGGTCTCAGTTTGGGTCGTGAAAAACTTGGTATTAGAGCACGGTTCATGGTCCCAGGGTGTCTGCAAAGTCGTATCGAGTAGAGTCCTTTTTATGTGTGTGTAGCGCGCCACACTTATAAGGAGGAACCTACAAGGCATTTAGGAATGTCTCACTTTTCTTCATCCTCTAGATCGTGCCATTGTGTTGTCCATTTAGAGGTTATCCAAATACCTTCTTTACTCTTATTTTATTAGGTATGTGTCATTGTCGAGTTGACTCAAATTAGGAAGCATAGAGTCTAAATGACGTGGTCCTTTCCAATTGAGTCATAAAAGATTATGAAATAGTGCTAGGACTTGAGAGGAGTCCGTTAGTGCTTTAAGGTTGATTGATTCGAGTGTATACTTTATCCTGATGAAATCATGCTTTTTAGCCTGAGGTATGAAGTGTATACAATCCATTTTCTAAAATCCTTATTGCAGATGTCATGCTTAAGGGTAGTGAGGTGTAGCAGAATATTGGAACACTATTTCCACCCGAGTAGTAGTATGTGATAAAGTGTTATAACCTATGAGCTGTAAGATGGTCCAGAAGTTAGTGATATGAGTTCACAAGCTTAGAAGATAGAGCGAGGGTGACTTTTGCATAAAGAAGCTAGATTAGTTGTATGACCATTGATTGAGGGATGGGTTGCCATTTTATAGTGATAGACTAGTGTGGTAGCAATATTTGTAGATGGTATGGTAGTCTGTAAAGGAAGTCGGTGGCTATGATTATTATTTATTAAAAAATAAGTAAGGATCTCAGAATGGATAGTTATGGTGGTTGTAGAAATAATTTATAGGTTGTGAATGGAAAGAGGTATTTTAGTGAATAAGTATGGGTAGAGACTCATTGGTGTAAATGGAATTAGAAGGTAGTCTAATTGTATGCATGGGTAAGTAAATATGATATGACAAAGAGGAATCTGTAGATAAGATTGACTGTCCCTATTATGTGACTTTACCCCTCCTCCCCGATTGCCTTTTCTCTAGTACTTGTAAATTTATAGTTCATGTGAGATGGTATGTAGTAGATTTTGAGGTATAGTTGTAATTTCGAGGAGAGAAAGAACTTGTGCACCATAGTTAAGTGTAAATAAGAGACTTAGGTTAACATTTCTTTTTGATTGATTACTATAGTGTATGGCATGCTTTATAAGATTGTTGTTGTTAGACAATAGGCTTGACCTTTATATGTAGAGTGTAGTGGCAAGAATAGTAGTTCAAGATTGATAGTTCATGTTTTGTGGAATAAGTTGGCTTGATGTAATGTTTGAAATTGCCTAGGTTGGCAACTTGCGAAATAAGGAGTGGGAAATTATGATATATATATATGTAGTCATGAAGATTAGTGTTAAGAATAATGATT
Source organism: Capsicum pubescens (assembly GCA_030864215.1). Taxonomy (NCBI): domain Eukaryota; kingdom Viridiplantae; phylum Streptophyta; class Magnoliopsida; order Solanales; family Solanaceae; genus Capsicum; species Capsicum pubescens. The sequence goes on from CM061549.1 coordinate 46,990,446, forward strand.
TGTGGTTGAGTCATTAAGTGGATAAGTACGTAAGTATAGAAGAATAAGTTAAACCCTGAGGTTACATATGGATAGATAAGGTGTGATGTGTATGAGTGTCACGTGTACTTAGATTTTATTCTCGAATCTTGTAGTATGGAGAAGTCTGGGGAGTTGTCGTATAACATTATATAGAGTTGAATTGAGGAAATATAGGTTGGCGATATGTGCCTTTGGTATTGTTTTACAAATTTTGTTATGTTGTAAGTTATGTGATTAGAGGTATAATTTGGAGGAATTTAGGATTAGTGTCCCTGAACAGGATGTCCTAGAAAGAATTTGGTGACTTTGTATTAAAAATTATTGAGGGGTGTTTGTGTTCATGTGTATACTGATACCCCCTTGTGATAAGGAGTGTGGACGCATACGCTCATAAGAGTGCGAGTTTTAAAGTGATGGCTATAGAGTCTAGCGAAAGTTAAGAGTAGCATTTCCAGAAAGAAAGGCCTTCAAAGTATAGTTATCAGGGAGAGTTTAGCGTTTATGTGTATGGTGATATATCTTTTGTGTTGAGAGTTGTGGCTATATATTTGATGTGAGGTTATGTATGCAAGTCTAGGATTGTGACTTTGATCTAAAGGGTAGATGACGAACTAAGGTAGTTCTTGAATCTTCTCATGGTGGAAAGTTTCAGGGAAGAGTCATGATAAATCAATTCCTATTCAAGCAAACTCCTCATACTTCAATTTAAGAGGTCATTTTGCTAATGTCTTACGTTATGTATTCAAGTCATGCCTATGCATATGGTTCAAATTCTTTATGGACTTATGTTCATTTTCTGACCTCCAAAATAGAAGCAATAATATCTCTCTGTAATCCAATCTTTCATGTAATCAAACTCTACATTATGATGTTCGTGATCCATAAATTCGTGTCCCAAATCATGCTTGGTTCTTAGGAACTATGTTTTCATATGTTACTAATTCATTTTATGTCGGGATTAGCCAAAATGATAAAGTTATGCGAACTCATGACTATTTCAGCTCTAAAAATGAGAAGCAATAGCTTCGAGTAGAAGTCCTTGACTCAATCGTTGACTTCATGAATTCCAAACTTATGTTATACGACTCGTAATGTAAGTGCTCATGTTTCTCACTATGGTCTATCCTACGCACTCATGTTGTGTTGTGTGTATGTCGAACGACTCTCTACTTATGATCTAGACACTTGATATATGAAGCACTTTGTGTCTATTGTATTGTATCTTCACCTCATGTCCCACCTTGAGTAGATCAATAGATATGGGTTTTGATTGAATAGTGCTTCTCTCATTCATAATGCTTGTGCTCAGGTCCCTTAATGACCCTCCATATGTTAGTATGATGGTGGTTGTAGAAGCATAGTAATGTATTAGGTAGGAGAGTAGATATTCTTGAATGTGAAAATTTTGATATGATTTCTTTAGATAAGGTTATAGGTGAAGGGGAGAAAGAGGGAGATGAACTTTTATCATGTGAAATAGTTAGGAAGGAGATATGTGTTGAAAATCCTTGTGAGAGTGATTGAATTTTCTAGTCTTAGCAGGGAGATCCATGAAGTGGGTGTAGTAATGATAGGCTTGAATGTTGTGATTCATAAAAATATAAACCAATGTGCTATGTGGTTAGTACTCCTTGATTTAAAAACACGAGTGTGTTTGATGGTAGTGATAGGGTGAAGAAATCTTCTTAATGGGATGTAGAATACAGGGTCTCGTAGCTTAAGTTAGCACCTTTTACATCAAGTTAGTCTTATATATGGATGCAATGCAAGTTAGATTTTCGATCTTGTAGAAATGTGTTGTGTGGGGAAATTTTAAGTTGGAAATAATGAAGTATTTTTTTATTGTTTGGGCATAAATGTGTAGTGTTTTTAAGTTTAATGTCTATTCATTGTATCTTGCAAGGTGGAGAATGCTTCAGTTCCTATCAACCATGAAATTTTGTTTCATGATAAGTACCGATGTAAATCAGGCCTATGATCGCCAAATAAACTCATAGCATATGATTATGATCCCTAGAACTCATGTGCAAGGTCATCTCTATGTCAATTCTTATTATCTCACGCTTTGTGCCTACACGTTTCACTAGGGGTTATCATTAATATCTTTGATGCCTTTGCATATTTTGTTGAGGAAAAATTTTCAATGCGAGGTTACGTTTTTTATTCCATACTTTTAGAGCTCCAACAAGTCCTTACCCATTATTCGGGAATGAATGATCCCAAGGGGGAGATAATGTAACACCCCGTAGTCATAACACTCTTTTGATACTTCTAAAATGATATTTAGGACCCTGCAGTGATGGTAGATCATGTATTGACGTTGTGGGATGTGTTGGTAGTGTTTAAGCACCTCAAAACTAAGTAGGTGTCGCAAAATAAAGCTTAGAAGATGGCTAGGCATCACCTTACCATCGCCTACCTTCACTGGAAAGGTTGGCAATGGAGTTGGCATGAAAACCTTAAGGTTTACCATGGGTTAGGCGCCACAAACTTTAAAGTTTGCCATGGGTTAGGTGCCGCAAACTTTAAGGTTTGCCATTGGTTAGGCGCCACAAACCCTATGTTTTTGCAGTTTAGGAACTCTATTTTTTGAGTTAATTCAAGGGAATCAAAGTCTTTTTGCACCCAATAATCTTCCCTAAACATACTTACACGAAATCAAAGTCCCTAAATATATTTAAACACTCTCAAATCCCTAATTTATCTTCCTTAAACATAAGAAGAGAGAAGCAACTTAGGGTTTAGGAATTCAAGCTTAAAAAGTCAAATTTCTTTGTGATTTCTTCGTAACCAAGGTATGTGGGACTACTCTAAACACCATGGGCATAATTTTTACTATTGTATCAGGTTTAAAGATCCCTAATCATGTTTACAAAGAAAGGTTTTTGGTATTGTTTTGAAAAGTATGCATCATGGAATTGTTTTGATGAAAATATATATTGTCTTGAACCAATTTTCATAGAGTTGAACTATAACTATGTATATATAATTTTAGTTGTATTGTAAAGTTGATTGAGAGCATGAATGACCACACTCCGTTTCCTTTTATGATATCTTTGATTTCAAGTTTTATGGATTGCTCAAATACATGAACTTTCTTAAAGAAAACTAGAGGCTGAATTCTTTACTAATGATCATGTAATGATATGATTTGTGACATTTTGAGAGGGTGTTTTGAATGGAAAATGGTTATTGTGTCAAATTAACAATTTTCATGGGTTTTGAATAATGTAAAGATAATATGGCCACCATACGACTGTACTATTTGAGAGGAGAGTGTTGTTGATGTAAACTCAAATGAAAATCTATTGCAAGACTCTCTCTCACTTGATGTTTAAAAACTTTGGGTGGTCATTAACATAATGATAAGTGAAAAGGGCTACAGATATGTTATGATGTAATTTGAATGACTTGCAAGTTAGGGTATGACAATACTTGGTGATGACATTCCCTTAATAGAAGAAGTATTAAATGTTTTGAAATTATGAAGCATGATTTTGAAGAACTAAAACTTGGGCTTAAGAGAGCTAGTTGGTTACCCAAAGAAGGCGTTTGAGTGTAAGGGTTCATCGCTGGAAACTGTAGTTGCTAATGCGGGACTTATGATATTGTGTCCTACATGGGAGGATAATTAAATTAGGATATCTCACATGGGGGGATTCCTGCGGTGTATTCACATGGGGGTATCACCATCTCCAATCCTGGAGGCCAACTTGGATTGCGGGCTTGGCCGCCTAGTCAAGGGAAGATTCCACATAGACCATGGAATTACAGATTTGTAGGGTGTACCATCTAGCTCAGAAGAATAATAAAAAGTGAGTCAAGGTTGTCAAGAATTGATTTGAAGTTTATTAAATATGCCCATGTATTTTTACTTATATTATGTTCACTATTATTATGAAATACTCTCTTCTATTTTGTATATAAAACATGCTATTTGGGGTTGTTTCACATACTAGTACAATTTGTATTGACCCTCTATATTTTAGGATCTGAGGCTCAGTTCCGGGGTCCCGCTAAGCAGTAGATTGTTGATAGGTTTTTAGAGTTGGTGAGCCTCCCTTATTTCGGAAGGCATCTTGTTCTTATGTGATGTTTTCAGTGGGTTTTGGGATATGGTACGGCCGGGTCCTTGTCTCAATCTTCAAATAGATGTTGTTTTCTTTCAGTTAGTAGAGATTTCGCAGACAGGTGTTAGATGGATTTGGGTCTGGTTGAAATTATAACCGTATGGTTTTGTTGAAATAATGAAATGACCATGTTTCCGTTATGTTTTCCAAAATTTTATAGTATATGAATATGCATATGATTGCCAGATAGAAGGGCTCTCGAGCCTTCATGGTTCGGGATGCCTTTCGTTGCCAGGCCTTCGGTTCGGGTCGTGACATTATGTCTGTTAGAAGAACCTCCCAAAAGAAAAAGTAAAAGTAAAGCTTTTAGAACTAAGTGTTATGGCTCACAAAGTGTATCCTTATGATTTATTACTCATGTTTATGATTTTATAGCTTTCATTTTATTCAAGCTCAAGGTGAGTCATCTACACTTAGCATGCGGTATTTTAAAGTCTATGTGTACATTTAGTTATTATTTTACTAATCCATTCACCCCCACATGCTCAGTACATTCAAAAATTATTGATCCACATATATGTCTATGTTCTACATTGTTTCATAATATAGGGACCTGTTGTAGCCCGCACATCATAATCAGACAATGTGCAGCTTTCAGTCAGCAAGTGTGATGATAGGCGTATTTACACGCCTAAAGCACCATAATTTACCCATATTTTAGCTAAGTTTTAAGGACAAAATATAAAATTCTTGCATTTTTAGTCCATTTTCCCGTAAGTGAGCTAACCAACGTGATTAGCATGTTTTCAGGTATTAATGATGAAGATTTCAGCACTTTGTGGACCTTTTGGTAGCAAGGGAAACTTCACATAAGAGGGAAGGCAGCTTTTGGAAGCTTATGGACTGAAAGTGATGCATGGAGAACTTGTCCCGAGCAAAAATAGTATTTCTAAAGACTTGGGGATCAGCAGTAACTTAGTAGGAATAGGACAAGGATGTTATAAAAACCCTATTTTGCTGAATTTTTCAGCATGCATTCATTCATGCTTTTCATTATTCACGAATTGATAGATACTTTCATTATTCATTTGACTTTCTAGTATTATTCAGTTTACAGATTCTGTAAGTTTATACAGAGAAAAACGCTAACTTGTGAGAAACGAAGGGAGCAAAATCGTCAATCCCTTTTGACGCCAATCTCATCCCCACCGTGAGATTATTCGAGCTTTGGTATGATGATGATGTCTATTGTGATCTTCGTTGTAATCATGCGTAGCTAAACTTCTCTGTTAGGGTTATGGAAGCCTTTTGATATACTATCTATTACTATGAGTTTGTGAATTCTTGATACTTATGCTACTTATATCATTACTCTCTTCATCTTAATTACATTCTTGTGGTTGCAAACATATAGAATACACCATTATAGCATTAACTTGTTCGAGAGAAAAGTTACATGTTTGGAAAAGAGAGTGTGACAAGGAAATAGGGCTACCAACCCCTATTTACACGTTAGTGCCGTAACTGGATTAACTTCTTGGAGAGTTTGTACCGTTAGTTACACGTTTTAAGCTCGAGAGAGTTAAAGTGAAGTAATCCTTGATGGTTGAGAAACACTAGGATTTACCATTAGAATACGAATCTCTATAAGTGCATGCATGTCTGAATTCCGCATTACTCATAGTTAATAGATACGTAGAATTCATAAGGTGGACATAACCCTAACTTACAATTCTCATTGACTAAAATCTTACTAAACAAAGAATTCCGCTTTTACTTGGATATTTTGATACTTTTGATTCACGCCTAAACCATCCCCCCTTTCTGTAGAATTTTCGACCAACAGTCTGTCAACAATTGCAACACTTAGTGACCAAGTATTCCTGTGGGATTCGACACCCAACCCAGTTGGGTTCTATATTTGACAGCAACCGCTTACACTCTTACGAGAGCTGTAGTTTCGGCGTTATCAAATTTTGGCGCCGCTGCCGGGGAATACGGTTGTCAACTAAGTTTGTGATAGTTACTAGACCCTGTGGTCAAAGATTCTCGAATTTTACTTTTAGTTGTTGTTTTTGTTTTATTCAGATTTTGTTGAGTGCATGCCAAATACTCGTAGTTCTGGTCAGCCATTATTACCCATAAATCCTGAACCTCAACTTATTAGCAGAATGGATGCATATCGTGACATTGACAGAAAGGCGGCTCAACAGGAGCAGGCTAGACTAGCTGCACTGGCAGCTGCTCAAGTACATCAACAGAATATTGATAACCCAGGGCGAGCAACAAATCCTGATGATGAGGACCTGGGTGATGATGAGTTACTAAATCCCAGGCATACTGATGAGGTGGCGGCACCTATGCACAGGAGAGATCGTCAAGCTAGAATGAGACCTGACCGCTGAGCTGTGCAGGCTCCTTTTGATGATGATGATGACGATCTTGATAGAGCTGGTGCCACAGGGGCTATTATTCCTCCGCCCTTGGCACCTGGAGCCAAGTTCAATATCACTAGCACCATGATTCAGCTATTGCAGCTCAAAGGTTTATTTGGTGGACTCGCAGGCGATGATCCGAATATGCATCTGATTAACTTTATTTCAACATGCAAGTCGTTTGACAATCTAGGAGTTGGGCAGAATACAATTCGGCTGCGCTTATTTCCATTGTCTCTGTCTGGGGAGGCAACTCTATGGTTGAACGGGCTAACTCCTGATTCTATTACTAATTGGAGGCAACTGAAAGACGCTTTCCTAGAAAGATTCTTTTTGCCATCCAAGAGAGCCCAATTACGGGATGAGATCAGCAATTTTCGACAGCTTCCAACTGAAGCTCTCCACGAAACATGGGAGAGGTTCAAGAAGAAGCTTATGCGGTGCCCAAACCATCAGATGATGAATATCCACTTGATGGAAATATTATACAGGGCTTTGAACTCGGTGACAAAGCCAGTGGTTGATAATGCTGCAGGTGGGTCATTCATGGACCTTACTTTTCTTGAGGCAAGTGATATGCTAGATCGTATGACAAAGCAGAGTAGAGCTTGGCATACCAGGGATTCTGAGGTAGCAAGCTCTACCGCATCTATTGGCTTGACTGCAGAGCAGAGGCGTAGACAAGAGGAACGTGACCAAGATATGGCTCACATGAAAACGCAGATGGATCTTCTTACCAAGCACTTATTATCAGAGAAGACCGAAAAGGTTAAGGTCGTTGTATCACAGGGAAGAGATGAATCCGACTCTGAGGAAGAAGCGAACTACTTGAATAATCAGGGGGGTTTCCGAGGCAATGCCCAAGGAAACCAAGGTCGGAACTATTATGATAAATCTGGATACAAGGACCGCGATCAAGGTGGTTGGAAGAATAAGACTGATAGGAGTGGTTTGTATGTTCCTCCTGGAAACTGTGAGACTGTGGCGTCTGGCTCTGGAAAGATGTCCATGGACGATATGATGGCTAAGCTATTGAAAGGGGTGGAGGCAACCAATATAGGAGTTACTGAGGTAAAGAATGATTTGTCATCAATAAATCAATTGGTTGATTCGCATTCTACCGCGATAAAACAGCTAGAGCAATAATTGAGTCAACTATCAGCGACATTCAATCAAAGAAAGGCTGGCACCTTACCTAGCGACACTGTGCAAAACCCAAGGAATGATGGATCATGTATGGCTATTACTACCAGGAGTGGTAAAGCTTTGGAAAATCCATCCAAAGGCAAGCAGGTGGTTGATGATATAACAGATAATATTATTGATGCAGAATGTGAAGATGCCGTAGAAGCTGAAGATAGCATTCCTGACGTTACCCCTAGACTTCTGCAACCTGAAAAGATCAACAATCGGAAGCAAGATAAAAAGGAAGTGGCGGAGAAAACTATTCCCCTTCCACCACCACCTTTTCCGCAGAGACTGAAGAAAAAAGCTGATGACACCAGGTTCAGTAAATTCATGACTATGTTGAAGCAGCTAACTATTAATGTTCCTTTGGTGGAGGCGCTAGAGCAGATGCACGGATACGCTAAATTCATGAAGGACATTTTGACAAAGAAGAAGGCAGCAAGCTATGAGCTGGCAGATAATGTTCATCATTGCAGTGCAATCGCTACAAGATCGCTAGTTCAGAAGAAGGCAGATCCTGGTGCTTTCACTATTCCTTGCACGGTTGGATCTTTGGATTTTGCTAAGGCATTGTGCGATTTGGGAGCTAGTATCAATTTGATGCCGCTATCTATTTATAGAAAGTTGGGGTTGGGTGATCCTACACCAACCAATATGCAGCTCGTAATGGCAGATAGGTCAGTAAAACGACCTGTTGGTATCTTATATGATGTGTTGGTAAAGGTTTCCACCTTCATCTTTCCTGTAGACTTTGTTATTTTGGATTGTGAGGTGGATTCTGAAGTTCCCATAATCTTGGGACGTCCTTTCCTTGCAACAGGAAGTGTGCTTATTGATCTAAGAGCTAATGAGCTTTTATTTCGGATGAATGACGAAGTGGTCCGTTTTGATGTATGCAAATCAATGAAGCAGCCCAAAGATATGAATCTGTTCTCTGTAGCTGATGTTTATTATGATGATGAGAAAGAATTATCTGTGGAGAAGCAACTTATTGTTGATCCATTGGCTGCTGTGCTTATGAATTTTAATGTGAGGATGTTGAAGAGTATGAAGAAACTATTTGTGATCTAACAGGAATTGGCTCCTATTCTCATGCTCCTAAGAAGCTGGATCTGGATCTTAAAAATCGCCCTTCACCACCAGCAAAGCCATACATTAAAGAACCACCAGTGCTAGAATTGAAGGAGCTGCCCAGTCACCTGAAATATGCGTTTTTGGGAAGTGGTGATACACTTCCGGTTATTGTTGCGGTTGATTTAGGTGAGCAGCAGGTTGTGGCTCTTATTTCTATTCTGAGGAGATACAAGAGAGCCATCGGGTGGACTATTGCTGATATTATTGGTATCCCTCCTGGGATATGTATGCACAAGATTCAGCTTGAGGAAAATTGTGTGCCTACCATTGAGCATCAACGACGTTTGAATCCACCCATACAGGAGGTGGTGAAGAAAGAAATTATTAAGTGGTTAGATGCTGGGGTAGTGTATCCAATCTCCGACAGTAAGTGGGTAAGTCCGGTACAGTGTGTGCCCAAGAAAGGGGGCATGACGGTAGTTGCGAATGAAAAAAATGAGCTGATTCCACTCAGACCTGTCACAGGGTGGAGAGTGTGTATGGACTACCAGAAGCTAAATTCGTGGACGCTTAAGGATCACTTCCCAATGCCATTCATGGACCAAATGCTTGATCGATTGACAGGGAAGGGATGGTTTTGTTTCTTAGATAGTTATTCCGGTTATAATCAGATTTGTATTGCTCTTGAGGATCAAGAAAAGACCACTTTTACATGCCCATATGGTACGTTTTCCTTCAAACGTATGCCATTTGGGTTATGTAACGTACCTACCACTTTTCAGCATTGTATGATGTCCATTTTTTCTGATATGGTTGAAGACACCTTGGAGGTGTTCATGGACGATTTTTCAGTCGTTTGTGAATCATTTGAATCGTGCTTGGCGAATCTGAGTATGGCGTTACATAGATGTGTTGAGTTCAACTTGGTGCTAAACTGGGAGAAGTGCCATTTTATGGTTAAGGAAGGCATTGTTCTTGGGCACAAAGTCTTCGAAAGAGGAATTGAAGTTGATCGAGCCAAAATTGAAGTTATCGAGAAACTACCACCTCCAATTTCTGTAAAGGGAGTTCGTAGTTTCCTCGGTCATGCAGGTTTTTATCGAAGATTTATCGAAGACTTCTCCAAGATTGCTAGTCTGTTATGCAAACTCTTGGAGAAGGATGCGAAGTTCAACTTCAGTGAAGATTGCTTGAAGGCATTTGAATGCCTCAAAGGGAAGCTAGTTGACGCTCCTATTATTGTAGCACCCGATTGGTCTCTACCGTTTGAAGTGATGTGTGATGCAAGTGGGGTGGCTTTGGGTGCTGTACTTGGTCAGAAAAGAGAAAGGCTATTTCATCCAATATACTATGCGAGCAAGGCCTTGAAAGGAGCCCAGAAGAACTATACCGTCACGGAACAAGAGCTTCTAGCAGTTGTTTATGCTTTTGAAAAGTTCTGTGCTTATTTGTTGGGAACCAAAGTGGTGGTTCATACAGATCATGCGGCTCTGAGATATTTAATGGCAAAGAAGGAAGCTAAGCCAAGGCTAATTCGGTGGGTGTTATTGCTTCAAGAATTTGATTTCGAGGTAAAGGATAGAAAAAGTTGCAAAAATCAAGTAGCTGATCATCTATCTAGACTTGAGAGTGCGCACCTAGCGCAACCCGACCTTGAGATTGATGATGCATTTCCCGACGAAGAGATCCTAGCCGCTATGGTGAAAGACTTACCGTGGTATGCGGACTTTGCGAACTACGTGGTAAGTAAAGTGATGCCTGAGAATCTCTCCTTTCATCAAAAGAGAAAGTTCATGCATGATGTGAAACACTACTTCTGGGATGAACCGTATCTTTGTCGACGATATACTGATGGTGTTATTAGGCGATGCATCGCTGATGTGGAGGTGCCTAGCATCTTGGAAGCAAGTCATGCTTCCCAAGTTGGGGTCACCATGTAGGTAATCGGATAGCCAGGAAGGTATTGCAAAGCGGCTATTATTGGCCTTCATTATTCAAGGATTCTTACGATTTTGTGAGAAGATGTGATCAGTGTCAGAGGCAAGGCTCTATCTCGAAGCACCATGACATGCCCATGTCTAAAATTCTTGAAGTGGAGCTATTTGATGTATGGGGTATTGATTTCATGGGCCCATTTGTGAGTTTGTTTGGGATGAAATATATCCTAGTTGCTGTGGATTATGTATCCAAATGGGTCGAAGCAGTAGCGCTGGCTGATAATGAAGGTAAGCGTGTTATAGCATTTTTAAAGAGAAATATCTTCTCTCGTTTTGGGGTACCACGTACCATCATAAGCGATGGAGGATCACACTTTTGCAATAAGCTGTTCAGAGCCGTATTGGTGAAATATGGGGTCAAGCAACATAAGGTAGCTACACCTTACCACCCACAAACTAGTGGGCAGGTAGAGGTTTCTAATCGGGAGATCAAGCTGATCCTTGCTAAGACTGTAAATGCTAGTAGGAAGGATTGGTCCCGCAAGTTGGATGATGCCTTATGGGCTTATAGGACTGCATTTAAGACACCAGTTGGCATGTCCCCGTACCAATTAGTTTATGGGAAGGCTTGTCACTTGCCGATTGAGCTCGAACATAAAGCATTGTGGGCGTTGAAGAGGCTTAACCTGACTTGGGATGATGTAATTAATCTGAGATTGGAGCAGCTGAATGTGATGGATGAATTCCGTCTACATGCGTATGAAAGGGCAGACCTCTACAAAGAACGGATGAAAAAGTACCATGATCGGCGGATTATCCAACGAAACTTTCAGAAGGGTGATATGGTACTTCTTTTCAACTCCAGACTAAAGCTATTTCCAGGTAAGTTAAAGTCTAAATGGTCTGGTCCGTTCAGAATTAGCCAAGTCTACTCGTCTGGAGTAGTAGAGTTAGAAGGCATTGATGGTGGTGTCTTTAAAGTGAATGGCCAACGAGTGAAGCCATATATCGGACCTCTTGACTCGATAAAATGCATGGACACCATCTATCTCAACGAAGTCTAAGTAATTGAGATAACTATGTCGTGCCGCGACAATAAATCAAGCGCTAGATGGGAGGAAACCCATCATTTTTAATCGTTTTATTTTACTAATAGTTTGTTTTTGTTAAATAAAAATCCAAAAAGAAGAGTCGAGCCACGACCAAAACTACGGCGCTTGGTGGGAGGCAACCCATCGTTCTAATTGTTTTTGTCGTTTTTGAGTAAATGTAAGTGTAAGACATATAAAGGAGGAGATCTAGCCCAAATTTTAATTTGGAATTGTGTCATGTTGAAGGTGGTAAGTTTGGAATGAAGAAACAAAGGCTATTGGTTAGGCATTGCCTATGCAAATCTAGGCAACGAACAAGGCAAGGCCTATGCTATGGCCTAAGCTCTGTGAATCTACAATGCCATAGCATAGGCGCCGCCTATGCCATTGCCTTTGCTCTCTGAATCTACAATGCCATAGCATAGGCGCCTCCTATGCCCAACAATGCCATAGCATAGGCGCCGCCTATGCCATTGCCTTTGCTCTCTGAATCTACAATGCCATAGCATAGGCGCCGCCTATGCTCAACTAGGCTTTGCAAAAGGCGCCGCCTATGCTAAGCATGGGCAAAGCATTAGGCGCCGCCTATGCTTACTTTTTGGTCTCCTGATCCGATTTTAAATGGGTCAAACCCGACCCAAGCCTTGTACTATAAATAAAACTTCAACATTAGAACAAAACACACTTATTTGCTCAACCTAGGCGCCGCCTTTACTCTCCAAATCTCTCAAAATTTTTCTTTTTTCTCTTCTAACCTTGCAAGATCATCTTCCGAGGCCATCACCAAGTAAGTACTTCTTTTATATTCCGTAGTTATTACAATACTACGCCTATAATGATTTGTTAAATCTTGAAGTAGTGTTGGTGATTTGAATGTAGTTGGTTTGTATTGATACATCTAGTTGAGTGAAAGAATACGTATGGGTGTTCTAAACTTTGTTCCGATTTGTATTTTGGTTGTTATACACTGTAATCTTTTTGCGGAATTGCAATGGTAAAGCTAATCACATAATTGTGTAAGTCGAACGTTGGAATGTTTTGAAAGGCTCATTCATCGAGATAAAGATCATGATTGAATACAAGCATGAGATGTTGTGATTATTTCTATGCCATAAACTTGATTTGATCTCTACGTAGTAGTCTTGTTCCAAAAGTGCATTAATCCAAACCATACAGTATGGTCAAGTTTATATGAAATAGAGTTGAAAAGGGTAGTGAAGATGACATGAAAAGTATGACTGCGCTGAATATATTGTTGGAACATAACACCTAAATGTATGGCGATGAAGTCTGAGTAATCGACATCGTTCACCTAATTAGTTTGTCACCACAAATTAAGTGTGGGGTGGTGCCACTACTGTTTGTTTGTCGATTGTATCTACCGAGATGAAGCTAACATGACTTTATTTTAATCTCAGGCACAATGGCACCAAAAAGTCGACCAGGAAAAGAAAAAATGTCCACCTCACAAAAAGGTCAGAAAAAAGGAAGAAAAGAGCAAGCTGAATCCGCCTCGCTGCAAATACCTCGCCGCATGTTCGGGATAAAATGGGTCCTAGAGGAGGAAGAAAAGGAGTGGTACAAGAACAACAAAGTGAAAAAATATGTTCACGTGGAGTTAGTACAAAAAGAGAGCCTAGCAAAGAGAGAACCTCACATTTTGGCTAAAATAATGGCGCTACATCTTGATTTCATTTTCCGAGATATGGGAGAGTGAAATCTTGATCTAACGCGAGAATTCTATGCCAATTGGTCCCCAAAGACTACAGGGAGTGAAGTAAAGATTCAGGGCCAAGTCTTGCAACTAAATGCAGAGTTCTTCAACTCTTTTCTAGGTTTGCCATCTGTAGGTCCATCACCGCTCAAGGAGCTTTATAACAGACCTCCGTACAGGGAAATCAGACACACACTATGCGGAACAAGATCAATGGCACGTTGGAGTCGTCACAAGGATACCGATCGGCACAATACCTACCCATATGCTTCTTTGAACAGAGAAGCTCAGATATGGTTGTGGATGTTCAACTCTGGCTTGACTCCAGGAACAAAGTACACAAAGATCACACGTGATAGAGTGTGCTTGGTGTACGCTTTGATGACAAACACCCCCATCAACATTGGGGTGATTATTCGATCTTCAATGCGTAAGGCTAGGCTGCACAAGAGGTCCCACTTCAGCTTTGGCAATCTGTTGACTGCGATATTGAGGAAGGAGGACATCGAAGTGGAACCTATAGATCATAAGCTTCGACACAACCCAAAGGAAGTTGACCTCACAAAGGTGAAAGATGCTGAATCTATGCATGGCGTCAACCTGACCACTGCAGAAAGACCTGCTCGCGATGAAAGCTTCTTCCGCCATTTATATGTCATGACGAGGTTCACCATGATGAGCGGGGGTCATGTTCCAACTGCTGCAGAGCTCCAACAGTTGGATTATGACTACCCAATGAATGAGCATGCGAGGGCTATGTGCGGAGTAGGTGTATATTTCGAGAAACCTCTTGATGATGACGTGCCAACCGATGACGATCGCCGAATGCCAGACTCAGACGTGGAGGAGAACTCTGATAATGACAACTCTGATGATGATTCCAATGCAGGGGGTATGACCCCAGACATAGCGGAGGAGTCCGACTAATCAGGTTTTTCTTATTTAATTTCCACTAAGGGCAGTGTGTCCCGTCTAAGTATGGGGTGCTGGTATTTGTATGCTACACTTCTTTATCCGCATTTGCATTTATTCTAGTTCTTGTTTGTTTTAATTAGTCGTAATTAGTTAGTTTAATTTTAGATTTTGCATGAAATTGTTCTGATAAACGGCATGGTATTATGACAAGAGTTTGTGCCAAAATCATCATTACTATTGAGACATTTAGGCTCTATGTGTGACTCACTGTGTGATAAGTGTGTGGTTTAATTCATTCATCTGTTGGGTCAAGAGTCTATACTGCTCCCAATAAAGTTGACCATGTGACTTGTGTGTGTGAGGTTATAGTATATTCTGTGTTGTGACTGATGCTAGAACTTGCCTGGTGTGTGTGTAAAGCGAAATAAAGAGTGTGAGTTTAGGAGATGATTTAGGCATTTCTTTGGCAGCCTGTGATTGTTTACCTTCTTTTTACCTACCCGTGGACATTATCCTAGTTAACTCCCTTTGAGCCTTTAGCTATTTTCTTTGACAGCCTCATATGTAGCCTAATCCATTTTTTTTAAGACCATAATTTGATCCAAATTCCTAAGCACTTTAAATGATAGAGTCATGTGACAAAATAAGAGGAAATTGGGTGAGAGTGATGCCTCAGAGTGTATTGGTACTTGAAATTGTTGTGAATAAGAGTGGCTATCATAGAGGTGTTTTATAAAAAAAAAAAGAAAAAAAGAAAAAAAAAACAGAAATAGAAAAATAAAAAAATAAGTTGTATATTCTCATCTGTGTGTTTGTAATTGAATAACAAAATAGGTGAAAAGGGGTGTTAGATGAAAAGAAAGGTAGAAGGGTTGTTTAAAAGAGAGTGTTAATGGCATAATGTGATGTATTAAAGCGCTTAGGGAAAATAGTCACTATTTCTGGCCAAAATAGTCCTACCTGTCCCTTAGCCTACATTACAACCTGTAAAGACCTACTTGATCCTAAGCTTAGCATTCTGATATTAGTGGAGCATTACACTAAGGGCAAGCCTATGGTCATCAGTTGCAACATATGAATTCTTTGTGAGAGTGAGAGCAAGGAGAATCTAATACCCATGTTCCGCAAAATGCAAAACTTGTGAGTGATTATGGGTGGTATCTTGTGTGAGACACACATGGTTGATGAGTTTTGGGTAGTTTTGTATGATTCTTTGTGCCTTAACTTGTGGATACGAATTAACCATCATCACGAGTCTATGTTGGAGGTTGAATTGTTTCTAGTAGTGAACAAGAAAACTACTCTTTGTTAATAATTGTCGTGCCTATCTTGTTGAACATTTTATGTTGTTGCTGTGATATTCTAAGTAGATGATTGCATGGACGTAATATTTTGTTCGAGGACGAACAAAGCTTTAAGTGTGGGGTGTTGATGATAGGCGTATTTACACGCCTAAAGCACCATAATTTACCCATATTTTAGCTAAGTTTTAAGGACAAAATATGAAATTCCTACATTTTTAGTCCATTTTCCTGTAAGTGAGCTAACCAACGTGATTAGCACGTTTTCAGGTATTAATGATGAAGATTTCAGCACTTTGTGGACCTTTTGGTAGCAAGGGAAACTTCACATAAGAGGGAAGACAGCTTTTGGAAGCTTATGGACTGAAAGTGATGCATGGAGAACTTGTCCCGGGCAAAAATAGTATTTCTAAAGACTTGGGGATCAACAGTAACTTAGTAGGAATAAGACAAGGATGTTATAAAAACCCTATTTTGCTGAATTTTTCAGCATGCATTCATTCATGCTTTTCATTATTCACGAATTGATAGATACTTTCATTATTCATTCGACTTTCTAGTATTATTCAGTTTACAGATTCTGTAAGTTTATACAGAGAAAAACGCTAACTTGTGAGAAACGAAGGGAGCAAAATCGTCAATCCCTTTTGAGGCCAATCTCATCCCCACCGTGAGATTATTCGAGCTTTGGTATGATGATGATGTCTATTGTGATCTTCGTTGTAATCATGAGTAGCTAAACTTCTCTGTTAGGGTTATGGAAGCCTTTTGATATACTATCTATTACTATGAGTTTGTGAATTCTTGATACTTATGCTACTTATATCATTACTCTCTTCATCTTAATTACATTCTTGTGGTTGCAAACATATAGAATACACCATTATAACATTAACTTGTTCGAGAGAAAAGTTACATGTTTGGAAAAGAGAGTGTGACAAGGAAATAGGGCTACCAACCCCTATTTACACGTTAGTGCCGTAACTGGATTAACTTCTTGGAGAGTTTGTACCGTTAGTTACACGTTTTAAGCTCGAGAGAGTTAAAGTGAAGTAATCCTTGATGGTTGAGAAACACTAGGATTTGCCATTAGAATACGAATCTCTATAAGTGCATGCATGTCTGAATTCCGCATTACTCATAGTTAATAGATACGTAGAATTCATAAGGTGGACATAACCCTAACTTACAATTCTCATTGACTAAAATCTTACTAAATAAAGCATTCCGCTTTTACTTGGCTATTTTGATACTTTTGATTCACGCCTAAACCATCCCCTCTTTATGTAGAATTTTCGACCAACAGTCTGTCAACAATTGCAACACTTAGTGACCAAGTATTCCCTGTGGGATTCGACACCCAACCCAATTGGTTTCTATATTTGACAGTGACCGCTTACACTCTTACGAGAGCTGTAGTTTGGGCGTTATCAAGGTGATTATTCCTTTTGATTTAATGGCTCGAGTCAATCATAGTTCGAGAAGTATCTTGTTTTCTTTATTCAGTCATATTGATTAGTGATAGTTGGGGATCATGTCTTGACTACCTGTAATGCCCCGAGTCTGTACCTCAACGCTACACGGTGTGGATAATCCTGAAGGACCATAAGCTAACCCATGACTGGTTTCTGCTGCAATAACTGAATAGTAATACTGTAATTATATGAAAATTAGGCAGAAATTTGCCATATGGTTCAATACTGAAATAAAACTGAATATAGTATAAGCCCCCAGCTAACTCCAACTACTAAAAACTGTACTGATAAACCAAAATACTAAAGAAAATAATCATGTCCTCGAACTATGATGACTCACCACAAACTTTGACTGCTGAAGATCTGAACGACTAAGGGTGCTCGCGAGCTCGTGCGTCTGAACCTATGGTATAAGACGTCATAGTGCAAGAGAAAATTATGCGTCAGTACTTTGAATGTACTGGTATTCTAAATGAGGTAGGTTAAAATGCGTGGGTTCATATGCATAAACAATACTAACTGAATGGCATGAATATAACTGAATGAGAGTACATACATGAGTATGTATACTGTAACTGAGGTCATGAAAACACTGGATGCTGCATTTTGAATTACTAATATCTGAGTTTACTGATACTATATAACTGATAGATGAATGACTATATTTGACAGTCTTGATTCTGTGGAACTGTGCTGAGTTCCATACTAAACTGAGTGACTTTGCCTGACAATCCTAAATCTGTATATAACGACCCGAGACTACCCCCTAGTCGTCACACAGTGATTACGACCCTAAAGGACCATAAGCTAACCCATGAATGATATCTTCTATGAGCACTGAACAATAATACTGAAATAAATGCAGAAAAAATAGGCTGAAATGCCATAAGGTTCAAAATATCTGAAATACTGAAAAAAATATAACATCTGTAAAACTGAATACTGTCTAAAAATCTAGTCTGAAAAGCTTCTAACTGAATCCATCTGAAAGTGAAGTTGATGGGACAATCCCCTTACTAACTCCATCTACTAAAATACTGCTAAGCTAAAGTACTGAAATAAAAGCATATCCTTGATAGATGAAGACTCACTGCTAAATCTGCTACTGCTGGATGAATCTGGCTAAGCGCGGTCAGGAACCTAAGCGTCTGAACTTATGATATGAAACATCATAGCGCAAGAAATGGGTATGCGATTAGTACGTGGGAATGTACTGGTATGCTAAATGAGGTAAGGATGAATGAATGGGTTTATATGCATGAACAATAACTAACTGAATAATATGTAAGAGCTGGATTAGAATACATGGAGGATCTGTAACTACTGAACATACTGTGCATACTATAACTAAGTATACTAGAACTAAATCTGTTAACTATATATACTGATAATCTAATATCACTGATAATCTGAATTACTGATAACTGAGTGACTGTATCTGACAGTCCTGATTCTATAGAACTGAACTGAGTTCTATTCTGAAAATTGAGACTAAAACTAAAATTGTGGGAGTCTCACTTAATCGACATGCCCCTAAGTGGGTTCCAACCCGTAACCCCAGCTGGAAGGGTGACAGTACTGTGCCATAGGTAAAGACACTACTGTGGTCAAGCCTATCTGAACGGTGAACCTGAACAGAAAGTCAAGCCTAATATGACGGGTGACCTCTTGGAGGTAGCCAAGCCTTAATTTGATGGGTGACTCCTCATATCCTACGCTGGCTACGTAGTTCTGTAGTGTGAGACTGCTACTAACGACTCTGCCTACCTGACGGGAGAAGTCGTCACCTCTACACTCGCTCAGTGCTAGTTCCTACTCCCAATTGAAAGACACTGAACAGAGTATACTGAACTAGACTGGACTGATACTGGGATTACAGAGTTTGCCTAAGTTCTGTGACTGACTGAGAGTACTACTGATTGTGACATGACTGATACTATTTTGTAATTGACACTGGCTCTAAGTAAACAACTAAATTGTCGGGTATTAAATACCCCCAGGACTCGATAGCATGAAAAGTAAAGCAAAGCATCATCTTGAATAACATAACAATGTTCACTTGGTCATAATTCATTCATAGAGAAATTTTATCAAACACTTGTAATGCATTAACTTGTACATGAATGGAGAATACATGTTAGCATGCTATAATGGACTTAAGACAATTTATCTAATACATAAGAAGCATACCTGGTTCACTAAACCATAAACACTTAGGGTCAACATGGTTACAATAATCAACTTGCAAATTGAAGGGTTTATTAAGAATATCATGTAATTCAACACATACTAGGATCAATTCTTGGAACTTGTAATCTAAATCATGGATTAAAACTCAAACAACATCACAAACATAAATTCAATCTAATTCAAACATGAAAATCATAAATCATAAATATTGTATTTTTAAAAAGGAATTCTTGGGCTTTATGGAAGGTAAGGATCCATGAATGAACATCTAACATACCTAAGAAGAAGAGTTCTTGAAGGTTTTGGAGAGATTCTTGAGGATTGATCTTGATTCTTGAACTAGAGTTTTTTCCTCTTGAGAGAGAATGATTTAATTTGGGGAAAAACTGAATGAATAATGGTGTAACTACCTTTGTTAGGGTTGATTTTCGTGTTAAAGGATGACTAGGACCGTGGAAAAAAACTCAAATACCCCTGAAATAATTTCAAAACTCAGAATTTAAAATTGGAAATTAACTGAAAAATCCCGATCTGGGACCTTGGCATGACGCGACGCTATCACGCCATGTCAGTTGAAAATAACGACTGGGAAATTGCATGGTGGCGCGGTGCGGTGGTATGGTGTTTCCACTTTGTTTGTAAACAGGAAGTGCATCGCGATGCAGTGGAATCGCGTTGGTACACTGGAAATGGACATTTATGAACTGGATCTATGGCACAATGCGCCAATATCGCGGAGCAACATTGGAAATAGACAATTGCTATTTTGACACACTCCAGGATACGCTACTGGCCTGAATGATGATGTTTAATGACTGAAACTTAAAATCGCCATGACTTCTTACCTGGTTGTCGGATTTAGAAGAATTTTATATCGTTGGAAAGATAATTTAATTTCGTACACAACAACAGGATCTAATATAAAAATTACTAAGTATTTCTAAAATTTTTATTTAGGATAACCCATGTACTGAGGTTAATCTAGGCTAGGGAAATATGGGGTATTACACTATAGAACTGAACTGAGTTCTATACTGAGACTAAATATAAATGAGACTGTGAGAGGTAATAATCTAACTGACATTCCCCTTTCTAAATAGATTGGGGTCCAAACTGTAACCCCAGTTGGAAGGGTGTCAATACCGTGCCACGGGTAGAGACAAGCTGTGAGTTAACCCTTTTTGATAGGAAGCTCTTTCGTCAACCCTCACTGGCAGGAAAACTCATGTGAGATGTATAAACCCTAATCTGGCAGGAAGATATCTCAACCTACGCTGGTTACATAGTTTTGTAATACAGGAATTGCTACTAAGGGTCAAACCCTCTGCTGGCAGGAATGCCCCTATCCCTGGGTTAACTCGGTGCTGAATCCTACTCCCAACTGAATATACACTGAATTGATTTCCTAATTCACATTAGGCTTGAATGAACTGTTACTGAGTTTACTGAGTTCAATTGACTGATAGAATACTACTGAATTCTATTAGCTGACTGAGTTTACTAAGGTCTGAAATGAATACTGAACTAGTCGGGACTAATACTGAGTCTACTGAGTTTTTCTTGAGTCCTGTAACTTACTGAGAGTACTACTGATCATGATATGACTGATACTATTTTGTAACTGACATTAGCTCTAGGTAAATATCTATATTGATGGGTATTAAATACCCTCAGGACTCGTTAGCATGAAAAGTAAAGCATCACATAGCCTCATATAGCATACAAATGCACACTTGTTCATAATGCATCTATAGAGGCATTTTATCAAACACTTGCATGGCATGAAATAGAATACATACTAGCATGATATAATCTTATTATTACATTCATATGAGCAGTTCACCAAACACTTGGATGGCATAGTATATACACATAATACTAAACAACATGTGAGCATCATGATTTAATTCCAAATTCACAATTCCATGGGTTTCAACATGAATTCAAATGATAAATCACACATACTAATTAATTCTACATCAATCTTGTAATAAATCATGAAATAGAAAACCCAATTAAATAATACTCATGAATACACTTTAATTCCAAATCATGGAAATCAATCTTCTTGAAGTTTAAAAGAGTTTCTTGGACTCCAAGGGTGGAAGGAACCCTTGGATGAACACTTCACATACCTTGGTTGCTAAATTCTTGAAGAATAATGGTGAAATCTTGAGCCTTGGCTTTGAAATTAAATTACCTAGGATTCTTGTTCTTGAGCAATTTGAGAGAAAGTGAGTGTATTTTTCTTAATGAGGGCTGAATCTTGTGTTTTGGGGCTGAATAGGGGTGGGAAAAAGACCCAAATACCCCTATGGAAATGACTTTTTAATGACTTAAAACTGAATGGTTGAAGCATAGACCGACGCGCCGTATCTTTGGCATCGATGTGATGACCAACGCGCCACATCGAGTCTGCGTCGGTTCACTAAAATTTGCTCTGAGCTAAGGGAAAAATTATCTGTCAATGCGACACGTCGAGATCGCATCGACTCACTATTTTGGTCACTTGAACATGGTCTAAACGAGGTCCAAAAAATCTGAAACTTGTCCGGGGACACCTACTGATATTCCTTACCATGAATCAATCTAAAGATCGATACTTTAAGGTCATAAGAGTCGTAAAATAGAGTTATCAACTTACGAAGGCCAAAATAATACTAAGTCTTAACACTTGGCTAGAATTTTTCTAAGTCTGGGACCCTTAATAAGCTTTAAGGGACTGAGTTAAGCTTAAGATTTTTGCTGGGGTCTTACAATATCTCCCTTTTGGGTACATTTGTCCTCAAATGAGATGGATTAAACTGAGAATACTGATAGACTGGATTCAGACACTGGACATACACAACTAAAACATGATTTCATGACTTAAATTATTGATATACTGAATTATCATACTGAGTATGCATATCTGATACATGAGTACGTAGCTGAACATGATTCATGAATACATGCCTGGAATTACTGATAAGCTGAGTTTATATACTGAACATGCATATCTGATGCATAAGTACATGACTGAACTGATTCGTGAATGCATGACTGAGTATGCAACGTTAATTGATACCAAGTTGGTAGCTATAGCTGAACATGAAATTGAATAGAGTTAGGGGAACTGTTACCTTTAGCTTAGTCTGAATTTGCAGAGAAGAGGTGAGGATAATTGGTTTGCATGTCTGCTTCTTCATTCAAAGTAGCTCCCTTAATGGATTGATTCCGCCAAAGTACTTTGATTAGAGGGACTTCTTTGTTCCTCAGTTTGCAAATCTGATAATCAAGGATTTCGATTGGAATCTCCTCATAAAAGAGGTTGTTCTGAATGTCTATACTCCCTACAGGGACAACAACTGCTGGGTCACCTATGTACTTCTTTAGAAAGACACTGGATGCACTAAAGCTAAGTCTCAAGGCAACTCAAGCTCGTAAGCTACCTATCCAAAACGACTGAGGATTTGGTAAGGACCAATATATCGAGAACTGAGCTTCCCCTTCTTGCCAAACCTCTTTAGTCCTTTCATAGGAGAGATTTTCATATACATATAATCACCAATCTTGAATTCGAGATCCTTTCTGGTCACATCTGCGTATGATTTTTATCGACTCTGAGCTGTCTTAAGCCTTTCCCTGATCAACTTAACTTTCTCTAAGGTATCATATACAAATTCAAGCCCTACCACTACGGTCTCACCCACTTAAAACCAACCAATGGGAGATCTACACCTCCTCCCATAAAGCACCTCAAATGGATCCATTTGAATGCTGGAATGATAGCTGTTGTTATATGCAAATTCAATCAAAGGCAAGTGGTCATCCCAAATACCTTTAAAGTCTATCGCACACACTTAAAACATATCTTCTAAAGTCTAAATAGTTCTTTCTACTTGACTATCTGTCTAAGGATGAAAGGCTGTACTGAGGTGAACTCGGGTACCAAGACCCTTTTGGAATGCTTTCTAGAAATAAGAGGTGAACTGCGTACCTCTATCTGAGATAATGGATAAAGGAACACAATGAAATCTGACCAACTCCCTGATATAGAGTTTGTTCTAATCCTCGGCTGAATAAGAGGTATGGACTGGTAGCAAAGGAGCTGATTCATTCATCGTGTATACAATGACCTAAACTAAATCATGCTGGTAATGAGTACGAGGCAAACCCATAACAAAACTCATGTTCACCTTTTCCCACTTCTATGTGGGAATACTGAACTCCTGTATGGACAACCTAGGCTTCTGATGCTCAATCTTAACCTGCTGACACGTTGAGAACTTAGCCACAAACTCTGCAATATCTCTCTTCATCCCACTCCACCAATAGATCTCTTGCAAATCACGATACATATTAGTGGCCCCTGGATGAATAGAGTAGCACACACCACGCGCTTCTACAAGAATTCGCTGCCTCAAGTCATCTACACCTAAAACACATAGCCGACCCGAGCAGCACAACACACCATCTCCCCCTTAGGACAAAACCTCTACTTTTTAATCTCTGACTGATTCCTTCAACTTAGCTAGACTAGGATCCCTATCTTACTTTTCATTTACCTCGAAAACCAGGGATGATTCTGAACTACTCTGCACCCATACACTACCTTTTGATGAATCGACTAAGCAGACATCTAGTTGGGCAAGCTGATGAACTTCTTGAGCTAACTTATTCTTACCAACCTCCACGTGAGCAACACTACCCATAGACATCCTACTAAGTAAATCAGCCACTACATTAGCCTTACTCGGATGGTAAAACACACTTATGTTGTAATCTTTCAATAACTCCAATTACCTTCTCTGATAGAGGTTCAGGTCTTTGTAAGAGAATACATACTGAAGGCTCTTATGGTCAGTGAACACACCAACCTGCACCCCATACAAATAGTGTCTCCAAATCTTTAAGGAAAACACTACTGCTGCTAACTTAAGATCATGAGTTGGATAGTTCTTTTCATGGGGCTTAATCTGTCTAAAGGCGTAGGCTATGACCTTACCTTTCTACATTATAACATACCCCAAACCAACTCTGGAGGCATCACAATATACCACAAACCCATCTGGTAAAGTCAGAACTGGAGCTATAGTGAGTTAAGTCTTTAACTCCTAAAAACTCTTCTCATAAGAATCTGACCATTGAAATTTGACTTTCATCTAAGTCAATCTGTACATAGAGGATGCAATAGATGAAAATAACTCAACAAACCATCGATAATAGCCGGCCAAGACCAAGAAACTTTTGATATCTAATGGAGAGATGGGTCTGGGCTAGTTTCTCACCGCTTCGGTCTTTTGGGGATCAACTCTAATGCCATCATTGGAAATGATATGGCCAAGGAAAGATACTGACCTTATCCAAAATTTGCACTTACTAAATTTAGCGAACAACTGATGGTTTCTGAGAGTATGTAATACTATTCTAAGATGGTCTGCATGATCATGCTCACTGCGGGAGTAGACAAGAATGTCATCTATGAAGACTATGATGAACATGTCCAAGTACTGCTTGAACACATGGTTTATCATGTCTATGAAACTGCTGGGGCATTGGTAAGATCAAATAACATGACTAAGAATTTGAAGTGACCATACCAAGTTCTGAAGGTTGTTTTTAGGATGTCACATTCCCTGACTCTGAGCTGATGATAGCCTGATTTGAGGTCTATCTTGGAGAAGTAACTGGCACCCTGAAGTTGGTCAAACAAGTCATCGATTCTGGGAAGTGGATACTTGTTCTTGAACGTGACTTTATTTAGCTGACGGTAGTCTATACACATTCTGAGAGAACCTTCTTATGCACGAATAGAACTGGAGCACCCCATGAGGATACACTGGGTCTGATGAATCCCTTATATAGGAGATCCTTTAACTATTCTTTTAATTATCTGAGTTCTACAGGTGCCATTCTGTATGGCGGGATAGATATGGGTTGAGTATCTAAAAGAAGGTCAATTTCGAAGTTAATTTCCCTTTCTGGAGGAACTCTGGGAAGATCTTTGGGAAACATATCTAGGAATTTACATATTACTGGCACTGATTCAAGAGTAGGGGTTTCTAAACTAAAGTCCTGAACTCGAATGAGATGGTAGACACATCCCTTAGATATCTTTTTTCTCACCCGAAGGTAAGAAATAATCTGACCCCTAAGTGCTGAAGTACTACCCTTCTACTCTAGGATGGGCTCTTTCAAAAACTAAAACTAGACGATTCTATTTCTACAGTTGACTAAGGTATAGCAGGAATGAAGCCAATCCATGCCGAGAATAACATCAAAACGGTCATCTTTAATTCGACTAGGTCTGCTGAAGTGACTTTATGAGATACCATAATCGGGCAGTTCCTGTATACCCGTAGAGCTAAGATAGATTTACCCACTAGGGTAGAGACTGATAAAGGCTCTGATAGGATTTTGGGACTGACTCTGAAGTCAACAGCTATAAAAGGAGTAACAAAGGATAACAAGGCTCCTGGATCTAGCAAAGCATAAACATGCAAATGATAAACTTTTAATGTACCAGTGACCACATCAGGCTGATCCTATTGGGAATGAAGTACATAGAGTCTATTTGAACGTTTCCCACTGGTGGCACTGGAAGAGGCACCCTACTAATTTAGGCGACCAGACTAAGCTGGGGGATAATTATACTGACTCTGAAAATCCACCTGAGGACACTGTCTGACCCTTTGGCCTTGCTTGCCATATTTGAAACACACATTACTGCCAGCTCTATAGATACCCTGGTGGTTTCTACCAACTTCTAACAAAGGGGATTGGTTCGGGCACTGCTAACATTATCCTGAGGTTTAGGGCCTGATTCTCTATCTCTGTTGCCGTCTCTGAATTTTGGTACAGCAGCACTGGCTAAGGATGGAGCTGGAACTGAGGATTTTAGGTAGAATTGAGAATGATTCCCACCCACTGACTTAGGCTGAGCGAAGTTAAAACTACCTATTCTTGCTCTTTTATTCTCCCTCTCTTTCTCTTAATTCTTGGCCTCTTCTATCTGCTGAGCATGGACCATGATCCTGGATATCTCCATCTCCTTAATCAACATTACGATTCTACACTCTTTGACCACACTACTAGACACCCTAGACACAAACTTACTCATCTTAAATCTGCTATCTGCTACTACATGGGGGGCATATCTGTCTAATTAAGTGAACTTGAGAGAATACTCTTGTGCTGTTATATTGCCCTGCTTCAGATTTATAAACTCCAAAACCTTCGCTTTCCTCAACTCCAACGGGAAAAACCTATCTAAAAAGTAACAGCAAACTCCTCCCATTCTATGGGCCCTGCATCTGCGGCCCTTTATACTTTCCACTGTTCAAACCATAAGTATGCCACATCCTGTAACTGATATGCAGCCAACTCAGCGCTCTCAATAGTAGTCACCCCCATAATATCTGTAACTTTCTACACCTGATTAAGAAATTCCTGAGGGTCCTCATCTGACTTAGACCCAGTAAAAGATAGAGGGTTTGTTTGGGTTAAATCTCAAATCCTGGCAGCAATAGTATTATCCACTAGGTTGGCCAGAATAGCAGCTGAACGTTCATTCTGGGCTGCCACAGAATGAGCTAGGGTGGTGAAAGTTACTCTAAACTTAGCGTGGGAGACATGTTCATCTAGAGGATCTGGCTGGATGGGCTGGGGTTCTGGATGGTCTCTCATTCCTCTTATTTTAGTCCTGTTTAGAGAAATGTTCTGTAAATGAAAGAGAAACTTGGATTAGATAGAGAGTTTAATTGGAGCTCATGCTCACTCACACGATATGAGTACTGAAAGAAGGGAAACTTTTCCTAAAACACCTAATAGCCTCCTATCCATAAGTATAGCATGCTACACACCCATACACAAGACTCAACTAGATGCGGCTTTCAGACTTTCTAGGACTCTATTGAATCTTAGGCTCTGATACCAAGTTTGTAACACCCCAAGTCTATACCCCGGATGCTACACAGTGCTCATAATCCCGAAGGACCACAAGCTTACCCATGACTAGTACCTACCATAATAACTTAATAGTAATACTACAATTATGCAGAAATTAGGCAAAAACTTGCCATATGGTTCAATATTGAAATAAAACTAAATACAGTATAACAATACCAAAACTGAAACATCTACCTGATACTCTAGTTTGAAAAGCCTCTACTGTCTGAATCATGGAGTTGACGGGACACGCCCCCAACTAACTCTAACTACTAAAAACTATACTGATAAACTGAAATACTAAAGAAAATAATCATGTCCTCAAACTATGATAACTCACCACAAACTTTGACTGCTGAAGATCTGAACTACTAAGAGTGTTCGGGAGCCTGTGCATCTGAGCCTATGATATAAGACATCATAGCACAAGAGAAAAGTATGCATCAATACTTTGAATGTACTGGTATACTAAGTGAGGTAGGATGAAATGCGTGGGTTCATATGCATGAACAATACTGACTGAATGAAATAAATATAACTAAATGAGAGTACATACATGAATACATAAACTGTAACTGAGGTCATGAAAACACTGGATATTGAGTTTTGAATTACTGATTTACTGATATTTGGCTTTACTGATACTGTATAATTAATAGATGAATGACTGTATCTGACAGTTTTGATTTTGTGGAACTGTGCTGAGTTCCGTACTAAACTGAGTGACTATGTCTGACAATCCTTAACCTGTAGATCTGAACTGAGTTCTATACTGAGACTGAATCTGAAGCTTAGACTGTGGGAGGTAATCATCTAGCTAATATTCCCCTTTCTAAATAGATTGGGGTCCAACTTGTAACCCCAGTTGAAAGGGTGTCAATATTGTGCCACAGGTAGAGACAAGTTGTGAGTTAACCCTCTCTGACAAGAAGCTCTTTTGTCAATCCTCGCTGACAGAAAAACTCATGTGAGATGTATAAACCCTAATCTGGTAGGAAGATATCTCAACCTACGCTGGCTATGTAGTTCTGTAACACAGGGATTGCTATTAAGTGTCAAACCCTCTTCTAGCTAGAATGCCCCCATCCCTGGGTTAACTCAGTGCTGAATCCTACTCCCAACTGAATAGACACTGAACTAATTTCCTAATTCACATTAGGCTTGAATGAACTATTACTGAGTTTATTGAGTTTTGTTGACTGATGGAATACAACTGAATTCTGTTAGCTAATTGAGTTTACTGAGGTCGAAACTGAATACTGAACTAGATGGGACTAATACTGAGTCTACTGAGTTTTTCCTGAGTCCTGTAAATGACTGAGAGTACTACTGATCGTGATATGACTGAGTCTGACACTGTCTCTAGGTAAAAAACTAAATTGTTGGGTATTAAATACCCTCAGGACTCATTAGCATGAAAAGTAAAGCATCACATGGCTTGCATAGCATACAAATGCACATTTGTTCATAATGCATCTATAGAGGCATTTTATCAAACACTTGCATAGCATGAACTAGAATATATACTAGCATGATATAATCTTATTATTACATTCATATGAGCAGTTCACCAAACACTTGGATGGCATAGTATATACACATAATACTAAACAACATGTGAGCATCATGATTCAATTCCAAATTCACAATTCCATGGGTTTCAACATGAATTCACATGATAAATCACACATATCAATTAATTCAAAATCAATCTTGTAATAAATCATGGAATAGAAAACCCAATTAAATAATACTCATGAATACACTTTAATTCAAAATCATGGAAATTAATCTACTTGAAGTTTAAAAGAGTTTCTTGGACTCCAAGGGCGGAAGGAACCCTCGGATGAACACTTAGCATACCTTGGTTGCTAAATTCTTGAAGAGCAAGGGTGAAATCTTGAGCCTTGGCTTTGAAATTAAATCACCTAGGGTTCTTGTTCTTGAGAAATTTGAGAGAAATTGAGTGTATTTTGCTTAATAAGGGCTGAATCTCATATTTTAGGGCTGTATAGGGGTGGGAAAATAACCCAAATACCCCTAACGATGCAGCTTTTTAATGACTGAAAACTGAACTATCGATGCATAGACCGACACACCACATCATTGGCATTGATGCGATGACCAACGCGCCGCGTCGAGTCCACGTCGGTTCACTAGAATTTGCACTGAGCTGAGGGAAAACTTATCTATTGATGTGATAGATGATGCGACGCATCGAGATCGCATCGACTCATTATTTTGGTCACTTGAACTTGGTCTAAACGAGGTCCAAAAAATCTGAAACTTGTCCGGGGACACCTACTGACATTCTTGATCCTGAATCAATCTAAAGATCGATACTTTAAGGTCATAAGAGTCGTGAAATAGACTTTCCAACTTATGAAGGCCAAAATAATACTTAGTCTGAATACTTAGCTAGAATTTTTCTAAGTCTGGGACCCCTTAACAAACTTAAAGGGGGGTCTTACACTACCTATAGTCAATATTAGTAGAGGCTTCATAGATAGTCAAAAGAGTTGATGTATTTGATTTCAGTTTTTTTTTGTATAGCCAAAGTTGTAATTATTTTAAATAGGTTTGTTTTGAGCATGTTCAACTAAAGACTTCTCTTTGGTGTGTTACTTCTAATCTTATGTATTTTAATTAGTAGCTCAAGCATCATTCTAGTATAGGCTTAGCTTGGGATCACTTGTGTTTCTAAGCATCATGTGATATCCAGGGGTAGTCTCAGGGCATTACAATAATCTTTCTTTCCATAGTTCCCATATAGTCACTGCAGGTAGGCATTTCAAAATGAGGGCTTAAAGAATACTCTACTTTTGGAGGATCTAACACTCATGACCCAACGACATTTTTGAAGAGTACTCCGAGCAATATAGGTCTCAATTACTTTTCATTGATTACAACAAGTAACTAAAAACAACCATAACAATATGTCAAGGAAAATCCATTGTCCATAAAGAATTCACTTCTATTTAAACAATCTGAAGGATATATAGGATTAACTGTGTTCAATATTTGCTCAAGTGGAACCCTAACAGGTTCAATAACATGTTGTAAAAGTCTGAAGCTATACCTGCTTTGTTTGATCGTGACTATTGGTGCTCATTTCTTTTGGAATAAAGTTTGTTGAATAGGGTTTAGCTTAAGAAGGTTATTTTAGTAATTTAATGGACTAAGGGGATTAAAAAAGAGAGATGTTAGCTTCCCCACATTAGAAGTAGGTTTTTCATAATATTCGTTCTTATTATAAATTGCCATAATTGATATTAGGGTTCTTTCAAAACATGGCTAGCACTAAGAGACAGAAGGACACAAGTGACATATTGTGTATTTGCATCATTCATAAAATTACATGTTATCTTAGTTATTAAAAACCTTCTTAGATGAGAGTTTCTCTCCAAAACATGGCAATAAGCTTGGTTGACTCTTCCCAATATAAAATTCATAGTTGGACATAAGTCCAGAGGTGCAGAAATAGTGGACGCAATTATGGAGAGATACTGGGATGAAAAATCCCTATCGACAAGTTTTAATTCTCAAATTGTTCAAATAGTGGATGCAAAAATAATGATCAGTTATACATACATATAAATACATGGCTAGACACGGCTCTTTAGAATGGTGTAAAAGATATAGTCTATGAAAATCCTTACTGCCATACTCGATCATACCCTTTTCCTATCATCGAAGTGTTGGCAAGCAAATATTTAAGAGAATTGGTTCTGAGTAATTGCGATCTGATGGATGCTTCATTATCTAGTGGTGCGGCCCATTGTTAATCTTTGAGAAAGTTTTCCCTGTCTGATATTAGCTTAGATGAAGACGTGCTTCAGATTCTACTTAATAGTTGTCCCTTGATTGTCTCTTTCATCCTTGAGTATTGTCGATGGTTGGAAAATATTAAGCTTTTGAATCTTCAAAAGATCAAGTCAATTACCATAAGGGCAACTGAAATGGAACTTGTTAAAATCCAAGCACTAACTCTTGAACACTTGTCTTATTCAAGTGGTGGTCATTCATCGGAAAACTTGGATGTTGTTGAATGTAAGAATATCAAATATTTAGAGATAAATAATCTGATGGATTTCTTGGTAACCTTATTTTTAGATCTCAACTCCTGAACGCCTTGAAGATTAATATTATGAGGGCATAACTGATATTGACTCTTCAAATTTGATATCACTTAAGTATATTGGAGATGAAATTTCTGAACCTAAAATTCCAAGTGAGTCAAGCCAATTGAAGTACTCAAAAATCATTCTTAACTACCTCAACTACTATTTTGATGTTGTATGGTTTTCTAAGTTGAGGATGTTTCTATCAAATTTGACTTCTTTGTCTCAAGTTTTGCTTGTTTTTTCCAAATTCCATAGGATCAAAATCAATGGTATGCAACTGCACCACAAAGGTTTGACCCCCCAAGTGGAAATTCTTTTTTCTATGTTTGGTCGACTGAGGAGTACCCAACTAAGTAGTACCTAACATTTATAGATGATTTACTATGGAGTTTTCATCCTAGGAGACTCAATCTATCGTCAACTTCTAAAGTGATTAAATATTTCATTGACTATTTAATGGATATGAAGAAGTCGAGTCATTCTTTTTCTTAAAGAAGCGAGTCTTGGCATAGTCAATAGAAAGAAATAAAAGATTTTGATGGGAAAGATCAGCCGCTGCAACTCAAAAGTGGGAAGGTGACAATTGGAACCCTTAAGAAGATGATGGGACTTTATTTTTTATTAGATTGGTGATGCAGACTACTAATAAATATTTTGAGATAGTGAGACATAGAAATGGGGTAGGTATCTTAGTAGATGAAGAACTTAGGGAGCAAGTGGTAGAGGTAAAGAGAGTTAGTGATAGGTTGATGTCTATTAGGTTAGTCATTAGAGGGTCTACGATGAATGTTATTAGTGCCTATGCCCTGCAAGTAGGTTTGGATGAGGAGGAGAAGAAGGAATTTTGGGAGGTTTTAGATAAGAAGGTAAGGAGAATCCCGAGCATTGAGAAACTTTTCATGGGAGGGGATTTCAATGGGCATATTGGGTCTTTGTCGAGAGGTTATGATGATGTTCATGGCAATTTTTGGTTATGGGGAGTGGAATGAAGGAGGATCTTCTCTTTTGGATTTTCTAGAGCTTTTGGGTTGTGGATAGCGAATTCGAGCTTTCCGAAGAAGGAAAAACACCTTATTACATTTTGTAGTTTAGTGGCCAAGACTCAGATAGACTTTTTGCTTCTTAGGAAAGGGGATAAAGTACTATGTAAAGACTTTAAAGTCATACCTAGCAAGAATCTTTCGACTCAACATAGGTTGTTGGTGATGGACTTGGTTATCAATAAGGGAAATAAAAGAAAAGTGTGGAGGCTCGGCCCAGGATTAAGTGAGGTAGCTTGAATTTTTCTAGTGCTTTAGAAATGGAGGAGAAATTGAAGAGTAGGGGGCTTGGGAGAGTATAGGGGTAAGGATAGTATGTGGGAGATGACTGTCAGTTGCATTAGGGAGGCTGCTAGAGAGGTGTTGGGTGTCTGAGAGGTCGATCTGGAAAACATTGAGGATACTAGTGGTGGAACGAAGAGGTTAAGAGAAAGGTGGAGTCTAAGAAGATGGATTATGCTAAGTTGGTTGAGAGCAAGGATAATGAGGAAAGGTAGATGAATAAGGAGGAATATAAGGTAGCTAGGAGAGAGGCTAAGTTAGCGATTACGATGGCTAAGACAACAACTTTTGAGAGTATGTATGCGGCTTTAGAGGAGAATGACAGAGATAAGAAGTTGTATACGCTGGTCAAGGCCAAGGAGCGGAGGGATCGTGAGCTTGACGAAGGAAGTGCATTAAAAGAGAGGATGGTACAGTGTTGGTTAAGGATGCCTTCATTAGGGAGAGGTGGCAGTCCTATTTTCATAAACTTTTGAATGATGAGGGAGTTAAAGGTTTCGTGTTAGGTGACTTGGAGAAATCTAAAAAGTGTTGCAACTATGGTTATTGTAGGCGTATCAAGGTTGATGAGGTCAAGGGAGCCATTTGCAGGATGCGGCGGGGTAGGGTGACGGGGCCAGACGAGATTCTAGTGGAGTTTTGGAAGAGCAATAGCGGGGTAGGTTTGGAGTGTTTGACAAGGTTGTTTAATATTATTTTTAGGGCAACGAAGATGTCAGAAGCATGGAGGTGGAGTACAATGATTCCAGTGTATAAGAACAAGGAAGATATCAAGAGTTGCAGTAACTATAGAGGTATTAAGTTGTTGAGTCATACTATGAAGGTTTGGGAAAGGTTGGTAGATTTGAGGATGAGAAAGATCATGACGATCACTGATAATCAGTTCGGTTTTATGCCAAATCGCTCAACCACTGAGACCATTCACCTTGTGAGGAGATTAGTGGAGCAGCTTTGGGAGAGGAAGAAAGACTTGCACATAGTGTTTATTAATCTTGAGAAGGCATATAACAGAGTTCCCAGGGAGATTCTGTAGAGGTGCTTGAAGGATAGAGGGGTGCCCGTGGCATATAATAGGTCAATTTAGGATATGTATGATGGAGCAAAGACTCGTGTTAGGTAGTGGGTGGAGATTCGGAGCACTTTCCAGTTTTGATAAGGTTGCAGCAGGGATCGACTCTTAGCCCATTTTTATTTTCCTTGGTGATGTATGTTTTGATGTGATATATTCAAGGGGAGGTTCCATGGTGTATGTTATTTGCAGATAATGTGGTGCTGATTGATGAGACTCAGGTGGAGTTAATGATAATTTAGAGATTTGGAGACAGACGCTTATGTCTAAAGGATTTCAGTTAAGTAGAACCAAGATGGAGTACTTGAAGTGTAAGTTCAGTGATGTGTCATATGAGGCTTGAGTGGTTGTGAATCTGTACTCTCAGCCCATTCATAAGAGGGATAGTTTCAATTATCTGGGGTTTATGATTTAGGGCAATGGTGAGATTGACGAGGATGTCACGCATTGGGTAGGGTGGTTGAAATGGAGGCTCATTTCGGGAGTTTTATATGATAAAAAGGTGCCCTCAAAGATTAAAGGTCAGTTCTACAGAGTGGTATTCTAGCCAGTTATGTTGTATGGAGCAGAGTCTTAGCAATTTATGAACTCCCATATCCAAAAGTTGAAGGTGAAGGAAATGAAAATGTTGCGATGGATGTATGGACATACCAGAAAATATAGGGTGCAAAAATGAGATTATTCGGGAGAAAGTGAGAGTTGCCTCGATGGAGGACAAGATACAAAAAGTGAGGTGATGTTAGTTTGGGCACGTGATGAGGAGGGGCTCTGATGCTCCAGTGCGGAGGTGTGAGACACTGACAATGCATGGTTTTAGGAGGGGTAAAGGTAGACCAAAATAATATTGGAGGGAGGTGATTAAGCATGATATGGATCAGTTAAAGCTTACAAAAGACATCACCCTTGATAGGAAGGTGTGGAGGATGCGGATTAGGGTAGAGGGTTAGGGGGTGGGAGTGAGTCGGTAATAGTAGGGGAGCGCTCCTCTGTGTCTGGAGTTTCTTGTTCGTGGCTAGCGGTGTTAGTTTATTTTGCATACCATACTAGTTTATATTCACTTATATTTTGTATTTGTTATACTGTTAGTTTGTCTTGCATTCCATACTAGTTTCTATGTACTTATCTTTTCTTGTTTATTATACTATTATCGGTCCTAAGCCGGGGGTCTATCGGAAACAACCTCTTTACTTCTCCTGAGGTAGTGGTATGGTCTGCGTACACTCTACCCTCCCCAGGCCCCACTAGGTGGGAATATACTGGGTATGTTGTTGTTGTTTTTGTTGTAGTAGTATTGTATGTTGAAACTTATTATGGAAACTATCACATTTGTACAACTATAGCAGTTAGTTGGTTAGCATAGTAGTTACTGTTCCATTGGTTTTATTTTGATGTTGTTAGCTGTTGCTTGAAGAGAAGAGTGAGTTAGTTGGTGAGCTATTAAAGAGATGTTAGGAAGATTCTTGATGCTCATGTGATGAGAATGTGAGCTTATAAATAGATGCAATCAACTCACATTGTAACCAACTCTTGACACAAAAATTATCTTAGCTCAACATTTTCTCTCTTCTTCCTTTTTTCTCCCTTCTTTTCCTTCGAGCTTGGTAACTGTTACAATGGTAGCTATATGTGAATCTGAATAAAGTAGGAGCTATTTTAACATGGTATCAGAGCAAGCGATCGTAGATATGAATAAGCCACAATCAAATGAGAACACACCTGCAATACTATGAGTGTCCTGTTATGTATTTCTGTTTGTGACCTAGCTTAAAGGAGTTTAGATCTCCATTTTGTGAGCCATAAATCTCTGCGTACACGTTATAGATTCCAAGGTTCCTATGATATTTTGATTACAATTTAGTCGTAGCTTACAAGTCAGATATGGCACCTAAAATAGATCCTAGTGATCCCTTGTTCCTGGGAGCATCAGATGTAGCAGGAGCTGCATTAATCCCTATCAAATTAATTGGCTCAGAAAATTATGGAGTTTGGTGTAGATCTATGAAGATTGCACTGTTGGGAAAGAGAAAATACGGCTTTATAACTGGAGCTTGTAGTAAGGACATATACAGAGAGGAGCTGCATGATCAATGAGAGACATGTAATGCAGTGGTCCTTTCATGGTTGATGAGTTCTATAAGTGCTGAATTGCTCAGTGGTATTGTGTATGCAACAAATGCTTGTGAGGTATGGGAAGATCTCAAGGAAATCTTTGATAAAGTAAATCACATGAGGTTGTATCAATTACATAGGGAGATCAATAACCTTCACCAAGGCACAAATTCAATATCAACATACTTCACCAAGTTAAAAAACTTATGGAGTGAACTTGATGTAGTTAATCCCACTCCATCTTGTAATTGTCCTAAGTCTAAGGATTATGCAGAGCACCTATGTCAACTGAGGCTCATAAAGTTTTTGAGTGGCCTA
This sequence comes from Capsicum pubescens, assembly GCA_030864215.1. NCBI lineage: Eukaryota > Viridiplantae > Streptophyta > Magnoliopsida > Solanales > Solanaceae > Capsicum > Capsicum pubescens. The sequence goes on from CM061549.1 coordinate 47,026,728, forward strand.
AATGATGCTTATGATCAAGCAAAGAGATAAATATTGATAAAGAGGACAACACCTACACTAAATCAAGCATATGCAATAATAATTGAAGATGAGATCCAGCACCTTGCTTGTGCTACAACTATCAGTGATAAGACTAAACCTATTGCTATGTAAATGAACAAAAATAATGCAGAAGCAGGATATGGGAATAGGAATCAAACATCAAGTTATGAAAGCAAGGATACAAGAACAAAAGGTGTGATTACTATAATTTCACAAGTCACACAAGGGAGAATTGTTACAAGCTGCATGGATATCCTAATGACTGGAGGAACAAGAAGAAAAACAACTACAACCCAAGGGGAATAAAAAATCAACCATTTTAAAGTGGTCAAGTCAGAACTGGAGGATATGGGCAATCAACTACTGGTCACAATAACAATCAGTTATTAGCTCACAGTTTCCTTAGACCTAAGGCAGACAATTCATGCTTGAATAATCAGTCAAGCAGCCAGGGTAATAAAGATATCAACAATGCTATTATACAAAAGGTACAAGGCTTCTCAGAATAAGAATACAAACAAATCATGGCATTGATTAACAATAAGACACATGACTCAGAACAACTTAACATGATAGGTACTGTTACTTGTTTTTCTAGTCATAGTGTTCCACATAAATGGATAGTTGATAAAGCTCAAATTACACTCTTGAATGGGTGTAAGCGATCGTTGTCAATATAAAACCTAACTAGGTTGGGGTCGAATCCCACAGGAAATAAGGTGTGAACCCAAGTCATTTGCGACTTAATTCACTGATAGTTTAATGTTTCCTGAAATGGGGGGTTTAAATGTCACGAATAATTATTTGTCACTTTAATTTCGATGTTTGTAATCAAGATTTTATGAAATAACCAGAATTATATTCACTAGGGCTTACGGTACATGACAGATTCTAAAGGTGATTCAAGATTCTCATGGTGAGTAGGATAGCAAGCTATCTTTATCGATGTTATGCTCAAATGTCTCTCGACCTACTTAAGCTTTTAATTTCCTAATCCTCTCAAACTTAGGGAATTTCTATTCACTGCCCAGATTTTACCTCAAGTTAACCAACCTTGTTACAACGCTGATTATTAAATGAAGTATTTTTGAGTCCCTGTGGATAATTCACTTCCTACTATATTTGATTTCTTTCTCAAGAAAATTAAAGCAGGTGTGTCTACTGTTTGCAACCTACAGACGTTAAATAAAGCATCAAAATTAACCATAAATCCTACCACCTATTGAATCTTGAATACCTAACACCTTATCAAGACCTAACCCTAGATCCCATAATTCAGGTTAATGGAGTTTAGCCTCTCATGACGTAAAGAATGAAACACATAATTGAATTCATGATTTGAAAGATAAACTTATAGTGATGAATAAAAACCAGTGAATCATAGATTAGATCACAAAGGAAAAATCCCCCAATACTTATAATAATCTCTCCAAATAGTTGTGCTGTTAAGTCTAGAAGTAGAGAGAGAAAATATCAAAGTATGTTACCAAACTCAAAGTGTCGAACAATAATGACTAATGGTTAATGGTTGTCTAGAAAACCCTAAAACAAAGCTTTAAATAGTTTAACCTAATTATGGAAACAAAATTAAGATTACTGCTTTTCCTCGAAATAGATGACGATATCCGTGATAGCTTATCAAGAGTTCAACGACTTATCACGGATGTCGTCAACTCCTCTTTACTTTTGGCTCTTGCTGTGTGAGGCTGACGACGATGACGATGGCTTATCAGGATTGTGATGGCTTATCACCAATGTCGTCAAGACTTCTTCTCAGCTTCTATGTTCTGCCTAAGTCTGACGGTATCCTTGACGCCTTGTCACCATCCTGACACCTTATCACAAAATATCATCATAACTTCTCTTCAACTCCCATTCTCTGGTTAAAGATAACGATGGTCTTGATAGCTTATCACCAGGCTGATAACTTATCATGAATGTCGTCAGCCACACTTGTCCTTTATTTGCTTCTGAATTTAACCTTTTTTCTTCCATTATTGTTGGTTCCCCTGCATCTCATCTGTTACTGCAAAAAATCAAAGTAAACTAATCAAAAAACATCTAAAGTTGCTCAAGACCTTGCAATTATTTATAGTTAAAAGCTTTAAATGTGTTAGCATAGGCTCACACATCAACACCCTCAACTTAAACAATTGCTTGTCCTCAAGCAACCATAACATAACTAAGAGAATACAAACTAAAATCTGGCAGCTAACTACTTATATTAGTTCAGAATATATTCATCATCTTCAAGGTCAGTAAATTTAAAACTCACTGTTGATGTTTTGAAGAACAACCATGCAACTCACAAGCATCAAAATGTGGCAAAAATTCAGTAATAACAACCGTGCCATACCAAGATCACACTATCTAAACAAGTCAGTGACTAGAAACATACCTAGTGTGCCCTCACAACAAAGAAATCTTTTTTTCACTCATATCAGAATTCACATACATAACAGAGGGATAATCATAAGACTCACTCTCAAAATGAAATTCTAAACATTGCATGTCAAATACCAAAGGCTTGCCCTTATAGTCGGTACCCAAGTCTTCGGACAGGTGAGTTAGGATCACTATAGGGATTTTCTTAAGCTTGTAATGTAGGTCAGGGGATAGTATGATATTCATGGATATTTTAGAGTGACTATGCCTCCTTGACACTACACTAAAATCTTGGGGTTTCAACTCTCAACCTTCTTTTCTTCCTCTCTTTTATTGATCACACAAGCTCAATATGGATGTGCTCTTTCCAATTATCAACTATCTTTTTATCATCCTTTACATAGCTTTTTCTTTTGTTATTCCTTTTTCACCGCAACCAACTTTTTATTCTTTTCTTTTATTCTTCCGCTCTTTATACTCATTTTGCAGCACACCCCTATGATAGCCACCCTCAACTTAGGCTGTTTACCTAAGTCAAGATGCATAGTGTCCAAGGAGGACCAGGTCTAAAACAGGTTCATTGTGATGTAAATAGGAAGGTGAGAGGTGTCTTAGAAAGAAATAGGCTAATTAGGCTCAAAATAGGGATCAAAAGATATTATGCACATAGGGAAGGTCATTTTGGCTAAAGTGGGCTAAAATAAAAAAAAGGCCTATGATCCTTTCCTAACTCCTATCTTATGACCATGGCAAGACTAACAGGGCAAGTTCTAGATTCAATACATAACAGAAACTGAGTAAGACCTTACACATACATGGCATACAAATATCTCGCATATAACTACTTATTCGGTTCATGCACTTGTTTAACAAAGGTTATTCAGTTGCCAGACTATTGCCACAAAAAGATACACCATGGTCAGAAATAGATGCAATTCAAACAGTAAACAATATATCAGACCAATGGAGAGGTACTCAAAAGTCACAAAACAAGCTAACTGCCTCAAGTTTAGCCTATCTGATGACATTTCTGATAGCTTATCACAATTGTGACGGCTTATCAGAGATTTCGTCATGGCCTTTAAGATGACATCCTTATTTTTCACCTTCTCTGTACTAAATCCTAATTATAAAAGTAAAAACACTTGCTTAAACATAAAAACTTTGGGTTGACTCCCAATAGCGCCTGATTTACTGTCGCGGTATGACTTGGTTATCTTGACTACTCAGACTTCACCAAGACAACCTGTTGATACCCCTTTACCATAATCATAGAAGATGCCAATGATTGAGAAAGAACTCATCTCTTTTTGCTGAATCATGGATGAGTGTATTTTGAAACATGCCTCTTTTTCATTGAACCTGAACTTTAGCTCGTTCAACTCCATGTCTACCAACACTCTCCCAATTTCAAGTAATGGACTACCCAAGATGATGGGAACTTCAAAATCCACCTCACAATCTAGGACCACAGTCCGCTTCACAGACCTATTTGCCATTACCAACTACATATTTGTTGGTGTAGGATCCCCCAAACCCAATTTCTTGTACATAGCCAGTGGCATTAGATTTATACTGGCTCCTAGATCGCACAGTGCTTTTGTGAATTTTAGGGAACCAATAGTACACGGGATGGTAAATGCTCCCGAATCTGCCTTTTTCTGCACTAAAGACCTTGTAGAGATAGCACCACAATGGAGAAGATTGTCCTCCGGCTCATGGCTAACCTTTCATTTCTTGGTTATAAGGTCTTTCATGAACTTCGTGTATCCTGGCATTTGCTCAAGTGCCTCAATCAAAGGCACATTTATTGTCAATTACTTGAGCATTACCATGAATTTGCTGAATTTTGCATCCTCAACCTTCTTCTTCAATCATTAAGGAAAGAGAGGTGGTGGTCTTGGAATAGTTTTCAACACCACTTCCTCTTCCTTTTCTTTTCCTTATCCGAAGCATCAATCGAACTATCCAGCTTCTTAGACTCCACTAGATTACTTTCTTCAGATTCATCAACAATAACTTCACCATCAACAGATTTTCCCACAGATAGGCCAAGTAACATCTTACCACTCCTAGTGGTGATCACCATACATGAGCCATCATTCCGCAGATTCTGAACTAAATAACTAGGTAAAGTACCACTTTTTCTCTGGTTCAGTGTTGCAGAAAGTTGGCTCATCTGCTGCTCCAACTGCTTGATAGAAGTGAAGAATGAACTAATCAGTGACTCAGGGTAGAGAATTCACTCTTCATAGTAGTTACCCCTGAATTGGTAGCTTCAACTCCCTTCAACAATTTTTCCATCATGTCCTCCATGGACATCTTGCCAGAGTTAGTTGGTGCAATATCACGACTTCCAGGATGAACATATAAACCACTCCTATCATTATAGATTCTCCAGTTTCCTTTCTCCCTATCTTTATAATCAAGCTTGTCATAAAAGTTTCGACCTTGATTTCCTTGGCTACTGCCTCGGAAACCCCCTAATTACTCATATAGTTTGCCACTTTATCTGCATTAGTAGCCACAGTGCACTGAGATTCCACAGATTTGACCTTTTTAGTCTTGCCTAACAACAAGTGCTTGGCCAGTAAGTCCATTTGTGTCTTTAGGTGGGCCATGTCTTGGTCTCGCTCCTCATCTCTTCTGCGCTGCTCCGTAGTTATACCAACAAAAATAGTTGAGCTAGCTACTACAGAATCCCTAGTATGCCAAGACCGACTCTGTTTGGTCATCCTATTCAGCATATCTAAGGTATCTTGAAAATATTAATCAACAAATGAACCACCAACAACATTATCTACAATCGACTTTGTTACAGAGTTGAGTGCCCTGTACAAAATCTTCACAAAGTGTAGGTTCGTCATATTGTGGTTCAAAAAATGTGTCAGCTTCTTCTTAAACCTCTCCTATGTCTCATGCAAAGTTTCTGTAGGGAGCTGTCTAAAGTTGCTGATCTCGTCTCTCAATCGTACTCTTCTGGAGGGTGGAAAAACCATTCTAGGAATGCTTCTTTCAACTCCCTCCAGTGGGTGATGGAATCAGGCGTAAGCTCATTTAACCACATTGTTGCCTCTCCAGATAGAGACAATGGAGACAATCTGTAACACCCCAATTTTCTAAACCGGAATGCTACACGGTGCTCATGACCCCGAAGGACCACAAGCTAACCTATGACTGATATTTGTACCTGTATATTGCATAATATATCATAAAATATGGAACCATGAACATGAAAGACCATAAGGTTTGAACTAAATAAATGTCTGATAACAAAATGACTGAAAAAGTATAACAATACCAAAACAAGTCATAAATACTGAAAATAATGAGATCTAAATATCTAATCTGACATCTAGTCTGAAAGCCTCTAACTGAACTAAATAAGGAGTTGAAGGAACATGTCTCCAACTAACTCCATCTAGCAACTGAATAGTAAATGTAGCAATAATCATATCATCCTCGAATGAGAAGGACTCACTACAAACTCTGAATACTGGAATGCTACTACTGATTGGAGCTCGTGCCTCTAAACCTATGGTGTAATATAAGAGAAAGCACCATAATGTAAATGCGTCAGTACGTCTGAATGTACTGACTATACGAGTAAGGTAGGCTAAATACAAAGGGTTATATGCATGAACGATGCTGACTAATATGAACGTGAGAATACATACATAGATACATAACTATAACTGAACTCGTGGAGTTACTGACTACTGAGTTTAAATACTGACAACATCAGTGTACTGATACTGTGATACTGAATAGATGAACGACTATTTCTAATAGTTCTAATTATGAAGAACTGGTTTGAATGACTGTGTCTAACAGTCCTAAAACTGAATACTGGTAACGTGAGTTATGACAACTGATATAGCTGATATAAGTGTAATGATCGGATTAATCAATATAATCAATACTGAGAGACTGTATCTGACAGTCTAAGTTTTGATGGAAATATCTGAGTTCCATTCTACTTGGAGTAACTAAATCTGAGATCAGTCCTATCTAGCGGGTGATCATGAGTATACAGATAATAAGGATGATTTGACTTAGTCTGAGATCAGTCCTATCTAGTGGGTGATCTTTAAATCTAATGATTCTGATACTGATTAATCATAGTTGAGATCAGTCCTAGCTAATGGGTGATCTTGAAGTCTATTTACAATAATAAGCATTGACTGTATCTAATAGTATTGAATCTGTACTACTAAGCTAAGTTGATTGTGTCTAAAAACCCTAATTCTATAACTGAAACTATGGGATGTGTTCATCTAACCGACATAGCCCAAGCTAAGCTGACTTGGGTCCAATCTCTGCCCTGACTGGAAGGGTGTCAGTACCACGCCACCAGTAAAGACATCTACTGTGGAGTCAGTCCTAATCTAGTGGGTGACTCCTTGGACCAGTCCTATATATATAAATATGCTAACGGGTGACCCTTGAGTATGTCAGTCCTATCTAACGGGTGTCATCTCGTACCTACACTGGAAACGTACTTCTGGAACTTAGGGATTGATTCTAGGGATCTCAGTCCTATTCTAGCGGGTGAGCCCATATCCCTAGGTTCGCTCAGTGCTGAATCCTACTCCCATATGAAAGACACTGAATTGAATAACTGGGATGAACTAAATAACTTAACTGAACTGATTTGCTAAACTGATACTGATTAACTGAACTAATACTAGTGGTATTATTTACCGGAGCTAAAATTGAGTTTAATTGATTCCGATAACGGACAAAATATAATGAGTTATGAGGACTGATTAAAAGTACTAAAGTTACAGAGATTTACTGTGATTACTGAGGTTACTGAGCACTGAGATTACTCAGAATACTGAACTACTGAGATTACTAAGTTTTTCTGAGTCACATGGCTGACTGATTTCTATAGATCATGGCTTGACTGAGAGTATCGTGAAAACATGACCTGGCTCTAGGCACACAACTATATTTTTTGGGTACAAGTACCCCCAGGACTCGATGGAAGGAAACTGACACACATGACTGACTTGATCATAAGAGTATAGTCCATAATCCACAATATCATATATAAGGGATTTCATACTAAGCATGGTTCTCAACAATCTATTTCATGGAAGTGAATTTCATACAACATGTATATACTTGCATAGCTTTCAATATCATGCTCATTACATATTACGACCACAATTCATAATATCATAACTTAGGGAATTTGATGAAGTACATGGGTATTCTACATGTTGTACATGAGTGGGTTTTGCAAGTAAGCATAGCATAATTCCATAAGAATAGTTCATGAGTAATCCTTCAGTGTTCACAAGACACATTATCATCATGGATGACATTGAATCATAGAGGCCTATCATGAATCCTTCCCTTAGTCACAATTTAGCTATAATGCATGATTTCTAGTCTCTTAGTTATTTTATCAAACACCTTACATGCACAACTTAGACATAGGTGTAAATCATATAATTACTCATCATAAATAATCAAACTTACATGTTTTAAACTCATATGATGTCATAGATTCATAATATCACATAAAGATTCTATCTTGGCATCATTCAACACATAAACATGATCAACAATCCATTCATAACATGAAAATCATAATATATAGTTTTAGAAAAAAAAAGGGTTCTTGAACTTCATGGATGAAAGGAGTCCATGAATGAACACACGCATACCTTATAAAGGAAACCTTGATGATTTGCTGGAGATTTCTTGGATTGGGAAACTTAATTCTTGATTATCTTGAAAAAAGGCCTGAATCTTGCTTTTGAGAGATGAGTTTGATGGAAACCCTAATCTTGTAGTTGAGAGTGTAAGAGAGGGTTTTTAAGGTGCTTAACTGAAGAAAAATAGGAAAAACTATGCCTCTTTAGGGTTATAAGTCGTGGAAGGTGAAGTAAATGACCAAAATACACTTGCAAAAACACCCTTGAATTTCTGGAAAAATATAATTGACGCCATCCATGACAAGCCGTCAGGTCCGTGATAGGCCGTCACGATGGTCATCACAAAAGAGGTCAAAATTCTTGATTTTATGCCCAGGGATTACGACATCATCATAAATGTTGTTAGAATGTGACGACGTCGTCAAAAAGGTCGTCATAAATGTGATAGTTCGTCAGAAACGTTGTCACCGTTTTCCAGCTTGACATGCTGGAATAAAATGGGGATAACTCTTTGCTCCGATATCGAATTTAGGCAAAATTGGTATAGTTTGAAAGATAATTCAAAGATCTTTCATTTGATAAATAGTAAACCACCCAGTTTGTCATATACAACAAGTTATGGTCGATTGAAGTTGACCCAAGTTTTGACGTTTACTAAAACTTGAATGATAGGAAAACTTTCAACTTGTACTTGAGTTAGGGGACCTCTATGATCTAAATTCATGCTCAAATATATTCCCACACTACATAATTGATTAACACACTAAATTTATATAGGATTTGAGGCTTTTGAAACATCCACGCATAGGAATAACGAATTTTCATTCTAGTCCAAAATGTGGGGTATTACAATATCTCCTCCTTGGGAACATTCATACTCGAATGATACTGGTCGAGATGAGAGAAAATACATCTTACACGAATATATAGCATGAATGAATGATCATGATTTCATGGCTGACATGACTAAAAACTGAGCATGTTATACTGTACATGCATATCTGATGCATGGGTAGCTGATTTATGAATGTAGGACTGAGTGTTCCGATAAACTGAGTTTCTCAAACTGAGAATGCATATCTGATGCTTAACTAATAAGTTGAATCCATGCATATCTAATGCATGATTATATGACCGACATGATACATGAATGCATGACTGAAAGTACTGATAAGCTGACCACGCATATCTGATGTGTGAATACATGACTGAACTAACTCACGAACATGTGACTGAATATGCAATGGTAAAGGCACTAAGATTGAAATAAAACATGAGAGCATGACTGATTCTGCTATGTGACATATGGAATGAACATCATGAACTGAACTGAACCTCTGAATACTTGACTTACAGCTGAGGTCTAACTTGAAGGTCAACATATGAGTACCCTCTATTCTAGACTGAATTCATTATGCAAGGAGAAATTGAAGGATCTAAGGCATGAGAGCATTAAGATAAAGTGGGGTATCTCCCCCTTGGGATGCTATGTCCCTCTAAGAACGCTTACCTTATGGAGATACTGGGTGATGCACAGGGCATCTACGAACTAGATTATAACTAAACTTTAGGAGTCTGAAACTAATGCATGATGCATGAGATGAACTGAACTTGGAACTACTAGGAGGTTCTACCTTGAAATTGTTACATTCTCTGAGGTTTTGGATAGCATGAATAGATGAAAGGATGAGAAAACAAGCTATACAAATCTGACTTCTCGATTACTAAACTAACTTGCTGGCACGACATGAATATTGAAAGAAGGAAAACTGTTCCTAAAACATCTCATAGCCTCCTGCACATGTGTGGTCCACAACACACGCATGTACAAGACTCTACTAGATGCAGCTTTCAGACTTCCTAGGACTCTATAGAACCTTAGGCTCTGATACCAAGTTTGTAACACCCCGATTTTCTGAACCGGAATGCTACACGGTGGTCATGACCCTGAAAGACCACAAGCTAACTCATGACTGATATCTGTACCTGTATACTACATAATATATCATAAAATATGGAAACATAAACATGAAAGGCCATAAGGTTTGAACTGAATAAACGTCTGATAACAAAATGTCTAAAAAAGGTATAACAATACCAAAACATGTCATAAATGCTGAAAATAATGAGATCTGAATATCTAATCTGACATCTAGTCTGAAAGCCTCTAACTGAACTGAATAAAGAGTTGAAGGAATATGTCTCCAACTAACTCCATCTAGCAGCTGAATAGTAAATTTAGCAATAATCATATCGTCCTCGAATGAGAAGGACTCACTGCAAACTCTGAACACTGGAATGCTATTGCTGATCTGGAGCTAGTGCCTCTGAACCTATGGTGTAACATGAGAGAAAGCACCATAGCGCAAATGCATCAGTACGTCTGAATATACTGAGTATACGAGTGAGGTAGGCTAAATGCAAAGGGTTATATGCATGAATGATGATGGCTAATATGAATGTGAGAATACATACATGCATACATAACTATAACTGACCTCGTGGATATATGACCTCGTGGATATATTGACTACTGAGTCTGAATACTGACAACATGAGTGTACTGATACTGAGATACTGAATAGATGAACGACTATTTCTAACAGTTCAAATTATGAAGAACTGGTTTGAATGACTGTGTCTAACAGTCCTGAAACTGAATACTAGTAACGTGAGCTACGACAACTGATATAGCTAATATAACTATAATGATCGGATTAATCGATATAATCTATACTGAGCGACTGTATCTGACAGTCTAAGTTTTGATGGAACTATCTGAGTTTCATTTCACTTGGAGTAACTAAATCTGAGATCAGTCCTATCTAGCGGGTGATCATAAGTATACTGATAATAAAGATGATTTGACTTAGTATGAGATCAGTCCTATCTAGTGGGTGATCTTTAAATCTAATAATTCTGATACTGATTAATCATAGTTGAGATCAGTCCAAGCTAATAGGTGATCTTGAAGTCTATTTACAATGATAAGCATTGACTGTATCTAACAGTACTGAATTTGTACTACTAAGCTAAGTTGACTGTGTCTGAAAGCCCTGATTCTATAACTGAAACTGTGGGATGTGTTCATCTAACCGACATGCCCCAAGCTAAACTGACTGGGGTCCAATCTCTGCTCTGAATGGAAGGGTGTCAGTACCATGCCACCAGTAAAGACATCTTCTGTGAAGTCATTCCTAATCTAGCGGGTGACTCTTGGGATCAGTCCTATATACATAAATGTGCTAACGGGTGACCCCTGAGTATGTCAGTCCTATCTAATAGGTGACATATCATACCTATGCTGGCAACATAGTTCTGGAACTTAGGGATTGCTTCTAGGGATCTCAGTCCTATTCTAGCGGGTGAGCCCCCATCCCTAGGTTCGCTCGGTGTTGAATCCTACTCCCATCTGAAAGACACTGAACTAAATAACTGGGATGAACTAAATAACTTAACTAAACTGATTTGCTGAACTGATACTGATTAACTGAACTGATACTAGTGGTATTGTTTAGCGGAGCTAAAACTGAGTTTACTGGATTCCGATGACGGACGGAATATAATGAGTTCTGAGGACTGATTAAGAGTACTGAAGTTACTGAGATTTACTGTGATTATTGAGGTTACTGAGCACTAAGATTACTAAGAATACTTAACTACTAAGATTACTGAGTTTTCCTGAGTCACATGACTGACTGAGTTTTATAGATCATGGTTTGACTGTGAGTATCGTGAAAACATGACCTGGCACTAGACACACAACTATATTTTTCGGGTACAAGTACTCCCAGGACTTGATGGAAGGAAACTGACACACATGACTGACTTGATCATAAGAGTAGAGTCCATAATCCACAATATCATAAATAAGGGATTTCATACTAAGCATGGTTCTCAACAATCTATTTCATGAAAGTGAATTTCATACAACATGTATATACTTGCATAGCTTTCAATATCATGCTCATTACATATTACAACCATAATCCATAATATCATAACTTGGGGACTTTTATGAAGTACATGGGTATTCTACATGTTGTACATGAGTGGGTTTTGCAAGTAAGCATAGCATAATTCCATAAGACTAGTTCATGAGTAATCCTACAGTGTTCACAAGACACATTGTCAACATGGATGACATTGAATCATAAAGGCCTATCATGAATCCTTCCCTTAGTCACAATTTAGCTATAATGCATGATTTCTAGTCTCTTAGGTATTTTATCAAACACCTTACATGTACAACTTAGGCATAGGTGTAAATCATACAATTACTCATCATAAATAATCAAACTTACATGTTTTCAACTCATATGATATCATAGATTCATAATAACACATAAAGATTCTATCTTGGAATCATTCAACACATAAACATGATCAACAATCCATTCATAACATAAAAACCATAATATATAGTTTTAGAAAAAAAAAGGGTTCTTGAACTTCATGGATGAAAGGAGTCCATGAATGAACACACGCATACCTTATAAAGGAAACCTTGATGATTTGATGGAGAGTTCTTGGATTGGGAAACTTAATTCTTGATTATCTTGGAAAAAGGCCTGAATCTTACTTTTGAGAGATGAGTTTGATGAAAACCCTAATCTTGTGGCTGAGAGTGTAAGAGAGGGTTTTTAAGATGCTTAACTAAAGAAAAATGGGAAAAATTATGCCTCTTTAGGGTTATAAGTCGTGGAAGGTGAAGGAAATGAACAAAATACCCTTGCAAAAATGCCCTTGAATTGCTGGAAAAATATACTTGACGCCATCCGTGACAGGCCGTCAGGTCCGTTATAGGCCGTCACGAATGGTCATCACAAAAGGGGTCAAAATACTTGATTTTCTTCCCAGGGCTGACGACATCATCAGAATGTGATGACGTCATCAAAAAGGTCGTCAGAAATGTGATAGCCCATCAGAAACGTCGTCACCATTTTCCAGCTTGACATGCTGGAATAAAATGGGGATAACTCTTTGCTTCGATATCAGATTTAGGAAAAATTGGTATCATTGGAAATCTAATTCAAAGATCTTTCATTTTATATATAGTAAAACACCCATTTCGTCATATACATCGAGTTATGGTCGACTGAAGTTGACCCAAGTTTTGAAGCTCACTAAAACTTGAACTATAGGAAAGTTTTCATCTTGTACTTAAGTTAGGGGACCTCTATGATCTTAATTCTTGCTAAAATAGATTCCCACACTACATAATTGATTAACACACTAAATTTATATAGGATTTGAGGACTTTGAAACATCCACGCATAGGAATGATGGATTTTCATTCTAGTCCAAAATGTGGGGTATTACATAATCTCAACCGGATTGCATTCTGGCTCACTCTCGGATTATCAAAATATTTGAAAATGGTGATAAAGTTCACCAAGTGCATGTTCGGATCATCACCAGGAAAGCCACCGAACAATCCCTTCAGATTCAGGAGTTGAATTATGGTACTTGTTATGTTAAATTTTGCACCAGGTGTCAACGGTGGAGGAATGATAGCACCCATTGCACTTGCTCCGTCCATTACTTCATCATCATCATCAACCTCATATTGGACAGGCTGTTGACCATACCTTGCTCTGACTAAACGGTTTCTATTAAAGTTTCACTGCACTGGTGCAACAACTTACTCTGCTCGCCTTGGGTTTTGAGGATTCAACAATTCCTCATCACCCAAGTCTTCATCATCAGGGTTTGGATGACGTACTTGTTGACACTCGTTCTGTACGTTCACTTGAGCCCTGGCCAAGGATGCCAGTCTGTCAGCCTTTTGCTGTTCTGCCATTCTCCCGATTAGCTATGGTTCTAGGTTAATTGGTAACAATGGTTCTCCAAAACTTCTTGTTTTTGGCATAAACAACAAGGATCCTGCAATTAAACAAAAACAACAAATAAATGTAAATCTAGGAAACTTAACTAACAGTCAATTAGCGAACACAAACTTTTAGTTTACGACCGTATTCCCTGACAACGGCACCATTTTTGATAATGCTTAAATTACACTCTTGAATGGGTGTAAGAGATCGTTGTCAATATAAAACCCAACTAGGTTAGTGTCAAATCCCATAGGGAATAAGGTGTGAACCCAAGTCATTTGCAATTTAATTCACTGATAGTTTAATGTTTCCTGAAATGGGCGGGGGGGTTTAAAGGTCACGAATAATTGTTTGTCACTTTAATTTCGATGTTTGTAATCAAGAGTTTATGAAATAACCAGAATTATGTTCACTAGGGCTTACGGTACATGAAAGATGCTAAAGGTGATTCAAGATTCTCATGGTGGGTAGGATAACAAGCTATCTTTATCGATGTTATGCTTAAATTTCTGTCGACCTACTTAAGCGTTTAATTTCCTAATCCTCTCGGACTTAGGGAATTTCTATTCACTGCCCATATTTCACCTCAGGTTAACCAACCTTGTTACAACGCTGATTATTAAACAAAGTATTTCCGAGTCCCTGTTGATAATTTACTTTCTACTATATTTGATTTCTCTCTCAAGCAAATCAAAGCAGGCGTGTCTACTGTTTGCAACCAACAAACGTTAATTAAAGTCTCAAAATTATCAAGAAATCATACCACCTATTGAATCTTAAATACCTAGCACCTTATCAAGACCTAACCCCAGATCCCATAATTCAGGTTAATGTAGTTTAGCCTCTCATGAAGCAAAGAACGAAACAAATAATTGAATTCATGATTTGAAAGATAAACTTACAGTGATGAATAAAAACCAGTGAATCATAGATTAGATCACAAAGGACAAATCCCCTAATACTGATAATAATCTCTCCAAATAGTTGTGTTATTAAGTCTAGAAGCAGAGAGAGAAAATATCAAAGTATATTCGCAAACTCAAAGTGTCGAACAATAATTAATAATGGTTAATGGTTGTCTAGAAAACCCTAAAACAAAGCTTTAAATAGTTTAACCTAATTATGGAAATAAAATCAAGGTTACAGTTTTTCCTCAAAATAGACGACGACATCCATGATAGCTTATTAGGAGCCTGACGACTTCTCACGAATATCGTCAGCTCCTCTTCACTTTTGGCTCTTGCTGTCTAAGGCTAACGACAATGACTTATCAGGATTGTGACGGCTTATCACCAATGTCGTCAAGACTTCTTCTCAGCTTCCATGTTCTGCCTAAGTCTGATGGTATCCTTAACTCCTTTCACGAATATCGTCAGCTCCTCTTCACTTTTGGCTCTTGCTGTCTAAGGCTAACGACAATGACTTATCAGGATTGTGACGGCTTATCACCAATGTCGTCAAGACTTCTTCTCAGCTTCCATGTTCTGCCTAAGTCTGATGGTATCCTTAACTCCTTATCACCATCTGACGCCTTATCACAAAATATCATCACAACTTCTCTTCAACTCCCATTCTCTGGTTAAAGCTGGCGATGGATCTGATAACTTATCACCAGGATGATGACTTATCATGAATGTCATCAGCCATACTTGTCCTTTATTTGCTTCCGAATTTAACCTTTTTGCTTCCATTATTGTTGGTTCCCCTACATCTCATTTGTTACTACAAAAAATCAAAGTAAACTAATCAAAAAACAACTAAAGTTGCTCAATACCTTGCAATTATTTAGAGTTAAAAGCTTCAAATGCGTTAGTATAGGCTCACTCATCAATAGTAGACTCTGGAGCCACACATCATGTTGCAGCACACAAAGATGTTCTTTCAAACTATCACAAAATGGATAACACCATATGTGATAAAGTCAATGTACCTGCTGGAGCCAAGGTTGATATATCACATGTACTTAAATATGAGGTTGTAGGAGATGTGTTATATGTCCCAAATTTTAAGATGAACTTACTGTCAGTGTCTAAAATGACTAAGAAGATATCTTGCTTTCTTACTTTCTACCCTGACTTCTATGTGTTTTAGGACCTTTACAGTGGCAAGGTGAAGGGTATTGGTAAGGAAAGAGAAGGACTATACATCCTTAAGAGTGTATGTACAGTAACTGGAACTTCTAATAATATAGCATATCAGAAACAAGCTGCAGAAATAGAGGTGCATGACTGTAGATTATGGTATATGAGGCTAGGACATCTCTCTTCTCAAGAATTAAGAACTCTAAATATAATAAGACACAATAGTGATGTAGATACTATAAATAAGTGTCATGTATGTCCACTGGCTAAGCAAACTAGATTGATGTTCCCTGATAGCACTTCTAGAGCTATAAAATGTTTTGATGTTGTACATATGGATCTTTAGGGACCTTATAAGACACCTACTTTTGATAAGAAATACTACTTCTTAATTGTTGTTGATGATCATAGCAGATACACATGGTTGCATTTGTTACAACTGAAGTCTAAATATATTGTTGCCATAAAAAATTTCTTTACTATGATTCAAAACCAGTTGCGTGTTCAAGTAAAGATACTCAGATTAGATAATGGGAGTGATACACCAAAGTATATGCCCCTACACACCACAACAAAATGATGTGGTTGAAAGAAGGAATAGATAGATCCTTAATGTTGCAAGAGCTATTAGGTTCCAGTCATAAATGCCTATCAAGTTTTGGGGTTTGAATGTCAAGGCTACTGTCTACCTTATCAATAGGTTACCATCTGCATCTATTGGAGGGAAAATTCCATATGAGATGCTATTTTTCAAAGTCCCACCCTTGACACATCTGAGAGTAATTGGATGTAAATGTTATGCTTCAGTTCTACCAAAGGGTGATAAGTTCTCTGAAAGAGCTAAAGTTGCTGTATTGATGGGATATTCTACTACTCAGAAGGGCTATATACTTTTGGATTGGTGCACCAACAAGTTGTTTGTCATAAGAGATATAGTGTTCAAAGAAGACTCATTCCCTTTTGCAGACAAGGCAAGTTCAGAATCTCCTGCAGGTTTTATTCAACCAAGTTCACTAATATATGCTGATGTCAATGAAGGAAAAAATATTCACACAGATCATGATGATCACTCATATGAATCTCAATACATGAAAATGACAGCATCCAAGATGAGATTACTCATAATGAAATAAGTATAGATGAGCCACCATCAACATCTACAGAAGTTGCTCCAAAGAAATCATCTAGAGCTATTAAACAACCTGCTTGGTTGATGGACTATACCTTACTAGGAGTAAATAAAGGGACAAGGTACCCTCTGGCAAATAATCTATCTTTTGCTAAAACCAGTAACAAATATCAGAGGCTTGTGTGTAGTTTGTCATAAAAAATTAAACCTTAATCCTATAGTGAAGCCAACAAAGATGAGAGGTGGATTGAAGCTATGAAGCAGAAAGTCAAGGCCCTGGAAGACAACCACACTTGGGAGGTGGTTGACATACCTCCAGATAAGAACATTATTGGTTCAAAGTGGGTGTACAAAGTCAAGTATAGGGCTAATGGTGAAATAGAGAGGTTCAAAGCAAGGTTGGTAGCCAATTGATATAGCCAACTAGAAGGATTACATTATCATGACACCTTCTCTCTAGTAGACAAAATGGTTATTGTAAGGAGTGTCATTGCCTTAGCAGTATCACAAAGATGGAATATGTATCAGATA
This sequence comes from Capsicum pubescens, assembly GCA_030864215.1. Lineage (NCBI taxonomy): Eukaryota > Viridiplantae > Streptophyta > Magnoliopsida > Solanales > Solanaceae > Capsicum > Capsicum pubescens. The sequence goes on from CM061549.1 coordinate 47,044,399, forward strand.
GATGTTTACAATGCCTTCCCGCAAGGTGACTTAGAAGAAGAGGTGTACATTGAAATGCCAGATGGATTCAAAGAAAGAAGTCTGCACCAAGTCTGCAGACTGAACAAGTCATTATATGGACTTAAACAAGTATCCAGACAGTGGACTATAAAGCTTACTTCAGCACTACTCAATGCAGGATTTACTCAAAGTAGCTATGATTACTCACTTTTTACTTTGAAAAGATCAGAAGGAATGGTGGTGATCCTGGTTTATGTAGATGATCTTCTGATAACAGGTGACAATATAGAGATGATAAATGCAACAAAAGATACTTTACATCAGGAGTTCAAGCTCAAAGACTTAGGTGAGCTTAAGTACTTCTTAGGGATTGAAGTTCTAATATCTCCAAGTGGAGTGATCTTAAACCAGAGAAAATATATTTTGGAACTCATATCTGATACAGGGCTTGCTGGTGCTAAACCAGCTTCCACTCCATTAAAGACTAACATAAAGCTAGCATCTGTTGAAGTAGATGAAATAATAGGTGTTAAAGAAGATGTTAAGCTGAAAGATGTGACACTATATCAAAGACTAGTTGGAAAATTGATGTATGCAACCATATAAGGCCTGATATCAGCTATACAGTGCAGACACTAAGTCAATTCATGCAACAACCAAAGAGATCTCATTTGGAAGCTATAAACAGAGTGGTAAGGTATCTAAAAGGAATTGTAGGACAAGGGATTTGGCTCAAGGTACATCCTTCTACAGAGTTGATTTGTAGGTATGACTCAGATTGGGCTGCATGTCCAAACACTAGGAGGTCTGTTACAGGCTATGCAGTGTAATTTGGTAGTTCATTGATATCATGGAAATCTAAGAAACAACACAATATTTCCAAGAGCTCAGCTGAGGTAGAATATAGCAGCATGACATTAGCCTTGACAGAAATAACATGGTTGGCAGGGTTGTTTGTAGAACTAAGGGTACCAATCACTAAGCCTATTACCATTTTCTCTGATAGAAAGTCAACTATTCAACTGGCTGCAAATCCCATTTTTCATGAGAGGACCAAACATATTGAGGTAGACTGTCACTTTATTAGAGAAAAGATCAAGGAAGGGTTGGTTCATCCAATGTATGTACAGACTAGCCAACAAGTTGCAGACATTTTCAGAGATTGAGTCATGATCAACACTCATATTTCTTAAGCAAGCTTGGTGTGCTCAATATTTTACACCCTTCAGCTTGAGGGGGAGTGTTGAAACTTATTATGGAAACTATCACATTGGTACAGCTATACCAGTTAGTTAGAGCAGTTAGTTGGTTAGCATATTAGTTGTTGTTCCATTGGTTTTATTTTGATGTTGTTAGCTGTTGCTTGTAGAGAAGAGTGAGTTAGTTGGTGAGCTGTTAGTGAGTTGTTACAAAGCTTCTAGATGCTCATGTGATGAGCATGTGAGCTTATAAAAGATACAATCAAAATGTGACCAACTCTTGACACAAAAATTATCTTAGCTCAACATTTTCTCTCTTCTTCCTTTTTTCTCCCTTCTTTTCCTTTGATCTTGGTAACTTCTATAATGGTAGCTATATGTGAATTTGAATAAAGTAGGAGCTATTTTAACACTGTTCAATGAAGAAAATTTAAAAATATGGTGTCAAACAGAAACTTTATCTAAAGAAAATTGAATTCTATTCACAGGAAGAGAAGATTTCATATAAATCCACTAATTTTTTATGTGCTTTACTTGAGCTGAAGGTTTATTGTAAATAACCTATCTACCTTTTCAAGGTAGGGGTAAGGAATCTTACACCCCACCCTCCCCACACCGCAATTGTGAGATTCCACTAGGTACATTATTGTTGTTGTTTAACTGCAGGCTGGCATTCACAAAGCAGCACGCTCACTTTCAACATTACATCTTTTTTTTTCTCCAAGAAAGAAATGGTGTAATGCGTAAAGGAATGCAACCAATTTTCTCTATTACTTTTTATGATCTTTTCCAAATTTATATCACTCTTAACATAGTTCATAATTTTTTTTCATATGATTCATACTTATTATGATTTTTGCCTAAGGTATATCAGTCATCAAATTTTTCCTTCAATTGATTCTGAAAATTACACAAAACTGTACATTCTAGATTTATTCTTTCCCAATAAGTATTTCATTAACGTGTTATCCATTTTTATGTTAAATTGGATCTCCATTCTTGATACGTATGATGCTTTGAAAAAGAGAGGAGGTTAAAAGTTTTTAATAAAAAATCTTTTAAGACATGAAACATGTCTAACCATAGCCGACATTATTCATATTCAGACAGGCTAAATATTCGATATGTTAGAAAAACTGCATAGGAAAAGGATGTACCAATTCAGTCGATTGTGTGCATTTACAAACTAAAATATTTTTAAAATATTACTACTAAACCAATGTTATTTTCTCCTCTGAATATGAAGAATATTCTCTCAACTTCATTTAAGAGCAATTTGGGTAAGATTGTGCCTTGTAGTGACAATGAAAATCAACCAAATTTCTGGAATGGTGTGTGTTCTTGGGTAAGATTGTACTTTGGAAGGGTGTGTTGTTGGACTACCAAATTTCTGTCATATGTAGGGAGGGCTCAGTTGCTAAAAAGTGTACTATTTTCCCTCCAAACTTTTTGGGTTGAAGTGTTTATTATACCTAAAAAGATTCTACAATTTTAGAGATGATTTGCAAGAGACTTTTATGGACAGGCTCAACTGAGATGTCTAAGAAATTCTTAGTGGCATGGGATCAATGTGAAGTATCAGGTTTTATGGAAGACCTCTTGAGTATCCAACAGTTCTCCATCAAGAAGATTTTAGTTGGAGGAGATTGGTCTGCAACAACCAAGGGGTCTATCAACATCATTTGACTTATAATAAATAACTTTTTTCTTGTCTTTGAGTGGTCCAGGAATAATCTTCCTCCATAATTAAAAGATACCATTCATTCATAGGAATGAGTGAAATTTTGGTCTTTAGTCTCTACTCTATTTTATTATTGGTCCATTAAAAAAAATATACTATATTTTAATATTTAGAAATAGCTAAATTTTACATTTTATATTTTATCCTTACTAAGAAGTTTAAATAGTCACACAAATATCATGACATGTTCTAAATTTACTTTCAACATTACATGATCCTAGGTAATTAACTACTCTTATGAGGATCTTCATAACTTCTTTCATTGTCTGTAAAAGAGTAATTTTACCTCAGAGCACATTCTTGGAAAGTTGACAATGACCACAACACAAGGAATAAAGAAACAGGTTCATGGATTGTCATAGCAGATAACACATTCTCCCATCCAGCCCTAATAAAGGGAAAAAGGGCAGCCCGATTCACTAAAGCTCCAGCTATGTGCGATTTAAGGGAAGGGTCTGTAACACCCCGCATTTTGGGCTAGAACGAAAACCGTCAATCCTTCACGTAGATGTTCCAAAATACATAAATTCTATGTACATATAGTATTTTAATCAATTATGTAGTGTGGGAACCTATTTGATCATTAATTGAGATCATAGAGGTCCCTAAACTCAAGGACTAGTTGAAAGCTTTCCTATCATTCAACTTTTAGTGAATGTCAAAATTTTAATCAATTTCAATTGACCATAAATCCTTGTATATGAAAAATTGGGTGTCCTACTATATATCAAATTAAAGGTCTTTAAGTCCTCTTTCAAACGCCACTGGTTTTACTTTAATCCGGTATTGGAGTAGAAAGTTATGCTCAGTTTACTTTGAAGTGTCTGTCTGCCAAAACATGACGACGAGGCTGGCGACTTATCATCTGTGTGACGGCCCGTTAGACCTGGTTGTCAGCCTAAGGTAGTGAATGGTGAAAACCAGCCCAAAAGTGATAACTTGAGTGCCGACTTATCACCTGAGTGACGGCCCGTCAACCCTGGTCATCAACTGATGCAATTATGCAATTTTTTAGGGTTCCTTAGGGTATTTTGGTCTTTCCCTCACTCTAAAAACCTTTCACATGAATTAAATCACCCCTTAAGCGTTATTAATCAATCACTATCACTTTTACAGGATCAAAAACTTCCTCTTCACTCTCAAAATATGATCAAATTAGGGTTTTCTCCATGAACAAGAAATTCAAGAAAATCAAGCCTTAAGTTCAAGATCTCCAAGAAACAAATAAAGATCCGGGTTTCATCTATCAAGATCTAGGTTCCATCTTTCAGATCTTATAATTTAAGGTACGTGGGGTTTATTCTAAAACTACATGGGCTTGTTGAAATATTCAAGTATGATTTAAAGATCTATCAAGAATGAATTTAGAAAAGGGTTTTGGAATACATGACTTTATTATGCTTGATGAATGTTTAATTGTATTATGATTTGGTCTTTAGGCCTTTCCCCCTAAATTGATTTACATCTATATGTATATGTATGATATTGAAAATTTGATTGAGAGCATTATCATTGAAATCCCTCTCTTTGGTGATTTAGAGTTTATGAAACGGTTGAAAATGATTTGAAATGCATGATTTTTGGCTTGAAAATATTTTACTCAATACCATAGTATTCTGAGCATGATTTAGAGATTGATGAGAGGGAGTTTCTTGATATAAATATGTTTTGTTTAAACGATAAAGATTTGCATGAGATTAAGGACTTTGACATTACCACCTTGTATCATTGAAATGTTGACAAAGAGATTTGCATACATGTGTTCACTTGAGTATTTAAAGAAAGAGTTCTTGAAATGATTTATTGATGTTGATCCTAAACATATGTTTTGAAAACAGAGAGTATAATATACTATTAGTGGCTCAGAGATGTGACTTGCAAGTCAATGGTATGACGATACCATATATGTGTATATGCTATGACAAAGTTAAAAATTCCAGAGTATGTTTCAGAGCATGCATGCTTAAAGAACTAAAAATGGGCATAAAGTGGGTTAGATGGTTACCCGAAGAAGGCATAATTTCAAGTAACTCTTAGCCTAAAATCGTATTTGCCGATACAGGTAGATTATTATTGTACGCTGGCGATGGCCGTGTGGCGTAGTAAATTCAAAGACTCCGACCCTTGCAGCACACTTGGGTTGGGGGCTTGGCTACCGAGTTAATGAAAGATCCCATATAGCCCGTGGGATTACAAATTGTAGGGTACACCACCTAGCGCAGAAGTAAAATAAAGAGTGTCACAGAGTTCAGATGATTTTACAGAGTCTTTCAAAAATGCCCATGAGATTTCTTACTATATGATATGTTTATGAAATGTTTTAAATTGCTCTTATATATGTTGAGTACAAATTATTATTTTTGACTTGCTCTGCATACTAGTACATCATTATTGACCCCCTTCCTCCCAGGGTCTAAAACTCAGTTTAGAGGTCCTGCTAGGCCATAGAGTTTTCAGATAACAGTGATATATGCAGTTGGTGAGCCTTATGTTATTTATTTTGGTTTAGGTCCACTGAGGGCCTTGTCCCAGTTTCAGACAATTATCATTTTCATATATAGTAGAGATTTCACAGACTGGTTCAGATGTTGTTTTGTTGATATTAGGGTTTTATCCTTCATTGTTAAATTAAATTTAGAGTATTATCATGTTTCTGTATTCAATTATATTTCTTTATTTTTTTTTATTATATGAATGTTCTGCATGATTACCAAATAGAGAATGACGTTTTGGGCCTTCATGGTTCGGGATGTCCGTCACGGCCAGGCCCCAGTTCAGGTCATGAAAAACTTGGTATCAGAGCACGGTTCATGGTCCTAGGGTGTCTGCAAAATCGCGTTGGGTAGAGTTTTATTATGGGTGTGTAGCGCGCCACACTTATAAAAAGGAGGCTACTAGGCGTTTAGAAATGTTTTCCTTTCTTCATGTTCTAGTTCGTGCTATGGCGTCAGAATGTTCCTCTTTTATACTCTAATTTGTGCTATGGTGTTGCCCATATGAAAGTAAAGTTATCCTAATTCTTTCCTTACTTTGATAGGCTCCAATATGTCTCATTATTGCGGTGAATCAAGTGCAAAAGTTTAGAATTTAAATGGTATGGAACGTCATATAAGATTTTAAAAATTGTGCAAGGACTTGAGAAGAGTCTGTTAGTGCTTCAGAGTGGAATGATTCTAGTGCGAATTTTGGTTCTGATGAAATTGTGCTTTTCAGCCTGCGGTATTAAGGGTATTCAGTTCTTTTCAAAAATTTATGGTGCAGATGTCATGCTAGAGAGGGAATGAGGCATAGCAGAATATTGGAATTGTATTTCCACCCGAGTAGTAGTATAAGTTAAAGTATCGGTGTCATGATATATTGGTAGTGAGATTAGACCAAGAAGCTGGAGCTATGAAGTCACAAAGTTAGAAGTCTGAGCAAGGTTGACTTTTGTGTGAATAAATAATTTAGTTGAATAAGTGATGTTTGAGAATGATTTACTCTTTTATAGTGATAGACTAATGTGGTAGCTAGTAGCATGTATGGATTGTATGGTAGTCTGTGGGGGGAAGTGTATGACTCAAATTTTTATTTATACAAGGTAGCATGTGTATTCTTAGATTGTTGAATATTCTGTGTCAAGTTTCTATCTCTTGTAATCTTGTTATCATTGTGTTGTTGAAATCAAAAGTCTAGTGAAGCCATGTGGGGCTCTTTCTATTCACTAGCATAGTTACCTTGTCATTCATCTCATTTTCTTGTTCAAAACTCAAAATCAAAGTCTAGTAAAGCCATGTGAGGCCTATTTCGATTCACTAGCAACTTGTTGTTCAACTTATTGTTCTTGTCTTGGTTGAATATATGTATAGACGATTCTTTTCACATGAGATTGAATTGGTAATGAAGTGATACGTCCTTGTGTGTTAGTTTAGTATAAGGTAGATAAGGAGTTATTAGTCAAGGTGATATAAGGTTGCAGTATTTTTTTTTCCTTCTAAGGTTATTACATGTTGTATGTGGCTAGTGGTACCGTTGAGTTGCTAGGCGGAGAAAGACTAGTTAGATAATATGTGATGATCTTGATAGCTAAGTTATGGAGTTATGATTAATGATGTTGAGCCTTTTTTTTTTGCATAATCTTGATTCTCATGGTTTAGAAATATAAGTTTGCATGCATGATGCTGGTAGACTATGAAAGAAGTGGTATGGTCCGTCAAAGGTTTAAAGATATCCATGTTTAGTGTTAGAAGAATCTAAGTTGGTGAGTGTTTAAGCTATTATATGATGACTTTTGGGTCTATAGAAACCTAAGGGTTGAATCTTAAAAGGAGGTATTAACATTGGTTGTTATACATGAAGATACTGCCTTACAGGGTAAGTTTAGTTTTATGTGTATTGTTATATCCTCGACTCTAGAGTAAAATGATTTCAGTTTATACCAGAGTGTATATAGTGGTTCACAGACTTAGAGTAATGGCTTAAATCCAAGGGGGAGATGATAGAACGAGTAACCAAGTCAAGTTTCAGATGCTAATAGATGTGCAAGTAAGTTGTGGAATTGGCCGTGAGAAAGAACGATGCTCAATCTATTCTTATTTCAGCAGTTTACTTCAGTTATTCCAATACATACTCATGCTTTATGTTTCAGATTCATGATCATAGTCCGTGTTCTTGCATATGATAAAAAATCATGTACTCTCCTAGTTCCTAGTATGATGAGTTCCCAATTTGTTCAGTAGTCAGAATCACTTTTCGTAAGTTATGAATTCCAAAAAAAATCAGGTCATGCAGTTCATGACTCTTGTGCACATGTGATACACTTAACGATCAGTGAAAATTCAGATTTATATTAGGTACACCCTCAGATTAGATCTCTTTAATGAGTCCATGCCGTGAGTGCTCTATTCCTCACGCCTCAGTAGGGTATCAAGTTATGATTAGTACTCCCCTCATGTTCTGAATTCCGGTATTCCAAATTTTTAGTGACCTTTTTCCCTTAGGTCGAGATAGTGATGATGAATAGTTGTCTAGGTGGAAAAGAGTAAACATTTCTTGTTGATGAAAGATGGTTGTGTGCTTATTTAAGTTAAGGTAGTAATTGTGGAGTAAGATTGAGGACAAGTCTTTGATACATGTCAAGGTTAGTTGAAGTTTTATGTGTTATATTTGGAAATATTATTGTGTGCCTGTTTTATGTAAGTCCACAAGTTGAAAGAATTTTGAGGTGAAGTTTTGTGTATGGCTTGGTTAGTTGAGAATATTTTATGTGTATCATCTAAATAGTGCTGGGAAGTTGTTATGGATGGAAGTATTAGAGAATTTGAGAAAGATTCTTCATGAGTGTTTGTTTAGAAGCGTATATGTGGGTATGAAGATAGGCTTGAGTGTCATGTTTGTATACATACGAATGAATGATTTGAGTGCTTGTGAATGTCTAATGCGAAGTTGAAGGTGATTGCTGGAGTGACAATAAGAATTAGGCATAAGATGAGGAATTGTGAAATGCAAGGTATACTGAATTCATGATTCAAACTAGTACTACATTATTATATGGTGCGTCTTGTGATTTTGAGTTAGGCTTGAAGATGCTGAGGGGATTTAGTTCAGTTTAGCCATTAGTAGATGGAAATATCAGCGACCATGTAAGAAAAATAAGTGGAATCAATGAGCATGGTGTTTAAGGGGAAAGTATAGTTGAGAGAGTATTTTAGAAGTGTGGCTAACCTTGAAGGTAAGAAGTTGCATTGCCTAAGGTTTGGTAATTCTATCCTAGTTTATGAGTTACATGTCTATATTCCGTGCTATAGAGTAGTGTCAATGTTGTGATTTCGTAGTTGGATGCCTGGTGTAATTTGTACCCAAATCCATTGCTCCCTAATGCTACTGGAACTTCTTTAGAAAGAGTGTTTAGAGATAATCTATTCCATCCATGTAAATTGCGAATCCAGTTCAGTCCAAGCATTATATTTCAGATTCAGCTATTTAGTAATGACTCAGTTCATAAGAGTTCAACGCATAATCCTAAATTTTCCCTAGTATTTTAGCTCAGACAGTGTAATATCCTGATCCGATCTAAGTCCAATTGTCTCATGATTCATACTTGCATAAGTTATCACTCCTCGATTCAATATGTATGATTAGATCATGAATACTCCAAGGAAATCCTAAACTCTCAGCATGACTCAGCTCCTTGAAGCAAGTAAAGTCAAGCCAACTCAGAATTCAGTTTCATGATAGAAGTTTAAATGTTTCAGATCAGTTATATCCTTTCTTAGAAGACACATCATGTCTGGGTTATTCCATACCTTTAAGCTTCAACGTTCCTACCCATCATTCGGGGATGAATGATCCCAAGGGGGAGATAATGTAACACCCTACATTTCGGGCTAGAACAATAACCGTCATTCCTTCGTGTAGATGCTCTAAAATCTATAAATTTGATGTACATATAGTTTTTTAATCAATTATGTAGTGTGGGAACCTATTTGAGCATGGATTGAGATCATAGAGGTCCCTTAACTCAAGGACTAGTTGAAAGCTTTCCTATCGTTCAAGTTTTAGTGAGTGTCAAAATATGGATCAACTTCAATTGACCATAACTCCTTGTATATGGCGAACTGAGTGGCCTACTATATGTCAAATGAAAGGTCTTTGAGTCCTATTTCCAATGCCACTAGTTTTACTTTAATCCGGTATTGGAGTAGAAAGTTATACTCATTTTACTTCGAAGTGTCTGTCTGCCAAAACGTGATGGCGAGGCTGATGACTTATTAGCTATGTGACGGCCCTTCAGACCTGGTCGTCAGCCTAAGGCAGTGAATGGTGAAAACCAGCCAAAAAGTGATGACCTGGGTGACGACTTATCACCTGAGAGACGGCCCGTCAACCCTGGTCGTCAACTGATGCAATTATGCAATATTTTTTGGGTTCCTTAGGGGTATTTTGGTCTTTCCCTCACTCCAAAAACCTTTCACACGAATTAAATCACCCCTTAAGCGTTATTAATCAATCACTATCAGTTTTACAGGATCAAAAACTTCCTCTTCACTCTCAAAATACGATCAAATTAAGGTTTTCTCCAAGAACAAGAAATTCAAGAAAATCAAGCCTTAAGTTCAAGATCTCCAAGAAACACATCAAGATTCGGGTTTCATCTATCAAGATCTAGGTTCCATCTTTCAGATCTTATAATTTAAGGTATGTGGGGTTTATCCTAAAACTATATGGGCTTGTTGAAATATTCAAGTATGATTTAAAGATCTATCAAGAATGAATTTAGAAAAGGGTTTTGGAATACATGACTTTATTATACTTGATGAATGTTTAATTGTATTGTGATTTGGTCTTTAGGCCTTTCCCCCTAAATTGATTTACATCTATATGTATATGTATGATATTGAAAATTTGATTGATAGCATTATCATTGAAATCCCTCTCTTTGGTGATTTAGAGTTTATGAAATGGTTGAGAATGATTTGAAATGCATGATTTTTGGCTTGAAAATATTTCACTCAATACCATAGTATTCTGAGCGTGATTTAGAGATTGATGAGAGGGAGTTTCTTTATATAAATATATTTTGGTTAAAAGAGAAAGATTTGTATGAGATTAAGGACTTTGACATGACCACCTTGTATCATTGAAATGTTGACAAAGAGATTTGCATACATGTGTTCACTTGAGTATTTAAAGAAAGAGTTCTTGAAAGGATTTATTGATATGGTGGTCCTAAACATATGTTCTGAAAACAGAGAGTATAATATACTATTAGTGTCTCAGAGATCTGACTTGCAAGTCAATGGTATGACAATACCATATATGTGTATATGCAATGACAGAGTTAAAGATTCCAGAGTATGTTTTCAGAGCATGCATGTTTAAAGAACTAAAAATGGTCATAAAGTGGGTTCGGTGGTTACCCGAAGAAGGAATGAGGTCAAGTAACCCTTAACCTGAAACCATAGTTACCGATACGGGTAGATTATTATTATACGCTGGCGACAGCCATGTGGCGTAGTAGATTCAGAGACTCCGACCCTTGCGGCACGCTTGGGTTGGGGGCTTTGTTGCCGAGTTAATGGTAGATACCATATAGCCCGTGGGATTACAAATTGTAGGGTACACCACCTAGATTAGAAGTAAAACAAAGAGTGTCACAGAGTTCAGATAATTTTACAGAGTCTTTCGAAAATGCCTATGAGATTTCTTACTATATGATATGTTTATGAACTGTTTTAAATTGCTCTCATATATTTTGAATACAAATTATTATTTTGGATTTGCTCTGTGTACCAGTATATTTGTATTGACTCCCCTTCCTCCAGGGTCTAAAACTCAGTTTAGAGGTCCTGCTAGGCCATCGAGTTTTCAGACAGCAGTGATGTGTGCAGTTGGTGAGCCTTCTTTATTCCATAAGGCCTATTTCTTTCAGATTATGTTATTTATTTTGGTTTAGGTCCATTGGGGCCTTGTCCCAGTTTCAGACAATTGTTATTTTCAGATGTAGTAGAGATTTTGCAGACTGTTTCAGATGTGGTTTTATTGATATTTGGGTTTTATCCTTCATTGTTAAATTAAATTCAGAGTATGACCATGTTTCCGTATTCGATTATATTTCTGCATTTTCTTTTATTATATGAATGTTGTGCTTGATTACTAGATAGAGAAGGGTGTTCCGGGCCTTCATGGTTCGGGATGTCCGTCACGACCAGGCCCCAGTCCGGGTCGTGACAGGGTCAGACCACAAGGGTATATTTTACGCAGTCTCAACTTACATTTCTGCAAGGTGATGTTTCCACGGCTTACCCATGACCTCCTGGTTACATGGCAGCAACTTTGTCAGTTACTTCAAGGCTCCCCTTCCACTCATCCCGTCCTAGTTTGTTCATAAAATCCCTTGGTTGTCATAGGAATGAGTAAAATGTTAGACTTTAGTCATGAACTTCAACTTATACTATTTCCTCCGGTACAGTTTTTGTTACACTATTTCTTTATTAGCTACCAAAAATAAAAGGCAATGTTTATTTGATGCAGTAATCAAAACTTTGAGAGTATATGCTAGGAAGTTCTTTTTTTTGTCTTTTAATTCTTCTCCATCTCTTATGATTGATCGAACATGCTCTACTTCGATTGCATATCGAACAACATACATGGCAAGTCATAACAACAATAACAGTATTCTCTTATTTGATGAATATTGGTGCATGCACATACCTGAAGAACAACTTCAATGAATATTCTAATGAAATTGAACAATACGGCATGAGTTGTATAATTATAACCAATATGTTTCCAAAGAGATCTTGGACGGTCGAAAAAAACAACATCGTTTTTGGTGAAACATTCCTTTGCAGAAGAAGGGGAAGAGACAAGCAGGTCAGGGTGATCCAAATCGGAGGAAAAGCAAAGTACCATGTTTTCTGAGATTTTGGCTAACGTAGTATAAAGTGGTTCTTTAGCAAGTGAAGAAGAGTGAAGATGAGGATGTAGTATGAAATTGCCATGTTGATGCAGATGCTTTTCACAGAAACTAAAGTAGTTTTTACAGTAATTATAGATAAATAGAATACCTAAATTTGTATACTGGATTCCCTTCATGAAAGCATGGTTTTTTAGGTCGACTTAGGTTCTGGTCTAGGAATTGAATTTAAGATGAAAGTTAGGCTGATGATTTATGGAGTGCAGTGTCACGACCCAAACTAGGGCCTGGCCATGATGGAAATCCCAGACTATGAAGGCTAGGACACCCTATTCTATCTAGTAATCGTGCACAACATTCATATAATAAAAGAAGATGCGGAAATATAGTCTAATACGAAAACATGGTCATATTCTAGATTCAGTACAACAATGAAGAATGAAATCCAATACCAACTAACAACATCTAAAAACCATTTGTGAAATATCTACTACATGATCAAATAACAACTGTCTAAAAATTGAGACAAGGCCCTCAGTAGACCAAAACCATAACTAATGATAAATGCCTGAAAGTAAATAGGCCTTCTGAAATATAGAAGGATCACCAACTAGACTCTGTATTCCTGTCATAAGAAATCTACTACTTATCAGGACCCCTAGATTGTGCCTCAGAACCTGGAAGGTAAGGGGTCAATACAGATGTACTGGTATGCGAAGAAATTCAAAATAATTTATTTGTATATATAAAATAGATGAGAGCAATTTACTAAACATCATGCATGATATAGTTTCAACACTTGGGCATTTCTTGAATACATGTAAAACATTCATGAGGGTGAAATTCTATTCTTTGTGTTACTTCTGAGTTAGGTGGCACTCCCTTACAAGTCTAATATTCCACGGGCTATATGGAATCCTCGATTGACTCGGCGGGGAAGCCCTAAAACCAAGTGTGCCGCAAGGGTTGGAGTGGTCTGAGTCTGATACGCCACAGGGCACTAGGCCAACGTAATATAATATACCCGGACAAAAAAATCACGATTTTGGGCAATGAGTTGTCTGAACTCGTGCCTTCTTCGGAAAACCACCTAACATCTCTTTAAGCCTAATTTTATCCTTTTCTGAACATGTATCATTCTGAAGTCTAAATCATGAAAGTCTGATAAATTCTGATTTCTATATTAGTCTGTGTCTGTTATGGCATTGTCTGATTTGGTATCGTCATACCAAGACTTGCAAGTCATGTTTTTCTGAGCCATAATGTATTAAGCATGATCTTTCATTAAAAAACAATTCAGACCACCCAAGCATGCAATTAGTATAAGAGATTTCATGTTCCGAAAATACAAGTCAAAACTATGCAAAAATTCTCATCCTTTCAATAAACATGTGATGGTCATATAATCTTTAACAAACCATGCAACTCTTTTCATTATATATTTTTATTCAACATTTATCAACATGAACAACCCTCTCTTTTGAAATTTAAAACTGTAAACCAATCATAACATTAATCAAAACATTTTTTGTATCATGCCTTTCAAGCTTCCATTCAAACAATCCATAACATATGATTAGTAGAGAAAATTCATAACAAGAGAGTGATTCCACATGAGTCATGCTCTCAATTCAATTATCAATCTTAAACTCATGCTTACATATATATATAATTTCAAATCAATTTGGGGGAAGACCTAAAGACCAAAACAATTCCATCAAGTGTTCTAAAACATGATTATATTCATAAATCCAAAACCCATTCCTTAAAATCATGATTTCTAAACCTTGTACATAATCAAAATAAGATTTCTATGCCCATGAGATTTTAGGAAAACCCCGTGTACCTTAGATTTCGTAGTTAGAAGAATGGAACCTAGATCTTGATCCTTTTCTTGGAATTCTTGATCTTAGGGATGAGTTCTTGAATCTTTGGGGAAAGAGAGGATGATATTAATTTGGGGAGAATGTAATTTTTGGGGCTCAAATGCTGTTCTAGGGTTTAAATTCGGTGTTATAGACGAATTCGGGTGACGGGGAATGACCAAAATGCCCCTAGACCCATTAGAAACTGATTTGGCGTGAAAACATTTTCCGTAACGTGCAGGCCGACGCGTAGCGTTGACATTGTGTCGGCTTACTGCTTTACACGGAAAATGTCATAACTTTTCACTCGGTTATCGGATTTTAGCGAAATTGGTATCGTTGGAAAGCTAATTCAATTATCTACAATTTGTTGGGCCTAGAGCTGCCAAATTATATGTGTATCAAGAGTTATACTCATTTAAAGTAGACCCTTGTAGAATCGAATATCTAACTTTGGATGAATGAAAGGTTCTTAGCTCAACCTTGCTTTAGGCCACTTCTATGAACATTTTTCACCTCATAAACACTTCATATACTAGGAGAAAAATCATGGAACATGAATTTAAATATAAACCATGGAATTTGAGCTTACGCACGTAGGAGCGACTGTTTGATTTCTAGCTAGAAAATGTGGGGTGTTACATTATCTCCCCCTTGGGATCATTCATCCCGACCTTTTGAAGCTCTAAAAGTGTAGAATAAAGAACATAGTCTCACATTCAATATTTTTCCTCGACAAAATAAGCAATTCCAGCAAACAAGCTTCATGATAACCCCTAGTGGAACTTGTAAGCACGAAACATGAGATAATGAGACTTTACATAGGGATGATCTTGCACATGAGCTCTATGCATCATAATCTTCACAACATAAGGCAGGGATTTATTTGATGATCATAGACCGGATTTATATTGGTACTAATAATGAAAGAAAATTTCATGGAAGATAAGGATAGAATCATTCTCCATCTCTCATGATACAATGAAATAGATATTACACTTAGAAACACTATTCATCTATGACCAAACAACAAACAACACACTTCATCATTTCCAATTGTATCTGTACTATACACCCCTTTAAGAATATTTCTTATCCTTATCAATATCACCAAGCACCCTTGGGTTTTAATTAAGACCACATAGCACATAGATTTGCATTTTCAACCGTCACAATGTTCAACCCTAATCATCTATACCAACTTCATGGATCTGCTCACCAAGACCAATAATTTCAATCACTCTAACAAATATTTTTCGCCACATTCCTCCTTCTTAGCTAATTCACACAACAAAAGTTCACCTCCTTCATTTTCCTTTTCACCTATAACCTCAGCTCAAGAATCACATAAAATTTTTTTAACCTTCAAGAACATGTACTACTCTACCTAATACATCACCACTCTTTCACAACCACCATTATACTATCATACAGAGGGTCATTAAAGGACCCGAGCATAAATGTCAAGAATGGAAATAACACTATTAAACCATAACTTATACTTATTGCACTACTCAAGAAAGAACATGAAATGAAGATATGATAGAATAAACACGAGATGTTCCATATAACAAGTCTCTGGATTATAAGTAAAAAGTCATTCGAAAGACACAATACAACATGAATTCTTAGGATAGAGCACAGTGAGAAATATTGGTGCACAAATCAGGATAAGACGAGGGAAAGAGACTGAATTACCCTCATGGTTCCATAAATCAGTAAGTCTAACTGGGTACCAAACGTGATTGGCGATGCGAGGCATCGAGATTGCATTGAAAACACTGGTTTGGCCAATGCGATTACCAACGTGGTGTACCGGTAACGTATCGAGCCATTGGTTTGCTCACTCAACGCATCTCAAATATGGTCCAAAAAATCCGAAACTTTCCTGGAACAACCCCTTTACGCTCCTGAACACGAATCAACTAAAAAATCTATGTCTCGGGGTCGGAAAGATCAATTTGAAAATCATGAAAGTTAAGAGATCAAAATATGGCTAAGTCTTCTAACTTAGCAAATTTTTCAGGTTGTCAGCTCTCCATACATGCAACCAAGAGTGGTATTGAGTAGAGAATACTGCGGGGTGTTACATTACCACTAAGACAAAGATTCCCGCTTGAAGCAATTCCTCCTTATTTAGGGAACTGAGATTTTGCCAGGAGTTTGCATAAACTTTAACACTTTGGATAAACCCGACATAGGCTAAATCAGTGACATATAGAAACATATTTTCTTAGGACCAAGCATGCTGAGAGACATAGATTTTCATGGATCACGAACAACATAAAATATGGTCTGAATACATGAAAGATTGGATTACTGAGAGACATATTGCTTCTAGTTTGGAGGCCAAATCATAAACATAAGTCCATACCAAACTCGAACCATAGTCATGAATTGAACAAATAACGTAAGACATTAGCAGGATATTCTCCTAAATTGAAGTAGGAGGATTATGCTTGAGTAGAATTAGGTTCATCATGGTTCTTTCCAGCAACTTGCCACACTAAGAACATTTGGGAACTCACTTAATTCCCCATCTCCCCCTCAGATCAAAGTCACACCCTTAGACTTGCAGACATAACCTCACATCAAAAATCTGCAGCCACAACCTCAACGCAAATGAGACATCACCATAAACTTCAACTCTAAACTCTCCCTGATGAACTATACTCGGAAGACCTTGCTTTTCGGAAAAGAAATGCTACTCTTAACATTCGCTAGCCTCAATATCCAACACTCTACAACTCTTACTCTCGTGAGTGCACGCATCCACACTTCTTATTACAAAAGGGGGTATCAGTATACACATGAACTCAAACTCCTCTCATTAATCTCTAATACGAAGGCACTATATCATTTTTTAGGACATCCCCTTTAGGGACACTAATAGTAATTTCTTCTAACTGTTAGAGTCATCAACTTATGACTAATATTTCCATGTGCATAGACACCCACACTTTTAAACACTTAAAACTCCATTTTCAATTTCCTTAGGATACTATCATTACACCTCAGATCACATAACCAACAACTTAACAAAATCTGTAAAACTATACCAAAGGCGCATATTTCTTACCTATATATCCTGAATTCAACTATAACGAACACCATACAACAACCCATGTGTCTTCCTCAGATGCCTCCATACTATAAATTTCAAAAACACAGACTAGGTACACCAAACACTTATACGTATAAAACTTTATCTAACAACCTGCTACCTGGGGGTTCAACTTATTCCCGTATACCCATGTTCTTATCCACTTAGTGATTCAACCATAATTCATCATTTTAACACTAGTCATTATGTACACATATCTCTCACGATTACCACTTTAAATTTTCATAAATCATCAACCTGGGATCTTTCACAAATCATATCAAGCCCACTAATTCATTCCTATAAATCATACATAATTAATCATAAGATACTATTCACCACCATATTCTACAATCTACAATTCAAGCCTATAGTCTAGAATCCATCATCTATCACCAATAACACAAAATATGCAATATAATATACTTGTCCATCAAATTAGGAAATCAACTCCAAATACTCATTTCATTTAAATACTACCTACAATCACAATTCCCTCTATAACATCACTATTATAGCTCAAGAATCCACTTCACACCTTCTCACATGAAGTACTAGTTGACAACCACTAAAGAAAAGAAGGTCAAGGGAGTAAAGTCATATAATAGACATGATCAACCTTATTCTTATATAATAATCCACCTTACACACAATTCTCACTTGGAAGCTATAAAATAAGACATCAAGAAACACTAGCCCACTAAAATCTCATAACAACAATAATCGATCATAATCATATGGCCTACCTTATTTACAATCCACTAACGCATCCTCCTTCTACACATCATTACTATATACCTATCTATACACCTAAACTTCTTTCATAGCACTATAAATCTCAATTAAACTCCCTCTTGCAACCTCAGGGAAGCCTAGATTAACAACACTCATCCACCAAGCACTTTTACTAATAACCTATACTTTTCTAGCTCAACAAACACCATCAACAACTCTGCTTATACTTCAAGCAAACAATAGTTTACCTTAACCAATAACTTCCTCTCTAGCTTCTACTAACCTAACACACAAGGATATATCACTTCATTACTAACTCAATCATATCCAAAAATATTCGAATATATATATTAAATAAATCACCCTTACCACTTTTCTTTCCACTACCCCTCTATACTCCAAGTTTACAACTAGCACAAGAACAACAAGATGAACAAACAAGTTGCTAGTGAATCGAAATAGGCCTCACAAGACTTCACTAGACTTTGATTTTGTGTTTTGAACAAGAAAATAAAATGAATAACAAAGAAACTATGCTAGTGAATCGAAAGAGCCCTACACGGCTTCACTAGACTTTTAGTTCCAACAACACAATGATAACAAAATCACAAGAGATAGAAACTTGATACACAATATTCAATGACCTAAGAATACAGATCTTACTCTGTCTTAACTGAATGCCTCATAAGAATGAGGGCAAAACTTTAAACTCGAGGGACTTATGACATACTAGGGAGCTCCTCTCAAGCCCTTTGTGTGACTTCTGAAATTCTGCTAGTAAATCTGAGAGCATTATCTAGAAACACTAGACTAAGAAAAGAATTATGATAACTTTTCTTTCATATGGGCGACACCATAGCATAAATTAGAGTATGAAAGAGGAACATTATGACTCCATAGCGTGAACTAGAATATGAAGAAAGGAGAAACATTCCTAGACGCCTTGTAGCCTCCTACTTATAAGTGTGGCGCGCTACACACCCATAAATAATAATCTACTCGACGCGATTTCGCAGACACCCTAGGACCATGAACCGTGCTCTGATACCAAGTTTGTCACAACTCGAACTAGGGCCTGGCTGTGATGGACATCCCAGACTATGAAGGCCAGGATGCCCTATTCTATCTGGTAATCATGTACAACATTCATATAATAAATAAAGATGCAGAAATATAATCTAATGCGAAAGAATGGTCATATTCTATATTCAGTTCAGCAATGAAGAATGAAATCCAATACCAACTAACAATATCTGAAAACTGTCTGTAAAATCTCTACTACATGATCAAATAAAAACTATCTGAAAACTGGGACAAGGCCCCCAGTAGACAAAAACCATAACTAATGATAAATGTCTGAAAGTAAATAGGCCTTCTGAAATATAGAAGGCTCACCAACTAGACTCTACACTCTGTCCAAAGAAATCTACTACTTATCAAGACCCCTATATTGTGCCTCAGAACCTAAAAGGTAGGAGGTGACTACAGATGTACTGGTATGCGATGAAATCCAAAATAATGTATTTGTATATATAAAATAGATGAGAGCAATTTACAAAACATCATGCATGATATAGTTTCAACACTTGGGCATTTCTTGAATACATGTAAAACATTCATGATGGACAAATTCTATTCTTTGTGTTACTTTTGAGTTAGGTAGCACTCCCCTATAAGTCTGATATGCCACAGGCTATATGGAATCTGTCATTAACTCGGTGGGGAAGCCCCCAACCCAAGTGTGCCGCAAGGGTTGGAGTGGTCTGAGTTTGATATGCCACAGGGTACTAGGCCAGCATAATGTAATATACCCAGATCGGCAAATCACGGTTTTGGTCAATGAGTTGTCTGAACTCGTGCCTTCTTCGGAGAACTACCTAACATCTCTTTAAGCCCAAGACTTGCAAGTCATGTTTTTCTGAGCCATAATGTATTAAGTATGATCTTTCATTAAAACACAATTCAGACCACCCAAGCATGCAATTAGTATAAGAGATTTCATGTTCCGAAAACACAAGTCAAAACTATGCAAAAATTCTCATCCTTTCAATAAACATGTGGTGGCCATATAATCTTTAACAAACCATGCAACTCTTTTCATTATATATTGATATTCATCATTTATCAGCATGAACAACCCTCTCTTTTGAAATTTAAAACCGTAAACTAATCATAACATTAATCAAAATATTTTCATATCATGCCTTTCAAGCTTTCATTCAAACAATCCATAACATATGATAAGTAGAGAAAATTCTTAACAAGAGAGGGATTCCACATAAGTCATGCTCCCAATTCAATTGTCAATCTTAAACTCATACTTACATATATATATATATATATAATTTCAAATCAATTTGGGGGAAGGCCTAAAGACTAAACAAATTCCATCAAGTGTTCTAAAACATGATTATATTCATAAATCCAAAACTTATTCCTTAAAATCATGATTTCTAAACCTTGTACATAATTAAAATAAGATTTCTATGCCTATGAGATTTTAGAAAAACCCCACGTACCTTAGATTTCGTAGTTAGAAGAATGGAACCTAGATCTTCATCCTTTTCTTGTAATTCTTGATCTTAGGGATGAGTTCTTGAATCTTTGGAGAAAGAAAAGATGATTTTAATTTGGGGAGAATGTAATTTTTGAGGCTCAAATGTTGTTCTAGGGCTTAAATTCGGTGTTATAGACGGAATTCGGGTGAGGGGGGATGACCAAAATTCCCCTAGTCCCATTAGAAACTGATTTGGAGCGAAAATTTTTTCCGTAACTCACGGGCCGACGCGTCGCATTGACATCGCATCGGCTTACTGCCTCACATAGAAAATGTCATCACTTTTTGCTTGGTTTTTGGATTTTAGAGAAATTGGTATCGTTGGAAAGCTAATTCAATTATCTACAATTTGGTGGGTCTTGAGATTAAAAATTCTATGTGTATCAATAGTGATACTCATTTAAAGTAGACCCTTGTATAATCGAATAGCTAACTTTGGATGAATGAAAGGTTCTTAGCTCAACCTTGCTTTAGGCCACTTCTATGAATATTTTTCACCTCATAAACACTTCATATACTAAGAGAAAGATCATGGAACATGAATTTAAATATAAACCATGTAATTTGAGCTTACGCACGTAGGAACGACGGTTTGATTCTAGCTCAAAAATACGGGGTGTTACATGCAGCTCTGGTACAAGTAAGTTTATGGTTATGTGTTGTTTTCAACATTATTTGACTTTATCATATTTGGACAGTAAGGTGTCACTTATCATTAAATGATTGTTGTTGATGATAATTTAGTATTGACTTAACTTTTGTGCATTGATGGGCGATAGTGTGTAGGAGTAATTTTTTAATGCTACAGTCAAATCTCTTTGTAATAGCCTCATTTGTCCCAATATTTTGGCTTCTATTACTAAGTGTTGTTCTAAATAACGTATAATATAATATGACATAACATGAAAGATTAGTTTCACATAAAACATGATTATTATAGTAAATGTTATTATAGAGGATCCCTATGCTAATTTTTCCCTTTAATCCTCCATACATTTCCCTTTTGAACTAATTAGTGGCAACAATGAAACAAGTAATAATGGATACTAAGAATTCATAAAACCAACACAAATTTTCTAGTCTCCTTTGTCTCATCCTCTGTCAACCATCCTTTCTTGTGAAGTTACCTATCAAAATGCATGCCTGAAATGAAATTGAACAAATATTTGTAATCAAGTATTGCACATGATATCCTTTCTTGCGATGTTACCTCTCTTATAAGTTTTTCTGTTAACACTTACTACATAAAACTAAGGAAAAAACCAAAACAGAAATTAGATGCTATTACTATTCAGTAGCGACTAAATGTTTGGGACTGTGACTTAGTATTCGTTGTATTAGCAACTAAAGAAAAGATTAGCTACAAGATGAAGCCTTCCAAGTAGTCATTCTATTAGAATATTTTTTAAGAATACAACACAGGTACAACAACAATTTTTGGAGAGTTCGAGCAACTTAGGTGATTACAATTGGCCGAGAAGGTTAACAATATTATGGCGTGGCCTATATTTTTCTAACAACGATATAGCCTTAGGCGTAGCAAGTCTAGGTCCTTCAGTCATGTCAACCAGATTTTCACCTATCCTATCCCATTCAAAGAACTGAATAAGTGATCCTAATGCCAGACCATCCATATGCATTGCCAAATTCTCACCTGGACATCCTCTCCTTCCATATCCAAATGGCATTAGCCTGAACCCGTCTCGTTAGCCTTTGAAATCGATAAATCTTTCAGGCTTGAACTTATTTGTCTTGTCCCACAATTTTGCAACATTTTGTATTGCCCACAAATTCACTAGAAACATTGTACCATGGGGTACTTGAAAACCTCCAATGACACACTCATCCGAGGATTCATGTGGCACAAGAAATGGACCAGCTGGGCACATTCAAAGAGTTTCATTTATGATTCCATGGAGATAAGGGAGATGAGCAAGGTATGAATAATCATGTAATCTTGATGACTCTCCAATGTGAGTGTCAATTTCATTTCGAGCATTTTTTAGTGCCTCAGGATTGTTTCGAAGAAGTGATAATGCCCATTCCATTGTGCTCGTTGTGGTATCAGTCCCTGTCATTAACATGACTATTCCCATGCCTCTTATCACTTTATCTGTGTAATAATTAGGCTTTGAATCTTGGAGTGATAGTAGAACATCAATCACGGTGTTGTTATTTTGCTCCAGAGACGACCTCTTTCTGCTGTTGTTGTGCTCTTCAATCAAATTTTAAATGAATTTATCCCTCTTCTCTTCAATAGATTCACCTTATTCTCATGGTTGTTCACTCCTATAGATTTAAGAAGTGGCACAAAATATCCTATATTTGTCTCACCACTCAAGTGGAATGTTTCTGTCACGATCTTTTTAAACCTCCTAGATTCCTCCAATTTCTCAGCAGAATCACCATAGTATTTTTTTCCAGCAATCATCATCATCTTGATGTTTTGTGTCATCTCAAATAAAGTCATTTTCATATCCACCACGATCATGTTAGTATCTCTACCACTGGTTTTTTCCCTTACAAATCGTTGGAGCATAGCGCAAACCTCTAGTTTACGGATATCATTATAAATTTGAATTCTCTGAGTGGACAAGATTTCATGAGTGGCAATTCGTCTTAGGTTGCGCCAGTGTAGGCCATAAGGGGCCCAAATAAGAGTGGTATAATTGTAACCAAGATGTTTTCTAGCTAGCAATCCTGGGCGATTGGAAAAAACAACATCGTTTTTGGTGAAACATTCCTCTGCAAGAGAAGGGGAAGAGACAAGCAGGACAGGACGCGATCTAAATTTGAGGAAAAACAAAGGACCATGCTTTTCTGAGATCTTGGCTAATATTTTATGTAGTGGTTTCTTGAGTAGATATAAATGGCCTATTATGGGCAAAGAGACATAGGGATTTGGTGGGAGATTTTGAAATTTTCTAAAGAAATGGTTCTTTAGCAAGTAAAGGAAAGTGAAGATGAGGGTCTAATATGAAATTTCCATGATTGATCATGCAGATACAATCAAACAGACTTTACACAATAACTATAAATAACTAGAGTACTCAACTTTTCTTATTGAACTCACTTCTTAATTGGTTCTTAATTTCTCATTAAACTCACTTCTGAATTGTTCATCTATAAAAGTTAGGCATATGAATGCAAACTTGGTGCAAGAAGGTCATAGTTACACTACTATCACCTTATTTGATATTAGTAATATGCTATGCTGTTATTAATCAACATTATTTGATTTTATTATCTTTGGACGGCAAGGTACCACTTATCATCAAACAATTGGTTTGATTATTAAGTTTCTATGCACTTATAGTGTATAGGAGTAATTTTTTAGTACTATAGTCAAATCTCTTTATAACAATCTTTTTGTTTATCCTGATACTTTGGTTTCTATACTGAAATACTGTTATAAACAACATAATGTAACATGAAAGATCGACTTCACATAAAAGTATATGTTTCTGATCCCAATTCTCTCTAATCTTCTCATCCCCTTCTACTACTATTCATGCTCTTTCATATTATAATTTCTCCCTTGTCTATTAATCAAAGTTTATTATTTTCGTTTACTCCATGTATTGATTATTGAGTTGAGAATTTGGGATCGTTACATTGGTGCTTTCATCCAGAGGTCTCTCATGGAGGACCAAATACTCAAGTATGTTGCAGAATCTATTCATGTTGTTCAAGAGTCCATCTCAAGTGATCTCTCAGAAATTCGTAAACTGGTGCAAGAGTTGGCTGTCCAGGTGATATCATCGGGTGCACAAAATCTAGTTTTGGATATATCTTGTGGTCCATCACTAGCTCCGTGCACTCTTCACCACAAACTGTCAAGGGTGGAGTTAGACTATTTCTATGGCGTGAATCCGGAGGCATGGATTTTCAAAGCTGAAAGATTTTTCGAATTCAATGGGATAGCCGATACTCACAAGTTGTTTGTTGCATCAATTCATTTAGATGGTGATGCCTGGGACACTACACACTGAATTGCCCACAACACTATTTTTCCACAGGACTGAATCCATAGAAACCTTGGCCATTACTTTAAGCGGCGGATGATTGGTATGCAGGATTGGTTGCAACAGTTTCACATGAATGTGAATCAAGAGATTGGCTTGAAAGGCTTTCCAACTAGCCATAGTACTATTGCGAGTTGTCCTTCTTCTTTTTTCGGTCTCACCAACTTGTTCCCGCTTTGGGAAGGGAACTTGGTTGGAATTCCAATTTCAAAGAAATCACATGCGAAAGGCAAGATATTGAGAAGGGCTTGTTCGAATGCAGATTAAGGGGGAAAGACTTTGATTGGGAAAGGGGCCTCCTCTGCCTACGAGTACTGATCTCAATCCTTATGCCATCTAATACGGCTTTTTCACTGGCTAGCTTTGAAATGGTTTTGATGGCTGAATCGGAACGGTCAATTTATTGATTGGAAGCACTTTGCTCAGAAGTTGATCATACATTTTCAAAATCGTAATGGTTGTGCTACACAATCAACAACAAAAATCTTCAGATCTGATTTTGCTTCTACTTTGGACGATAATAATGCCTACCATATGTTCGATAAATTAGCAGTGAAAGGTGCGATTATAGATTCTTTGGCATTGTTTACTGGAAATGATTCTGAGATTAAAACTCCTAATGACATAGAGACACCACCAATTGACAATGTAGAATTAGTTCAAATAAATTTGGTACATGCACCTTCATCCATTGTCGAAGATATAGTGTTCGATGAAATTTCACACATAATAGTGACCTCTGACATTCATGATCAAAACATTATTTTCCATGAGGGTGCACACATTGTGACTACAGTAATCAAGGTGTATGATACTGAGGAATTAGACATTGGAGTACTCACTGATGCAATGATATCTTCTTTAAACCGTGCACAACCAGATGAACTGATTGAAGCACGCTTTTCCAGTAACCTGCCTGTGCCGGTCTCTAATTTTGGCACTGGACAATCGATGGATGGAATTTCTTCCATCATCGAAGCTCGACCAGTGGTTTGAATCAAGGACGCATCATTGCAACATAAAATTGAAGACACTAAATAATCTGCCCTATAAGTGAAAAAGGAGACCCGGAACTCCGATTTGAATAACAATAACGAGGAGGAAGACATTGTGACTTGTGATCTGAATTCTCCATTTCTTGTTATTACAGTTGGGGGTATGACGCCAAAACTAAGACCCACATTGATCTTCTTGTTGCTTCTATTTTCATGGATCCTGAGGTGACATTTGATTTATTTTTTATTAAAAATGTGTCTACTCCGAGTATGTTGCATCATTTTATGTTTGATCTAGGTTTAGACGGACCTCCACTCCATGTTGCCAGGGTATTTGGGAATTCGCATACAAGAGATACATCAAGTTTACTAGTTCCTTCTGTGTCATGAGCCAAACTAGGGCCTGGCCGTGACAGACATCCCAAACCATGAAGGCCCAGAACGCCCTTCTCTATCTGGTAATCATGCACAACATTTATATAATAAAAGAAGATACAGAAACATAATCTGCAATAGAAACATGGTCAATTCTGAATTCAACATAAGTATGGAAACTATAAATTAACTACATCTAAATAACATCTGACTCAGTCTGCGAAATCTCTACTATATAAAAATCTGACAACTGTTTGAAAATGGGACAAGGCCCCTAGTAGACCAAAACTGAATTAAGTGACATAATCTGAAAAGATAGGCCTTCTGGAATAGAGAAGGCTCACCACTGCACAATCTGATCAACTGTCTGAATTATCTACTGCTTATCTGGACCCCTAGATTGAGTCTTAGAACCTGAGAGGTAGGGGGAGGGGGTCAATATAGATGTACTGGTACGCAGAGAATATCCAAAATAATTATTTATAAATCAACACATATGAGTGCAATTTAAAACAGTTCATAAGTATATCATATAGTAAGAATTCACTAGGGCAATTTAAATAGTCTGTAAAAAAACCATCTCAACTTTGAGAAATCTGTGTTACTTCTGCGCTAGGTGGTATACCCTACAACTATGAAAAATTCCATGGGCTATATGGAAACTGCCATTAACTCGGCAACGAAGCCCCCAACCCAAGTGTACTGCAAGGGTCGGAGTCTCTCAATCTACTACGACACACGACCGTCGCCAGCGTACAATAATAATCTACCCGTATCGGCAAATATAGTTTTAGGCTAAGAGTTTCTTGAACTCACCCCTTATTTGGGTAACCACCTAACCCTCTTTAAGCCCCTTTTTAAAACTCTATCAAAACATACAGTCGCTGAAAACATACTCTGAAAATGTGCTCTGAAAACATAATCTATTATGGCATAAATACATATGGTATCGTCACACCATTGACTTTCAAGTTACATCTCTGAGCCATTATTAGTCTATCATAAATCTCCATATTCAAAACACAAGTTTTGAGACCAACATTTCAATAATTCAATTCAATGAATCTTTCTTTTTTGAAACCTCATGTAAACATATGCAATTCTTTCTCATACACACAATACCATATTGATATAAAGAAATACCCTCTCAACAATTCCAAATCATGTTCAAATGCCAGGATATTGCAAAGACATCTTTCAAATCACAAAACCATAATCTTTAATTCAATACAAGAGAGGGAGTTCATAATTTATGCTCTCAACAATCTTAAATCTCAAATTCATATATAAACATATATATGTAAATAAATTCAGGGGAAATGCCCACAAGGCCAAAGCAATAGTAGCATTGAAACTTTCAAAATGCATAATCAATAATATAGTTTTCAAAATGCCCATAAAATACATGCATCAAAACCTTTAAATCATACTTTAACAATTTCAAGCCCATGTAGTTTTTAGGATAAAACCCCATTACCTCGATTAGGAAGAATAAGGGATGATCCTTGAAGCCTACGGTTTGAGGATTCCGAATCTTCAGTCAATTTTGAAAACCCACGGTTCAATCTTGAGTTTCTTGGAGGAGAAGTATATGAACTAGGGTTTTTGTTTTGATGAAAATCTTGAGAATGTCAAATATTATGCTTGTAGAGGTCTTAATCTACTGTTTGGACGTTTTAAGAGGCTTGGAATAAGTCCAAATTACCCTTGTTAACTTCTGAACAAAGTTGGAAATATTAAACTGGGAACCCAATTTTATGGGCCACCGCGACGCGCCACTATCGCGTTGGCTCACTTGAAATTGACAAATGGAAAATTAGGATCCTCCACGATGAGCCACTATCGCGAGGTCCCACTGGAATTTGACAATTGCTAATTAAAACCTCTCTGCAAAACGCTAAACACCAGAATGATGATGTTTTACGACTAGCACATAAAATAGCCATAACTTCTTCACTGAGTGTCCGTTTTGGATGAATCTTATATTGACGGAAAGCTTATTCAGTCATCTATGTAATGAAAAGTTGAAATCTAAGGGATTCCACAAGGAAATAAGTATAAATCATTCTAGAATACAATGCTTGATATTTTAGGGACAAAATTTAGCTAAGAAAAACTTTGGGGCGTTACAATAATCCCCCCTTGGTAACATTCATCCCCGAATGTTGACGCGGGATACAGACAAGTATAATGTCCAGCATACTAAGGCATAGAAAGAATAAGACAAGGATTTTACCTTCCATTTCATCATCCATTGGATAAAAAGGGTTTGGGTATCTAGCTCTCATGTCAACTTCTGATTCCCAAGTCGCTTCTTCAATTTTCTGGTTTCTCCACAACACTTTAACTGAGGCTATATCTTTGTTCCTCTATCTTCTAACTTGGAGATCCAAAATCTCTACAGGCTCTTCTTCATAGGATAAGGAGTCTGTCACTTTGATCTCTTCGACAGGCAATACTAAAGAATGGTCTCCAATACACTTCGTCAACATAGATATATGAAATATCGGATGAACCGAACACAAACTAACTGGAAATTCTAACTCATATGCAACTCCACCTATCCTTCTCACAATATGATATAGTCCTATATAGCGAGGACTCAGCTTACCTTTCTTCCCGAACCGCATTACTCCCTTCATGGGAGAAACCTTGAGAAACACCCAATCTCCAACCTTAAACTCTAGATCTCTTCTCTTAACATCGGCGTAGGACTTCTGACGACTCTGAACTGTATTAAGTCATTCTCTAATGACTTTTACATCCTCTATTGCCTGATGAACAAGATCAGCCCCATATATCTGCGTCTCACTTACTTCATACGACTCTATTGGTGACCTACATCTTCTCCCATACAATGCCTCAAATGGTGCCATCCTAACACTGGAATGGAAACTATTATTATATGTGAACTCTATCAATGGAAAGTGCTCTACCCAACTACCTTTAAAATCAATCACGCAGGCCCTCAACATATCCTCAAGGATCTGGATGGTGCGCTCAGCTTGCCCATCTGTTTGAGGGTGGAAAGATATGCTCAAATTCACTTGGGTACCTCCTTTTGAAACGATCTCCAAAACTGTGAAGAAAACTGTGTACCTCTGTAAGATATGATGGACATAGGTGCCCCATACAAACGAACTATTTTTGCAATGGACAACTTGGCATAATCCTCTCCCGAATAATTTGTCCTGACAGCTAGAAAGTAAGCTGACTTGGTCAACCTATCTATAATCTCCCAAATGGAAACATACTGGTTTTGGGACCTCGGAAGTCCTGTAATGAAATCCTTATTAATCGTCTCCCACTTCCACAAAGGCAAAGCTATCTCTTGAGAAAAACCACTTGGCCTCAAATGTTTCACTTTAACTTGTTGACAATTCAAACACCTGGCAACATAGTTAGCCACATCATGATTTATAATATTCAACCAATAAATGGTTTTAAAATCCTAATACATCTTAGTAGAGCTAGGGTGAACAACATACCTCGACGTGTGAGCTTCATCAAGGATTATCTTCCTCAGACCATCTATATCTAGCACACACAACCTACCTTGGTATCTCAAAACACCATCACCACCAATTTCAAAAGACAATACCTTTTGTTGACCCACATCTTTCTTGATCTGCATCAAGATGGTATCTTCAACCTGCTTCTCTTTAACTTTTGCACAAAGGGAAGATTTAGCTATCTCATGAACAACCACTCCCCCATCCTCGGAATCCAAAAGTCGCACTCCTAGATTTGAAAGTTGGTGAATATCCTTCACCATCTCCCTCTTTTCTTTCCCCACATGAGAAAGACTGCCCATAGATAACCTGCTGAGGGCATCGGCTACAGGCTCATGTCATAGTCTTTTAAAAGTTTCAACCATTAACTCTGCCTGAGATTCAATTTTTTCTGTGAGAAAACATACTGTAAACTCTTGTGGTCAGTAAACATATCAACATGTACCACATACAAATAGTGCCGCCAGATCTTAAGTGCAAAAACCACAACCGCTAACTCTAAGTCATGAGTAGGGTAGTTCTACTCATGTGCCTTCAACTGCCTAGATGCATAAGCTACTACCTTACCGTCCTGCAGAAGAACTCACCCATTTCCCACTCGGGATGCATCATAGTATACAACAAAACCTTCTGTACCCTCTGGAAGAGTCAAAACAGGAGCAGTAGTAAACTTGTCTTTCAACTTCTCAAAACTATTCTCACAAGAATTAGACCACAAAAACTCTACTTTATTTTTAGTCAACTTAGTAAGTGGTGCAACTATGGAGGAAAAACTCTCGACGAATCTTCTGTAATAACGTGCCAAACCCAATAAGCTCCGAATGGTGGTTGGGTTCGGGGGTCTGGGCCATTTTCTCACTGCCTCAATATTTTGGGGATCAACCTTAATCCCCTCACTAGAAACAATATACCCCAAGAACGCAATAGCATTCAACCATAATTCACACTTGGAATTTTTTTTCATACAACTTATGATCTTTAAGGGTCTGAAGGATGATTCAGAGGTGATTGGCATGGTCCTCCTCGCTCTTAGAATATACCAAAATGTCATCAATAAATATAATGACAAACAGATCCAGAAACTGACGAAAAACCCTATTCATTAGATCCATAAAAGATGTAGGGGCGTTAGTCAACCCGAAGGACATGAATAAGAATTCATAATGGACGTATCTAGTTTGGAAAGATGTTTTGGGAATATCTGACTCTCCAAGTTTCAATTGGTGATATCCCGAATGAAGGTCTATCTTTGAAAAATATTTAGCACCCTGAATTGATAAAAAAAATCATCAATCCTAGGAAGGGGATATTTATTTTTAATCATGACCTTATTCAACTGGCAGTAATATATGTACATACCAAGGGAACCATCTTTCTTTCGCACAAAAAATACAGGTGCACCCCAAGGAGTCACACTGGGGTGGATAAAACCTTTATCTAGAAGATTTGATAGATGTTCTTTCAACTCTTTTAGCTCTGCAGGAGCTATACTATATGGCAAAATAGAAATAGGATGGGTATCTAGCAATAAATCAATACCAAAATCTATCTCCCTATCAGGTGATATTTCTGGGAGGTCATTATAATACCCCGCATATTTCTAATCGTGTGATTCATACTTGAGTACATGAATTACAATGAATATCCTAGTGATAATATAACTTATGATGCATTAATCATGTTCATATGAGTCACTTAAGGTAATGCAAGCTAAGAGTTTTTGAATCCATCAAGTTTTAGTGTTCGATTTTGCAAGGGTCATCTTTGAACGAGTATAACTCAATGTTAATGTGGTATTTTGGCTGATTTAGACCCACCAAATTGTATAGAATCGAATTAGCTTTCCAACGATACCAATTTCGCCTTAATCCAATACCCGAGCGAAAAGTTATACCCATTTTCGTGAGAGACAGTAAGCATAGGTGATTGGTTAGGCGCCGCCTAACCCAAGCATAGGCGATAGGTTAGGCGCCGCCGAACCCAAGCATAGGCGATCACTTGGGTGCCACCTAAGTAAATTCCAGGTGTAAAAAACACTCCGTCTTGAGTTATTTTAAAGGTAATAAAGTCTTTAAATACTCCTTACACGTCCCTAAACTTAACCCTACGAAATATATATCTTCTAAACATACTACAACCCTATTTTCATCTCAAAGCTCACCATCCAAGAGAACTAAAGGAGAAAAAAAACTAGGGTTGCATAATTAAGCTTGAAGATCAGATTTCAAGGAAATTCCTCCGTCAATCATCAAGAATCTTCCTTCTAAGGTATCCGTAGTGTTCATCCATGGATTCCTTTCATCCGTGGAGTTCAAGAATCAATATTTAAAATACAAAAGCTTGGTTGATTGTGGTGATATGATCATACCCATGTTGATGCTTGTTTGTTTTGCTATATAATACTATCGTGACTGTATATCTCATGAAAGTTATGTTGTTAGTTGAAAAACATGATCTTTAGATAGATTGATAGAATGCAAGTATGAAATCCACCTATGCCTTAAAGAATGAATGCAAGGTGTTCGATAAAATGCATAGTATGTTAGAACTTCATATTTACATGATTTCATGATATCTAAATAACAAGTTCATGTTAGTCATACACTCCAATATGAATTTTCGTACAAATTATGTGTTGTTATTGTTGTGGTATAAAGCATGTATGATAATGGAGATATAAATTATGTACACAAAATATATCCATGCTTTCCCTACCATGTTTGAGATGTTGAATAAATACATGAAGTATAATATCCCCAAATCATTACAATATGAACTAAACGTTACATGTTGCCGTTCTCTTACGCTTGAATGGTTTCCATGCAATTGCTATGAATAGTATATGTTGTCGGAATG
Organism: Capsicum pubescens; assembly: GCA_030864215.1. Lineage (NCBI taxonomy): Eukaryota > Viridiplantae > Streptophyta > Magnoliopsida > Solanales > Solanaceae > Capsicum > Capsicum pubescens. Next base: position 47,076,759 of record CM061549.1, read on the forward strand.
CCCATGATATTAGAATATAAGATTTATGACTTGATTATAAGTACTCCTATTCATGATAGATATTATGATGACCATGTACTTCATGAAATCCCCCACTCATGTATTATGGATTTTTATTGATGGTCATGTACTCAAGAAATTCAAGTTGTGTCAGTTTCCTTCCATCGAGTCCTGGGGGTACTTGTACCCGAAAACTATAGCTGTGTGCCTAGATCCATGTCATGTTTCATGATATCCGAACTCAATCTATGATTCCATAGACTTCAGTCAGTCATGTGACTCAGGAAAACCTCATGATCTTAGTCAGTTGGCAGATATCAGTAACATTCCGCCAGTCAACGGAATTCAGTAAGATTAAGTCATGCACAGTCAAAGTTTGTTATTCATGTCCAGTCCCTCTAGATGGGAGTAGAGGTTAGCACCGAGTGAACCCAAGGATGGGAACTCACCCGCCAGTTCAGGGTATGATTCTTAGTAGCAATCCTTGTGTTCTAGAACTACGTAGCCAACATAGGTTAAGACATCTTAACCTATCAGATTAGGGTTGATGAGGTGGCTTAACCTGTCAGTTTAGGGTTCCCACCATTCTCATTGAGTACCCTCTAGATAAGGGTCACTCACAGCTGTCCTTACCAGTGGTGCGGTATTGACACCCTTCCAGTCGGGGCAGAGATTGGACCCCAGCTTAGCCATAACGGCACACATGGGGCATGTCAGTTAAACACTACTTCCCACAGTTTCAGTTTTAGTCTCAGTAAAAGAACTCAGGGCATTCTTCAGATTCCAATATATACAGGACTGTCAGGTACAGTCATCTATGTTATCAGTTTCAGTAACAGTCTCAGTAAAAGAACTCAGGGCATTCTTCAGATTTCAGTATATATAGGACTGTCAGATACAGTCGTCAATGTTATCAGTTTCAGTATCAGTCAGGACAGTTATAAGTAAACCATGTATTAGCTTACAAGTCATGCTATCACGTATTCACGGTCCTAGTTTCTATATATAGTTGTTTGCACTCCCACATTTATATTAGTCAGTCAGTGTTGTTCATGCATAAAACCTTTTATGTTCAGCCTACCTTCCTCGTATACTCAGTACCCCAATTGTACTGACGCATTTGCGCTATGGTGCTTTCTTTTCATGTTACACCATAGGTTCTGAGACACGAGCTCCAGCCCAGCAGTAGGGCATCATTCCAGTCGCAGAGACACAGTTAGTCCTCATTGATTCGAGGGACAATATGATTTGTTTTATTTATCTATTTCTTCAGTTCAGTCTTACGGAGTTAGTTGGAGACATGTTCCTTCAACTCCTTATTTAGACAGTTTAGAGGCTTTTAGATTTATGTTCAGATTTAGCTGTTTTGGGTATTTTTGCCTATATGATTTTATTCAGTTGAACCTTATGGCCTTACAGTTCCATATATTCCATATTATTATATTATGATTTGCAGTATACAGGTACAGATATTAGTCATGGGTTAGATTGTGGTCCCTCGGGGTCATGAGCACCGTGTAGCATTCCGGTTCAGCAAATCGGGGTGTTACAAATTTGGTATCTGAGCTTAAGGTTCAATAGAGTCCTAGGAAGTCTGAAAGACACATCTAGTAGAATCTTATACATGGGTGTGTTGCGCGCCACATTTATGTGTGGGAGGCTATAAGATGTTTTAGGAACAGTCCGCTTTCTTCACTATTCATGTCATGCTAGTGAGCATAATCACAAGTAAAACTCTCAGTCTAATCCATTCTTCTCTTATTCCAGACCATGGCCCCAAAGAGAAGAAACCAGCCAGATCCTCAGCCCGAAGATCCTTTGGGAGAACATGTTTCCCATATGGAGTTTAGAGCCGCATTTACCACACTTGCTCAGTCCATGGCTGCATAGAATGAATGGCCACCAGTCATTCCGTCCAATCCAGTGGCCACTCCTAAAGCATCTAGGGTTTGGGACTTCACCCGAATTAACCCTTCATCTTTCCATGGGTCTAAGTCTGATGAGGACCTTCAGGAGTTCATTGACCAAGTCCAGAAGGTCATTGACATCATGGGTGCTACTTCTAGTGAGAGTGCTGAGTTAGCCACCTACCAGTTACAGGATGTTGCTCATGATTGGTACAAACAGTGGAAGTCTAAGAGGTTAGATGATTCAGGCCCTATCGAGGGGGAGGAATTTGTCACAGCCTTCTTAAATAGATTCTTTCCCTAAGAGCTGAGGGAAGCCAAAGTTCTTGAGTTCATCAACCTCAAGCAGGAGAATATGACGGTTAGAGAGTATTCTCTTAGATTTACTCAGCTAGCCAGGTGTGCTCCTCATGTGGTTGCAGACAATAGAGCTAAGATGAGCAAGTTCGTGTCAGGGGTCAACGATAGCGTGGTAAATGAGTGTAGGTCTGTGATACTGATCGGTGATATGACCTTAGAAAGACTCCTGACCCATGCCCAGCAAGTAGAAGAGCAGAAGTTTAAGACTAGGGAGAGGCAGAACAAGAGAGCAAGGTCAGGTAATTTCAACTTTGCTCACCCCAAGTCAGATGGAGGAAACCGTTCACAGTTTTGCTCCAAGTCAGCCGTTCCATCTCCTTCCTCTGCCAGCGCTCCAGTGTCAAAGTTCATAGATGGCAATAGAGATAAAGTTCCAGGCTTTAAATCTCAGGGCAGTGTTAGCAGTGCCCGAACGAATCCCCTTTGTCAGACTTGTGGTAAGAACCATAAGGGAATTTGCAGAGCCAGTAGTGATGTTTGTTTTGGTTGTGGCAAACATGGCCACAGAATTAGGGAGTGTCTGTAATCAAGTCTTCAGGGTCAGCGAAATCATTCTGCAGCTTAGTCCAGTCGCCCGAACCAGCAGGGTACCATTTCCAGTGCTACCAGTGGGCAACGCCTAAACAGACTCTATGCTCTTCAGTCCCGGCAGGATCAGGAAAATTCTCCTGATGTCGTTACTAGTATGTTACAGATTTTCCATGTTCATGTTTATGCTTTGCTAGACCCAGGTGCATCTTTGTCTTTTGTTACTCCATACATAGCAGGCGATTTCGGAATCAGTCCTGAAGTCCTAGCAGAGCCCTTCTCAGTCTCTACCCCAGTGGGTAAAACCATCATAGCTCGGCGGGTATACAGGAACTGCCCGATTATGATATCTCAGAAATTGACGTCAGCAGATTTAGTGGAGTTAGAAATGACTGATTTTGATGTCATTCTCGGCATGGATTGGTTTCATTCCTGCTATGCCATAGTCGACTGCAGAAACAAGATAGTTCAGTTTCAGTTCCCGAATGAGCCCATCCTAGAGTGGAAGGGTAGCATTTCAGTGTTTAGGGGTCAACTTGTTTCCTACCTTCGAGTAAGGAAAATGATTTCTAAGGGGTGTGTGTATCATCTCGTGCATATTAAAGATTCCAGTTATGAACATTCCAGCCTCGAAATAGTCCCTGTTGTTAATGAATACTCAGATGTCTTTCCCAAAGATCTTCCAGGCATTCCTTCCGAAAGGGAAATAGACTTCGGCATAAACCTTCTTCCGGATACTCAACCTATTTCTATTCCGCCATATAGAATGGCACCAGCAGAACTCAAGGAACTGAAAGATCAGTTAAAGGATCTCTTAGATAAGGGATTCATCAGACCCAATATTTCCCCATGAGGTGCGCCAGTATTATTCGTGCACAAGAAAGACGGTTCTCTCAGGATGTGTATTGATTATCGTTAACTCAACAAGGTCACGGTCAAGAATAGATATCCTCTTCCTAGGATTGATGATCTATTCGACCAACTTCCGGGTGCCAGTTACATCTCCAAGATAGACCTTAGATCAGGCTATCATCAGCTTAGAGTTAGAGAATGTGACATTCCGAAGACAGCTTTCCATACTCAGTATGGTCACTTCGAATTTTTAGTCATGTCATTTGGTCTTACCAATTCCCCTGCAGCTTTTATGGATTTGATGAACCGTGTGTTCAAGCAGTACTTGGACATGTTTGTCATAGTGTTTATAGATGATATTTTGGTCTATTCTTGCACACAACATGATCATGCAGACCATCTCAGGATTGTTCTTCAAACTCTCAGGATCACCAATTATTCGCTAAGTTCAGCAAGTGCGAATTTTGGTTAAGATCAATAGCATTCCTTGTCCATATTGTTTCCGGTGATGGCATTAGAGTAGATCCTCAGAAAACTGAGGCAGTAAGAAACTGGCCCAGACCCGTATCTCCATCAGATATTAGGAGTTTCTTGGGTTTGGCTTGCTATTACAGACGGTTTGTTAAGGGATTTTATTCTATTGCATCTCCCATGTCCAGATTGACTCAGAAGAACATTAAGTTTCAGTGGTCAGATTTATGCGAGAAGAGCTTTCAAGAGTTGAAGACTCAACTCACCTCAGCTCCAGTTCTAACCATTCCAGATGGTTCAGACGGTTTTGTAGTCTATTGTGATGCATCCAGTGTGGGTTTAGGTTGTGTCCTCATGCAGCATGGTAAGGTCATAGCCTACGCCTCCAAACAGTTAAATCCACATGAGAAGAATTATCCTACTCATGATCTTGAGTTAGCAGCGGTAGTTTTTGCCTTAAAGATTTGGAGGCATTATCTCTATGGAGTTCATGTAGATGTCTTCAGAGACCATAAGAGCCTCCAGTACGTCTTTTCCCAGAAAGATCTCAATCTTCGCCAGAGAAGGTGGTTAGAGCTCTTGAAGGATTACAACATGTGTGTTCTTTATCATCCGGGCAAGGCCAATATTATGGCCGACGCTCTCAGTCGGCTCTCCATGGGTAGTATTTCTCACGTTGAGTATAGTAAGAAAAAGATGGCTCAGGAGATCCATCAACTTTCCAGACTAGGCGTTCGCTTAGTCGATTCTTCAGAGGGTGGTGTATGTGTTCATAGTAGTTCAGAGTCATCTCTAGTTTCCGAGGTGAAAGAGAAACAAGATAGGGATCCTAGCCTTGTCAAGCTCAAAGAGTCAGTTCAGATACATAAAGTTGAGGTTTTCTCCCAAGGGGGAGATGTTGTTCTTTGTTGTCAGGGTCGTCTATATGTTCTAGGTGTAGATGAATTGAGGCAGCGAATACTTGTAGAATCATATGGTGCGCAATACTCTATTCATCCAGGGGCCACTAAGATGTACTGCAACATGCGGGAGAACTATTGGTGGAGTGGGATGAAGAGAGATGTTGCAGAGTTTGTGGCTAAGTGCTCTACATGTCAGCAAGTTAAGATAGAGCATCAGAAACCTAGTGGTTCCATGCAAGAGTTCACCATTCCTACTTGGAAGTGGGAAGAAGTTAACATGGACATCGTGATGGATTTGCCTAGAACTCGTCATCAGCATGATTCAGTCTGGATCATTATAGATAGAATGACCAAGTCAGCTCATTTCCTTCCTGTTTGTACTTCTTTTTCCACCGAGGATTATGCCAAACTCTATATCAGGGAGTTAGTCAGATTACACGGTGTTACACTATCTATCATCTCAGATAGAGGTACCCAATTCACTTCTCATTTTTGGAAAGCGTTCCAAAAGGGTCTCGGTACCCAAGTCCATCTCAGCACAACATTTCATCCTTAGATAGATGGTCAAGCAGAAAGGGTCATTCAGACTCTTGAAGATATTCTAAGGGCGTGTGCAATTGACTTCAAGGGAAGTTGGGATGACCACTTGCCTTTGATTGAGTTTTCATACAACAATAGATATCATTCTAGTATTCAGATGGCTCCATTTCAAGTTCTTTATGGTAGGAGATGTAGATCTATGATTGGTTGGTTCGAAGTTAGTGAGGAGGCCTCAATCATAGGTCCTGACTTAGTATTCAACGCCTTAGAGAAAGTTTAGTTGATCAGAGAGAGACTCCGAGCGACTCAGAGCCGATAGAAGTCCTATACAGATGTTCATAGAAAGGATCTCGAGTTTGAGGTCAATGGCTATGTCTATCTTAAGATCTCTCCCATGAAGGGAGTGAAGAGGTTCGGCAAGAAAGGGAAACTCAGTCCCTGGTATGTCGGTCCCTTCAGAATTCTTTGTCGCTTCGGCAAGGTAGCTTATGAGCTTGAGTTGCCTTCAGATCTAGCCTCAGTCCATCCAGTATTTCATGTATCTTTGCTAAAGAAGTTCATAGGTGACCCAGCAGTTGTTGTCCCTATTCAGAGCATCGACATTCAGAACAGCCTCTCTTATGAAGAGATTCCAGTCGAAATCTTAGATTATCAGACTCGTAGATTGAGGAACAAAGAAGTCCCTCTAGTCAAGGTTCTTTGGAGAAATCAGTCTCATGAGGGAGCTACTTGGAAAGCAGAAGCAGATATGCGTACCAAGTATCCTCACCTCTTCCCAGCCAATTTTAGATCAAGGTCAAGGTAACAATTCTCCTTAAGCTTATTAAGTTTCATGTTCATATTTCTAGTATAAACTTGGTACCTATTAACCGTTTCATACTCAGTCATGCATTCATGTGTCAGTTTTCCGTGCATCAGATATGCACGAGTTCAGTATGTTTATCATGCCAGTCATGAGATCAAGTTTCAGTTCTTCATGTTCAGTTCAGGTTCTATTGTCTTGTATCCCTTCTCAGTAAATTCTCATTCGAGGACGAATGTTCCCAAGGGGGAGATATTGTAATACCCCGTATGTTTCTAATCCTGTGATTCATACTTGAGTACATGACCTACAATGAATATCCTAGTGATAGGATAGCTTATGATACATTAAGCATGTTCATATGAGTCACTTAAGGTAATGCAAGCTAAGAGTTTTTGAATCCATCAAGTTTTAGTGTACAATTTTGCAAGAGTCATCTTTGAACGAGTATAACTCGATGTTAATGTGGTATTTTGGCTGATTTAGACCCACCAAATTGTATAGAATCGAATTATCTTTCCAACGATACCAATTTAGCCTTAATCCAATACCCGAGCGAAAAGTTATGCCTATTTTCGTGAGCGACAGTAAGCATAGGCGATTGGTTAGGAGCCGCCTAATCCAAGCATAGGCGATTGGTTAGGCACCGCCCAACCCAAGCATAGGCGATCACTTGGGCGCCGCCTAAGTAAATTCCAGGTGTCAAAAACACTCCGTCTTGAGTTATTTTAAAGGTAATTAAGTCTTTAAATACTCCTTACACATCCCTAAACTTAACCCTATGAAATATATATCTTCTAAACATACTGCAACCCTATTTTTATCTCAAAGCTCATCATCCAAGAGAACTAAAGGAGAAAAACAACTAGGGTTGCATAATTAAGCTTGAAGATCCGATTTCAAGGAAATTCCTCCGTCAATCATCAAGAATCTTCCTTCTAAGGTATGCATACTGTTCATCCACGGATTCCTTTCGTCCGTGGAGTTCAAGAATCAATCTTTAAAATACAAACGCTTGGTTGATTGTGGTGATATGATCATACCCATGTTGATGCTTGTTTGTTTTTCTATATAATACTATCGTGACTGTATATCTCATGAAAGTTATGTTGTTAGTTGAAAAACATGATCTTTAGATAGATTGATAGAATACAAGTATGAAATCCACCTATGCCTTAAAGAATGCATGCAAGGTGTTCGATAAAATGCCTAGTATGTTAGAACTTCATATTTACATGATTTCATGATATCTAAATAACAAGTTCATGTTAGTCATACACTCCAATATGAATTTCCATGCAAATTATGTGCTGTTATTGTTGTGGTATAAAGCATGTATGATAATGGAGATATAAATTATGTACACAAAATATATCCATGCTTTCCCTACCATTTTTGAGATGTTGAATAAATACATGAAGTATAATATCCCCAAATCATTACAATATGAACTAAACGTTACATGTTGCCGTTCCCTTACGTTTGAATGGTTTCCATACGATTGCTATGAATAGTATATGTTGTCGGAATGCCCATGATATTAGAATATAAGATTTATGACTTGATTATAATCATTCCTATTCATGATAGATATTATGATGACCATGTACTTCATGAAATCCCCCACTCATGTATTATGGATTTTTATTGATGGTCGTGTACTCAAGAAATTCAAGTTGTGTCAGTTTCCTTCCATCGAGTCCTGGGGTTACTTGTACCTGAAAACTATAGCTGTGTGCCTAGATCCATGTCATGTTTCACGATATCCGAACTCAAGCTATGATTCCATAGACTTCAGTCAGTCATGTGACTCCGGAATACCTCATGATCTTAGTCAGTTGTCAGATATCAGTAACATTTCGCCAGTCAACGGAATTCAGTAAGATTAAGTCATGCACAATCAAAGTCAGTTATTCATGTCCAGTCCCTCCATATGGGAGTAGAGGTTAGCACCGAGTGAACCCAAGGATGGGAACTCACCCGCCAGTTCAGGGTATGATTCTTAGTAGCAATCCTTGTGTTCTAGAACTATGTAGCCAGCGTAGGTTGATACATCTTAACCAGTCAGATTAGGGTTGATGAGGTGGCTTAACCCTTCAGTTTAGGGTTCCCACCTTTCTCATTGAGTACCCGCTAGATAAGGGTCACTCACAGCTGTCCTTACCATTGGTGCGGTATTGACACCCCTCCAGTCGGGGCAGAGATTGGACCCCAGCTTAGCCATAACGGCATACATGGGGCATGTCGGTTAAACACTACTTCCCACAGTTCCAGTATCAGTCTTAGTAAAAGAACTCAGGGCGTTCTTTAGATTTCAGTATATACAAGACTGTCAGATACAGTCATCCATGCTATCAGTTTCAGTAACAGTCTCAGTAATAGAACTCAGGGTGTTCTTCAGATTTCAGTATATAGAGGACTGTCTGATACAGTCATCCATGTTATCAGTTTTAGTATAAGTCAGGACAGTTATTAGTAAACCATGTATTAGCTTACAAGTCATGCTATCACGTATTCACAGTCCTAGTTTCTATATATGTGTGTTTGCACTCCCACATTCATATTAGTCAGTCAGTGTTGTTCATGCATGAAACCCTTTATGTTCAGCCTACCTTCCTCGTATACTCAGTACTCCAGTTGTACTGACGCATTTGCGCTATGGTGCTTTCTTTTCATGTTACACCATAGGTTCCGAGACACGAGCTCCTGCCCAGCAGTAGTGGCAGCATTCCAGTCGCAGAGACACAGTAAGTCCTCATTGATTCGAGGACAATATGATTTGATTCATTTATCTATTTCTTCAGTTCAGTCTTACGGAGTTAGTTGGAGACATGTTCCTTCAACTCCTTATTTAGACAGTTTAGAGGCTTTCAGATTTACGTTCAGATTTAGCTATTTTGGGTATTTTTGCCCGCATGATTTTATTTAGTTGAACCTTATGTCCTTACAGTTCCATGTATTCCGTATTATTATATTATAATTTGCAGTATACAGGTACAAATATCAGTCATGGGTTAGCTTGTGATCCCTCGGGGTCATGAGCACCGTGTAGCATTTTGGTTCAATAAATTGGGGTGTTACAGTCATCTGGAAAGACTTTTAAGAATTTATTCACTATGGGGACAAAATGAAGAGAGAGACTTTTGGCACTAGAATCTTTAACCCAAATAAGATGATACAAGCAACCTTTGGAAATAAGTTTACAGGCCCTGAGATAAGATATGAAGTGCCCTCTAGGTGCTAGAGAATGTCCCTCCCATTCTATCACCGCCTCATTTGGCAAAGAAAAGGTGACTCTTCGGGTCCTACAATTCAAGGTGGCATAGCACGAATGGAGCCAGTCCATCCCTAAGATGGCATCAAAATCAACCATATTAAGTTCTTTTAGATCTGCTTTAGTATACCAGCAGACACAGCACAATTTCTAAACATCCTCCTAGCCATAACAGAATCTCCCATCGGGGTGGAAACCAAAAAAGGTTCAACAATCACATCAGGCTCAAACCCAAAACCAACAGTCACGTATGGGGTCACATAAAACAAGGTAGACCCGGTATCAAGTAATACATACACATCACTAGAAAAGATTTTCAACGTACTGGTAACTATATCTGGTGAGGCCTCTGCCTCCTGGCGGTTGGTCAAAGCATACAATCAGTTCCGACTATTTTCGGTGGCTGAAGTGGCACCCTTCTGAGGTGGTGGTACAGATGAATTCGCGTGTGACTTGGATTCTCCAACATTACTCTTTGTTGCTGGACAGTCTCTCTGGATATGGCCTAGCTGGTCGTATGAATAACACACCAAAGCACCAAACTGACATCTCCCTGGATGATTCCTCCCGCATCTCCCACAACGCGGATAGGACCGAGAGGTCTGGGCTATACTTCCCTGCCACTGCGTACCCTGCATCCTCGGCCCCAGACTAGACTGAAAATTTTGGGTGCGCTACTCAACTGTGGGTCTGGACACTGTAGCACTAGATGCCGACTGTGCATTACCCCAATTCTTTTTCTTTTTCCATTTGCCACCCCAATTACCGCTCTGCTGCTGACTATGACTCTGGTCTGTCGCTGTGGCTCTCTTTGCCTGCCTGTCCTTTTCCCTAGATTCGGATATCTACTTCTTCTTCTCCTCAACTTACTACATGTGGAATGACAGTCTAACAAAGTCCATATCCCTGTTCATCATAGCTCCCTAAAACTCAAGCCCCAGATCATTTGAAAGGCCGAAAGCAAACTTCCTCATTCGGGCCCTCATACTACTTGTCATCTCAGGAGCATAATGGGTAAGCTTGTTAAACATTAAAGTATACTTCTGAACACTCATCTTACCCTTCTTAAGGTTCATGAACTCCACTTCTTTAGCTTTCCTCAGCTCCAAAGGAAAGAATCCGTCAAGAAAAGCTTCCACAAACTCATCCCAAACTGTGGGCTCAGTGTCACCCTTAGTATCTTCCCACTCGTTGTACCATTGGTTCGCTACATCCTTTAGCTGGTATGCTGCTAGCTCAACACCCTCCACCTGATCAACATGCATTACTTAGAAAATTTTCACCATTTCATCTATGAACTCCTGCGGGTCCTCTTCTACCTTAGCGCTAGAGAACTTGGGCTGGTTCATTCTCATGAACTGGCCCACTCTAGTAACTTCAGAAGTAACAGACACAGACCCAGTATCCTCCAACCTCTGAGTCTGTGCGGCTACCAGCTATGCAAGCATGTGAATAGATTGTCTAAATTCAGCATTCAAAACCTCTCCTTTACGAGGATGAGTGCGATGAGCCCCTGTCTGGGGAGCTCTGGGAGGACTGGTCGGTACTAGAGGTACTCCCGGAGTAGGAACAGGTTTTGGGGTATGAGCTCTATTATGGGTCCATATCCCATGGGTGGGATGGACTTCATCATCCTGAGCATTAACGTTGGTGCAACGGGGAGACATCACTCGTTTTCTGAAAAGCAAGAGGTCATTCATTAGGGGACATATTAGATGCTGAAGAACGAACTAAATCACAAAGAATAGGAACATTATTAAATTCCTAAAAGCCTCTTACTTATAAGTGTGGCGTGCTATATACCCATAAAAAAGACTCAACCCAACATAATTTCGCAGACACCCTGGGACCATGAACCGTACTTTGATACCAAGTTTTTCATGACCAGAATTAGGGCCTGGCCGTGACGGACATCTCAAATCATGAATGCCCAGAATGCCCTTCTCTATCTGGTAATCATGCATAACATTCATAGAATAAAAGAAGATGCGGAAACATAATCTGCTATGGAAACATGGTCAATTTTGAATTCAACATAAGTATGGAAACTGTAAATCAACTACATCAAAATAACATCTGACTCAGTTTGCAAAATCTCTACTATATAAAAATCTGAAAACTGTCTGAAACTGGGACAAGGCCCCCAGTAGACCAAAACTGAATTAAGTGACATAATCTGAAAAGACAGGCCTTGTGGAATATAGAAGGCTCACCACTGCACAATCTGATCAGCTGTCTAAATTATCTGCTACTTATTTGGACCCCTAGATTGAGTCTTAGAACCTGAGAGGTAGGGGGAGGGGGTCAATATAGATGTACTGGTACGCAGAGCATATCCAAAATAATCATTTATAAATCAACATATATGAGAGCAATTTAAAACAGTTCATAAGTATATCATATAGTAAGAGTTCACATGGGCATTTTAAAGACTCTGTAAAAAAAACCCATCTCAACTCTGAGAAATCTATGTTACTTCTGCGCTAGGTGGTATACCCTAAAACTCTGAAAAATTTCATGGGCTATATGGAAACTTCCATTAACTCGGCAGCGAAGCCTCCAACCCAAGTGTGCCACAAGGGTCGGAGTCTCTGAATCTACTACGCCACACGACCGTCGCCAGCGTACAATAATAATCTACCCGTATCGGCAAATACGGTTTCAGGCTAAGAGTTGCTAGAAATCGCACCTTCTTCGGGTAACCACCTAGCCCTCTTTAAGCCCCTTTTTAAAACTCTATCAAAACATACAGTCTCTGAAAACATACTCTGAAAACATGCTCTGAAAACATAATCTGTTATGGCATAAATACATATGGTATCATCATACCATTGACTTGCGAATCACATCTCTGAGCTATTATTATTCTATGATAAATCTCTGTATTCAAAACACAAGTTTTGAGACCAGCATTTCAATAATTCAATTCAATGAATCTTTCTTTTTTCAAACCTCATGTAAACACATGCAATTCTTTCTCATACACACAAGAACATACTGATATCAAGAAACACCCTCCAACAATTCCAAATCATGTTCAAATGCCAGGATATTTCAAAAACATCTTTCAAATCACAAAACCATAATCTTTAAATCAATACAAGAGAGAGAGTTCATAATTTATGCTCTCAACAATCTTAAATCTCAAATTCATACATATACATATATATGTAAATCAATTTAGGGGAAAAGACCACAAGGACAAATCAATAGTAGCATTAAAACTTTTAAAATGCATAATCAATAATATGGTTTTCAAAATCCCCATAAAATACATGCATCAAAACCTTTAAATCCTGCTTTAACAATTTCAAGCCTATGTAGTTTTTAGGATAAAACCCCACGTACCTCAATTATGAAGAATAAGGGATGATCCTTGAAGCCTACGGTTTGAGGATTCCAAATCTTCAGTCAATTTTGAAAACCCACGGTTGAATCTTGAGTTTCTTAGAGGACAAGTATCTGAACTAGGATTTTTGTTTTGAGGAAAATCTTGAGAATGTCATATATTCTGCTTGTAGAGGTCTTAATGTACTGTTTGGATGTTTTAAGAGGCTTGGAATAAGTCCAAATTATCCTTATTAACTTTTGAACGAAGCTGAAAAAATTAAACTGGGAACCCGATTTTATGGGCCACCGTGATGCGCCACTATCACGGTGGCTCACTGAAAATTGACGAATGGGAAATTGGGATCCTCCATGATGCGCCACTATCATGAGGTCCCACTGAAATTTGACAATTTCTAATTAAACCCTCTCCGTGACGCGCTAAACACCAGAATGACGATGTTTTACGACTAGCACATAAAATAGCCATAACTTCTTCACCGAGTGTCCGTTTTGGACGAATCTTATATCGACGGAAAGCTTATTCAGTCATATACGTAATGAAAATTTTAAATCTAAGGGATTCTATAGGTAAATAAGTATAAATTATTCTAGAAGACAATGCTTGATATTTTGGGGACAAAATTTAGCTAAGAAAAACTTCAGGGCGTTACATTCTGCTAGTCATCTATTTCTAATGTCAACAACAACTAGGAAATCTGCTGATATCAAATTCCCATTTCCTTTTGTTGGTTCCATATGGGATTGTGTTTACGTGATTCCCTGTTTTCCAGTTGATCCTAGTTTCATAATTTTTTTGGTACCCATTCATGTAACGTCATTGAACCTTTGTGTATGGGATCCAGGAATCCATTTTGAGCTCATGGCTCTCACATGTTATGTAGTGGACGTAGAGGCACTACAATTGCAGGGATGCTCTGTCAAGTTTTTATTAACCCCATATATTAATTATATGTCTAGAGCGTGGGATTCCGGACAGTGTTGGTGTGTGAATTACTATATCTTACAATCTGGTTATGCAAAGAATGTGGAGGAACTATTGTTACTGGGTTGTTTTGACAAGTTTTTCGTCATTGCTTGTTCAAACTCTATGAGTAGAGTATGGGATCCTGGGCAACTAGGGTGTGTAAATTCATGTTGGTCCAAGGTTTTCTCTATTGTCAAGAATTGCATTGCAATCACATGGAGAGAGAAGGTCATTGCAGCTTCAATTAGCCATCTGTGTGTGTTGCTAATAGAAAATATGACAAAGGTCCCGTGTGTGGCTATCAGTAGTGCTTCTACATGTTTGGATGATATACTTACTTGTGTTTCTCTTTTGGGCACATCTCACATTATTACATATCCTTGCCATGTTAGTCAGCAGTTAAACAAGAATGATGCAACCACGTCTACAAAAATCCAGGCTGCCAAGCAAGTTATATCCTTGTTGCTTATCAATCTAACGGTACCCGAGGATGCTTGTGCCTACTTTAACCTTTAGGACAAGGTTCTTATTGGGGTCGGGGGTATTGATATAAATGGGACGAAACCGATCATGGTGAAGCAGCCCAGGTTCTTATTGGGGTCGGGGGTATTGTTATGAATAGGACGAAACCAATCATGGTGAAGCAGCCCAATACCACATTAAGTGGTTATGTGTGGGATATAGGTTAATAAATAATACATTCTAGGGAGAATAGACTTATGCAAATTGTGATAATTGCTTAGGCAAAGTCTATGTTTCTCATCCCAATTCTCTCTAATCCTCTTCTACTACTATTCATGCTCTTTCATATTGTAATTTCTCCCTTGTCTATTAATCAAAGTTTATTAGTTTTGTTCACTCCGTGTATTGATTGTTGAGTTGAGAATTCGGGATCGTTACATAGTAATGAAAGTTGGTAGCGTGAAAATTCTCGACTGTCAGGCTAAGATGATCAATTAATCTATAACAACACATAACTCTATTGTTATTCTAATTAATGAAATGATAAAGTAAACCATCCACTACAATAAATTAAAATTCACTATTAGGGCTCGTTTGGTGGTGGGACAAATTATTCCGTGATTAATTATCCCATTATTAATTTGTTAACACTACAATCATAGAATAACTTATCCCATGATTTTATACCAACCAAACATGAGATAACATCGTCCTAAAATTAGTTTCTGGATTAGTTATTCCTAATTCCTCTCACCAAACGATCCCTTAGTGTAAAAATCAAATATACACATCTAATTAAAATAAAATTAAATCTTTTTAGCTTGTCTTGAGTGGTCCTGGAACAATCTTACTCCATCGATTGAAGATTCCTATGTTGTCATATGTAGGAATGAATGACATTTTGGCCTTAAGGCTTAGAATTCTACGTATTATACTATTCCTTCCATTCTTTACATTATTTTCTTATTAATCCATTTAAAACAAAAATTATATTTTTATATTAAGAAATAATAGGAGTTCTAACTTTATGAATTGGCCTTCTGCACTCTGGGCGCATCTTACTTTCAACATCCATGATCCTGCAGGTAATTAATTAGCTGCTCTTATGAGAATCTTCATAGCTTTTTTTTTTTTTTTTAGAGATAATACATAAATATGATCCTAAACTTGACATCAAATTATAATTTTGACCTTAAACTTTGATAGTGCATAAATAGGACCTTTAACTATTCAAAATCTGAACAAATATGACCTCCGATTTTGCAACCCCCATGCGTGAGTTTCACTCGCGCCTATGTGGAAAGGTAATCCAATCACATGGTGCCACGTCGTTAAAAGGGATGACTTGGAGGGAGGTCATATTTGTGCAGTTTTGAATAGTTCAAGGTCATATTTGTGCACTGTCAAAGTTTTGGTTTTTTTGTTAAAACAACGTCGTTTTTATTATTATTATTATTATTATTATTTTTTTCTTTTTTTTTTTTAAATTTATTTAGAGATTTAACCCGCGCAGTAGGTTAAAGAAAGCACCCAAGAAGAGCAAATAACACCACTGAGCTATCTAAGTGCCTTGTTTCATGTGGTTCAACATTAATATACGTACATAAATATAAATTTTCTATCTTATATATGCAACGTAATTTTTTTACCGAGGGGTTTCGGGTGAACCCCATGGGAACCATGTAGATCCACCCCTGCGTTAATTTAATAACGTTAATTTAATAACATTTTAAAAATGTTAATTTGATAACGTTAATTTAATATACTACTACTACTATCCTTAATAACGTTAATTTAATAACGTTTTATTAAAACTATAATTTTTTTTATTATTAGTATAGTTTCATCTTTAATTTAATATTTAAATAAATTATATTTAGATATATTATATAACTTAAACTCACCCTCTGTTTTATATAATATATATACATACCCGCGCAATTTTTTCGTATGAGGCTGGCCCACCTAATTAATAAATCTTCAATATTGCTCTTTTTCGCAATGACAAAAGAAATTAGATGCCATTTTAATCTTTGAGCCAAAAATAATAAAAAAATAATAGTGAAAAGTCATTTAAAAGTCATATTTGTGCAGTTTTGAATAGTTAAAGGTCATATTTGTGCACTGTCAAAGTTTAAGGTCAAAGTTATAATTTGGTGTCAAGTTTAGGGGCATATTTATGTATTATGCCCTTAGATTTTAAGCTGGACGCGCCCAGTTTTGCGTGTTGAACATGCATTTTGCCACGTAGGATTGGAGGTCATATTTGTGCAGTTTCGAATAATTAAAGGTCATATTTGTGTACTGTCAAAATTTAAGGTTAAAGTTATAATTTGGTGTCAAGTTTAGGGTCATATTTATGTATTATATATTTTTTTTTTATTCTGTAAAAAGTAATTTTGACTTTGTGAAAAGAATAATTTTACCTGGCAATGACCGCAAGGAACAACGAAGCAGATAACACATATTCTGCCATCATATAATCTTCTGAAGAGCATGATCTGCCTCAGTTTGCCTCTTCTTCATATGTTCCATGAATTGACCTTACTTCCTTTTGTCGCAAAATTGGATTGGTCTTGTTACTTCTCTTGATACTGGCCTTTCTTCTGCATATCGAAATTATTTATCTTTCTAACTTTCAATATAACATAATGGTAATTATTTGAGACTTTAATTGCATGAGAGATTACCTAAAACTCAACGTACGTTCCAGAAAGCTGTTGCTTCAATAGACACATTGACTCATTATGTACTAACTCAGACTTTTAATGAGGAGTAAATGAGTAATTTGATCTTTTATTATTATTTATTATTAATTAAGAGGATTTAAAAGAAGTGGGCCACACTCACTCTCTTGTTCAGTTGTTTTCACGTTAAATTATAGAGGAGTAGAATATTAGGGCTTCTTATTCCCATTATTGCTGGAAAGAAAAAAAAAACAAGAAGCCTAGGGTGGAATTTGGGAGAGTTGAAAGAAGAAAATATAGATTTTGAAACACTGTTGGAGACTATCAAAAATTGCAGGTATTGACTTTAATTAATATTGCAGTAGCATATTCGAGTACTATTTGAGGTACTGTAGCATACACGGGTACTGTATCATACAGGGGTACTGTAGCCTGCACGAGAAAATTCGATAGTGAATTCTTTAAATTGTTAAGAATTGAACCAATGATAGGTAGTGAATTCTTTATGTTGTTAACCAATGATTGGTCCAAATAAACTCCCATCACTGGAGTAATGATTAATTTGCATCTTTTTATTAATGAATAGAAAAGGATCTAGTCAAATTCTGTGGACAATGCATGGGTTATTTAGACTAGATTATTCTGGAGTAATTATTATTTTTATTCATGCACGAGATCTAGATTATATTTTTCTCATAATTCATAGGTTAAGGTGTGAGATATTAAGACTTGGCCATAAACTTAAAAGTTAAGGATATTGAGAATTGTTTTCGAATAGCATAATTGATATTGTTATTTAATATTTTACTTAGATTGATTCCATTGGTCGTTGTTGGTTGGTGTTCTACACATAGCATAGTTGGGAAATTTATCATTAGCGAGGTAAGTGAGACTTTAAGCTTTGATGCTTGCTTTTCAAATCTGATTTATAAAAAAATTACGTTTTTCTGCCTAGTCCATGTATCGGGACAAGCTTGAACTTGGTAGAATTGGTGGTATTTTACTGGCTGTGGATAGATAATTGGTGAGGTGTCGTGAGAATTACTCAGTGTGATATGTGAGGTGATGTTGGAGCGTTGAATATATTGTATTCGTTGCCGTTATAGTCTCTAGGGGCATACATAGCTGCCGTAATATGTTAGGGGCATTATTTATGCTGCCGTAATATGTTAGGGGCTTGTTCATGCTGCCGTAGTACACTTTTAGGGCATTATATATGCTACTGTGGACTTTTCAGGGTGGTAGGTTGATCACCTTCACTGCCGTGTATGAAAAATCGTGAGAGTTGATTGAGTTGAGTTACAGAGTGGTTTTTGAATTTCCGTTTGCATCCTGGTGAGCATTACCTTATAAGAGATACTGTGTGTATATAATTTATGTATTTTGGATGTGCCTTGTATTTTTCTAACACTTGTTCCAGGGGTATTAAAGTAGCGAGTCAAGGATTTTACTGGGTTATATTTATATATAACTCACTCCTTACTTGCATCTCTGCAGATACAGTTGCGGAGAGTGAGACTTGTGGCTGACGGTCTTTACTTGTGGATTCTGTTGCTGCAGTGAACCTTTGCATTGTCTGTAGAGGTTGTCATCCAGCTTTAGTCATTCTTAGATTGTATTACTTTTCATTGGATTTGCATGCCCGAACGCTGAACTCATGTAACTTTGTTTAGATGCTTCATGGTCTAGCGTGGGATTTGGGTTAGAGATTTGTTATCTAAACTACCGTTGTTTTCATAAATTGTTATGCAACATCTTATTGGATAATCACCTTGCGATAATGGTTATTTGATGCATTTGGAGTTGCTTATGTTTTTTTTATTTCAGCGTCTATGGATATTATGAATGTATGTTGAATTGGTTCTCCCGGCAAGTGTTGTTAGTGGGAGCCAGTCACGCCCATGAGGTTTGTGGGATGTGACAAAGTTGGTATCAAAGCTTAGGCTTTAGGTCCCGGGTCATGGAGCAGTGTTTAGTAGGTTTTTGTTTAAGGGTATGTAGGTTCCCATACTTATGAACTTGAGGCTACGAAACATTTAGGAAATTTTTACTTTTTTATTCGGTGTTCGTGCATTGGGTTGAATTTAGTCTAACCTTTAAATATTATTTCAGAGATGGTTAAGAGACGTGGTTCTTCCTTCGCTGGTCAATCTAATGCACCTGCTGGGCGTGGTGCTGGACAGGATCCAACCCGTGGTGGTGGTTGAGTTGGTCTCATCTGACCAAGCCTCGAACTAGGGCACAGACTAATCCTCAGCATGGAGATAGGAGTAGGGGTCAACCCCAAGTTGTGGCTCCTGAGCGAGTGCAGGACTAGGTTGATCATGATACTCCAGCTGCATCACCTATTGTTGTACCTACTGTCACATTGCCGGCCGACGTTATGGTCAGAATGTTGAATGTACTGGAGGCTTTGGTGGCCAATTAGGGTCAAACTCCAGCTCCCCAAGCAACTTCGCAGACGCAGACACTAGTTCAGTTGGATATTGCAACCTTTTAGGAACCTCTACTAGTTGATCATTCGATTGCAGTTGTAGGGAAACCCAAGGATCTTAAGAATTTCATGGATCTTAAGCCACCGGTGTTTGATGCTACATCATCTTCTATTGAGCCTAAAATTTTTTTAGATCGTTGCGAGAAGGTACTGACTACCTTAGGATTAAAGGAGACTCGTGGTGTAGAATTTACCACTTTTCTATTCTCAGGATCTCCGGAGGCATGGTGGACTTCCATTTTGAGGGGCAGACAAGCAGGGATACCACCGATCACTTGGTCAGAGTTTTCAGCTATGTTCTTGGACAAATTTATTCTCTTGATCAAACAAGATAACATGTGACACCAGTTTAATAAGTTATGACAGGAATCCATGACAGTCACTGAGTACGAAGCTAAGTTTACTGAGTTGTCCAGGTATTTCCATCTTTAGTCGCAGATGAACGGGAGAAAGTAAGATGATTTGTGGATGGACTTGAGGCTCGTTATCGTGGTCCAGTGATACGGGATGTACGTAATGGATCCTATTCTGAGGTGTTTGAAACCGCTCTCCGTTCTGAGTCCTATTATGAGATGGAAAATAGTAATTGAGAAAATAAGAGGGCACGTAATTCAGGTGGGTTTAGTGGTGCTCCATCTGGGAGCAAGACTGGGTATGATTGCGGACAGTCTAGGCCTACGCAGTCAGAGTCAGTAGGCCAATCTTCAAGGAATAGTTATCCAGCAGCAACAGACACAGAGGAAGGGTAATGGTTTCTTTCGGTCCGAGCAGCATTTGAAATGTTCTAATTGTGGTAGGAATCATATCGAACGTTGTTTTGGAGTTGCCGGTCCTTTTTATACTTGTGGTGAGAGAAGGCACATTGCTAGGTTTTGTCCTAAGGGAGATTCTGGGTTTAGTCACCCTACTCCTCAGACGCAGAGAGACATTGCAGATACTCATATGCACACTCAGCCAGCTAGGATCGCTCCATAGGGTGCTCATGGACAGAGTCGACAGGGTGTTCAGGGTCCTCAGACAGTGGGTGGACCGTCGAGATTCTTTGCTATGGCTAGACAGGACATAGAGGCATCTAATGCAGTAGTCACAAGTATTATCACTGTAAATTATCATGAGGCATATTCTCTATTTGATCCTGGTTCTACATACTCGTATATGTCTCCATCTTTTGCTTTTTTCTTAGAAAGAAGGATTGAGACTCTTGTTGTACCATATATTGTTATGACCCCGGTGAGGGAGACCTTAGCAGTGGATAGAGTTTATAGAGATTGTGTGATATCTGTTCAGGGTAAGGACACCATAGTTGATCTATTTGTGTTGCCAATGACTGACTTTGATATAATTATAGGGATGGATTGGTTGGCATCATGTTACGCTTTGGTTGATTGTTATGCTAAGCTTATACATTTTGATATTCCTGGAGAAACACCTTTTGTGTGGAAAGGTATGACTCCTGTGACTCAGGGAAAGATAATATCTTATGTTAAAGCATGTCGAATGATTAATCTTGGATGCTTGGGTTTCATTGCTACCGTTCATGACACCCGAGCAGAGGAAACTTCTATAAATAATGTTCCCATAGTTCGGGAGTTTATTGATGTGTTTCCAAATGATTTTCTTGGGTTACCTCTGATGAGAGAGATTGAGTTCAGCATTGACTTAGTGCCAGGGACTCAACCTATCTCTATTCCACCTTACCATATAGCTCCTGCTGAGTTGAGGGAATTGAAGGTTCAACTCCAGGAGTTACCTGATAAGGGATTCATCAGTCCTAGTATGTCACCTTGGGGTGCACCCATGTTATGTGTGAAAAAGAAAGATGGCACGATGAGAATGTGCATTGATTACAGGCAGTTGAATAAGGCAACAATCAATAATAAATATCCTTTACCTCGTATTGATGATCTTTTTAATCAGCTGCAGGAGGCTACACACTTTTCTAAAATTAACTTGAGATCAAGTTACCATCAGCTGAGAATTAAGGCCGAAGATATCACTAAGATAGATTTTCGGAGCAGGTATGGGTATTTTGACTTTTTAGTAATGTCTTTTGGACTGACTAATGCACCTGCAACATTTATAGACCTCATGAATAGAGTATTCAAGACGTATTTAGACCAATTTGTTATTGTGTTCTTTGATGACATTTTGGTTTACTCTCGGAGTGAGGTGGAGCATGAACAAAACTTGAGAGTTGTGCTGCAAACTCTTAGAGAGAAAAAGCTTTATGCCAAGTTTTCAAAGTGTGAGTTTTGGTTGGGCACGGTTTCCTTTTTGGGGCATGTGGTGTCAAGAGATGGTATTCATGCTGATCCGAAGAAGATTAAAGCAGTTCGAGATTAGCCTCAGCCTAGTACTGTTACGGATATACGTAGCTTCTTGGGGCTTGCTAATTATTATCGGAGGTTTGTTGAGGACTTCTCCAAGGTGGCTTCTCCATTGATGCGCTTAACTCAAAAGGGTGTAGTTTTTCAATGGACGGATGTGATAACGCTCAATCTACAGCTCTCGTAGGAGTGTAAAGCGGTCGTTAGCAAATATAGAACCCAACTGGGTTGGGTATCGATCCCACAGGGAATATCTTGGCCAACAAGTAAGTAAAATTACTAAACTTTTGGTGCAAGTCTCGTAAGAAGGGGGGATTCTTGTTTTGCAAGTAATGTAAACAAAAGCTGAAAATAATAAAGTAAAAAGAGAGAGATTGTTACGTTGGTTGTAAACAATGAGAATTGAAGCGTTGGGGTTATGTCCACCTTCTGAGGTATACGTCTCTATTGGCTATGAGTGTGTAGAATTCTGTCATGCAATTGCTTATAGAGGATTGTAGTCGATGGTAAATCCAAGCGTCTCTCGACCTAAACAAGGACTATTTCACTTTAACTCTCTCGAGCTTAAAGCGTATCTAACGGTACGAATTCTCCAAGAGGTTAGTCCAGTTACGGCACTAGCTTTTTAATAGGAAAGGGTGTCCTACTACCTTGACATTATCTCTTTTCCAGACAAATAACTTTTCTCTCGAACAAGTTAAATGTTAGACTGGCGTATTCTTGCGTTTGCAACCGCAAAGAATGTAGATTAAGATGAAGAGAATAATGATATAAGCAATATACGTGCCTCGAACTCACAAACTCACAGCAATAGATAGTAACTCATTCGGCTTCCATAACCCCAACAGAGAAGTTTAGTTACCCATGAATGCGAAGGAAATCACGATTGACATTGTTATTATATCACGATATTGAGTAATGGCGTGTAGGTCAAGTGATAGGCGTGAGGCGTGATTCCTTAGCAAGTAACGATTCTCTTGTTGTGGAGTTTAAGAATAGAAGAGTAGAAGAAGAAAAATAGAATTGAATTGTAAGATGTGTTGTTCAGAAGATGTAAGAAGATGTAAAAAGATGATAGAAGATGTAAAAAGATAATAGAAGATGTAAGAAGATGTGAGGGATGGAAGGAAGTATTGTGTTCTCCCTCCTTCCTCCCTCCTTATTCTCTAAAATCTCTAGCATGATAGGGTATTTATAATACCCATATCCTAATCCTACTAAGCTAATGAAATAAATAACCAAATCCTATTAGACTAATGAAATCCTTAACCCAAATGTACTAGGTTAAGGTAACATTATCATAATCCACTTAAAATAATGAAATACATAACCTAATTGTACTTGGTTAATGTATCATTGTCAAAATCCAGCTTTGTGTCTGTAAGTCCCCAAAGTCTTCAGAATTGCTGTTTTAGCCCGGGACAGATTTTCCATGCAGCAGGTTTGGTCCCCCAAAGTCTTCAGAAATGCTGTTTTAGCCCGGGACAGATTTTCCATGCAGCAGTTTTGGTCCTTAGGCGTGTAAACTCCCTTCCCTTCCTTCGTGAGCTTTCTTTAGCGTCAAGTAAGCCATAAAATGCTGAATTATGCATCATTTATACCTGAAACTTTACTAATCATGTTCGTTAGCTCATTTACAGGAAAAAGGACTAAAAGTGCATGAAATATATAATTTGTTCTCAAAACTAGGCTAAAATATGGGCAAAATATATTGATATAGGCGTGTAAATCCGCCTATCATCAACACCCCACACTTAGAGCTTTGTTCGTCCTCAAACAACATATCATGTCCTTCTAAGCATCAACTTAAGGTTTTTACAACAACAACACAAAACATTTATTAAGACAAGCACAACGATTATCAACCAAGAGTAGCTTTCCGATTATAAGTAGAAACAATTTAACCTCAAGCATAGACTCGTGATGGTGATCAACTCGCATGCAAACGTTAAGGTACAAGGAATCATATATAACTACCCAAAACTCATCAACCATGTGTGTCTCACACTATAGTACCCATAATCACTCACAAGTATAGCATATTTTTCAAACATGGGTATCAAAATATCCTTGCTCTCGCTCTCACAAAGAATTCATATGAAGCAACTGATGACCATAGGCTTGCCCTTAATGTAATACTCTACTAAATGTCAGAATGCTAAGCTTAGGATCAAGTAGGTCTTTTGATGGTTGTAATGTCGGCTAAGGGACGGGTAGGACTATTTTGGCCAAGAATAGTGACTAAGTTCCTAAGCGCTTTAATACATCACTTTGTATCATTGACACTTTTTTTTTTCTTTCAACCTTTCTTTCTTTTATTCTACCACCCTTGTTCTCCTCTTTTGTTTTTCAATTTTAAGCACAACTCGCTTTTCAGCTTTCTTTTCCTTTTTCTTTTCACAACATACCTCTTATGATAGCACTTTCTTTTTCATAACACATTCAAGCACCATTATAATTTATAGCATCATACTCACCCAATTTCCTCTTATGTTGTCACATGACTTTTTCACTTTAAAGCACTTAGGAGTTTGGATCAAATTACGGTCTTGAAAAAAATGGATTAGGCTTACATACAAGGTTGTCAAAGAAAATAGGCTAAAGGCTCAAAAGGGTTTAACTAGGATGATGTCCATGGGTAGGTAAAACTGAAGGTAAACAAATATAGGTTGCCAAAGAAATGCCTAAATCATATCCTAAACTTACACTCCTTATTTTCGCTTTGCATACATACCAGGCAAGTTCTAGCATCAGCCACACACATAGAATATACGATTATCTCACACACACAAGGCACATGGTCGACTTGCTTGGAAGTAATATAGACTCTCGACCCAACAAGTGAAGGAATTGAACCACACAATATCACATATGAGTCACAACTAGAGCCTAAACGTCTCAATAGTCACAATTGTAGCACATACTCTTGTTATAATCTCATGCTGTCTATCAAAATAATTTCATGCGAAGTTAGAAAAAATTTACTACTAAAAAAATGAAAAAAAAAAATGAAACAAAAACAAAGAAAGCAAACATAGATGCGAGTAGAGAAGTATAGCATGCAATACCACCACCCCACACTTAGTCGGTACACTGTCCTCAGTGGAAAATAAATAAGAAGAACCTGGTTAGTCGGACTCATCCTCTATGTCTGGGGTCATACCCCTTGCATTGGAATCATCATCAGAGTCGTCATCCTTAGAAGTTCCTCATAAGTATCCCACTTAATTCCAAGCGTGAGTCGAGGTATTTGCAGCGAGGAGGGTTCTCCTTGCTCCTTGCGGCCTCTTTTCTTGCTCTTTTTGGAAGTGGTAGCCTTTTCTTTGCCTTGTCTTGCTTTGGGTGCCATTGTACCTGAGACTTGAAATAGTGTTAATGGTAGCACAATCCCAATGGATACAATCTATACACAAGCAGTAGGGGTACCACCCCACACTTAGTTTGTTGCTACAAATTAGTGAAGTGAAAGTGGTCGATTACTTAGACTTCATCGACATGCGTTTTAGGGGCTATATTCCAACAAGAAATTCAGTTATGTAACACTTCTTGCAATCTTTGCAATACTTTCATGTTAGGTATAACAAGAATACTACATAGGGATTACATCATGGTATCGTTTCTATCAATAAACTCAACCTCCTATGTCGGTAGGCAGTTATAAGTCTTATTCCGATGAACGGGATATTCTAACATGTAAGTATTCAAGTGACAAGATTATGCAATGTTCATTACTATAGCAATTCTGCAAGTAGTATAACAATGCATCAAAATCAAATTCAAGTCGGACATAAGTTAAGAGTATCCTAACGTTCATGTTCACTCACTTGGTTTTGTATCAACAATTCAAACACATTAACATCACCAATATTTCTTCAATATGTAGCAATTCGTAATAGACATAGCAACGTAGAACTTACGAAAAATAGATGAAGAACAAAAGAGTACTTACGTGATTGAAGCCTTTGGAGATGTTCTTGTGAAGTGGGAGAGCAAAAAGAAAAGTTTTGAGATGATTTGGAGAGTATATGCGGCGCCTAGGTCAAGTTTTCAATGTGTTTGTGTTTCAAGACTAAGTCTCCTTTATATAGGAAGAGAATGGGTCGGGTTTTGACCCATTTACAATCGGTTTTGGAGACAAAAATGCTACATATGCGGCGCATAATGCTTGGCATAGTCATGGTATATGCGGCGCATTGTCTATGGCATAATGGGACATATGCGCTGCATAGTCTATGGCATTTGTAGACATATGCGCCGCATAGTCTATGGTATATGAGATACTGAGACCAAATGCCATAGCATAGGCGGCGCATAGTCAAAAGCATACCTAGGAATAGGCGGCGCATAGTGTATAGCACACTAGATTCCGAGACCTTAGGCTATAGGATAGGTTGTGCATCGTTCGTGGCCTAGTTTTACCTAGGCCTAGCCTTCCTCGATGCCTAGTTTGGCATGAGCAATGCTCAATCCATAGCCTTATGCATCACTATTCCTAACTTACCAACTTTACCATACAATGCGTCCAAATCGTCAATTGAAATCAATCTCCTCGTTGAATACCTCTTGCACCTACATTTGCTCAAAAACAATAAAAACGATTAGAACGATGGGTTGCCTCCCATCAAGCGCCTTAGTTTTGGTCGTGGCACGACTCTTATTTTTGGATTTTTATTTATCAAAAGCAAAACACATACTAGAACGAAATGAAAAATGAAAAACGATAAACGATAAATGAAAAACGATAAACGATAAACGATGGGTTGCCTCCCATCTAGCGCTTGATTTATTGTCGTGGCACGACATAGTTACCTCGAGTACTCAGACTTCGTCGGGATAGATGGTGGATCGTTTTCTGAATGGATTCAGACGACAATGAGGCTTACTTGTAGGAGGGGTACCAATTATATCATCAATAGTCCAACCCATAGCTCTCATGTATCTCTTCAGAGTAGAGATGAGAGCGTCTACGTGCTGTTTACTTAAATCATCCGCACTCACCGGAAGTATCTTTATACTTTCCAAGAACACATACCTTAGATAATCGGGGAGCTCTTTCGATTCTAGCATTGGTGGCTCTTCAAGGGAAGTCTTCGCTGTGGGTGAAGGTTGATTCTTAAGATCACGGTCCGGTTGCTTAGGAGTATGGGAATAGGACTCTATTTCTGTTAGAGAACCCATAAGTTCTTCATAATCTTCATCGTCCTCATGCTCAACCTTCAGCAACGCAGCAGACAATGGCTCAACGGTAAGCTGTTTCTCTACAGATAATGCTTTCTTATCTTCATAATGAACATCATCTACAGAGAACACATCCATATCTTTTGGCTGCTTCATCGCTTTGCACAAATCAAAACGAATCACTTCATCATTCATTCGAAATAAAAGCTCATTATCTCTCATGTCAATAAGCACACTTCCTGTTGCAAGGAAAGGACGTCCCAAGATTATGGGAACTTCAGAATCTGCTTCACAATCCAAGATGACAAAGTCTGCTGGAAAGATAAATGAAGAAACCTTTACCAAGACATCGCATAGAATACCAACCGGTCGTTTTACCGACCTATCCGCCATAACAAGCCTCATATTAGTTGGTGTAGGATCTCCTAACCCCAACTTCTTGTAGATCGATAATGGCATCAAGTTGATGCTGGCTCCTAGGTCACATAATGCTTTGGCAAAGTTCAAAGATCCGACGGTGCAAGGAATAGTGAAAGCTCCGGGGTCAGCCTTCTTCTGAACTATCGATCGGGTAGCAATTGCACTACAATGATGCACATCATCCTTCAGCTCATAACTTGCTGCCCTCTTCTTAGTCAAAAGATCTTTCATAAACTTCGCATACCCAGGCATTTGTTCAAGTGCCTCTACCAATGGAACATTAATGGTCAGCTGCTTCAACATAGTCATAAATTTGCTGAACTTAGTGTCATCTGCCACCTTCTTCAATCTTTGGGGAAAAGGTGGTGGTGGGTATGGAAGTGTTCTCTCCATGGACTTCTTCTCCTCTTGCTTCCGTTTTTCCATTTTTTCAGGATGCACGTCACTGGGCGTGACATCCTTGACGTCAGAACTGGTTTTTGCGGCATCTTCTCCTTTTACGTTATCATCCATGTCCGCAACTTCGTCAACCACTTGCTTGCCTTTTTCTGAAGGTTCCAGCACCTTACCACTTCTGGTAGTGATGGCCATGGATGACCCATCATTCCTTGGGTTTTGCACAGTATCGCTAGGTAAAGTGCCAGCCTTTCTTTGATTGAGTGCTGCTGAAAGTTGGCTCAGTTGCTGCTCTATTTGCTTGATTGAAGTGGAATGAGAATCAACTAGTTGTTTCATGGAGGACAAATCATTAATTACCTCAGTAACTCCCGCGCTCGTTGCTTCTACTCCTTTCAATAATTTAGCCATCATGTCTTCCATACTTCCAGAATTAGATGTGGTGGTATCACGTCTACCAGGGGGAACATATACACCACTCTTTTCATTGTTTTTTCTCCAACTACCTTGGTCCTTGTTTCCAGAATTATCATAATAGTTCCGACCTTGGTTTCCTTGGGTATTACCTCGGAAACCCCCCTGATTGTTCAAGTAGTTGGCCTCTTCTTCTGAATCAGATTCGTCTCTTCCTTTTAGCGCCACAGCTTTCACTTTTTCGGTCTTCCCTGATAATAAATGCTTTGTAAGAAGATCCATTTGTGTTTTCATGTGCGCCATATCTTGATCACGTTCTTCTTCTCTTCTCCTTTGGTCTGCAGTCATGCCAATAGATAAAGTGGGGCTTGCTACCTCAGAATCCCTGGTATGCCAAGCTCTACTTTGTTTCGTCATACGATCTAACATATTGCTTGCTTGACCAAAGGTGAGGTCCATAAATGATCCTCCAGCCGCATTATCCACCACTGGTTTAGTTATTGAATTCAAGGCTCTGTATAGTATCTCCATTAGGTGAACATTAGTCATATGATGGTTTGGACACCTCGCTAGCTTTGTCTTGAACCTCTCCCATGTTTCATGAAGAGCTTCAGTGGGAAGCTGACGAAAGTTGCTGATTTCATCTCTCAATTGTGCTCTTTTGGATGGCGGAAAGAATCTTTCTAGGAAAGCGTCTCTCAATTGCCTCCAATTTGTAATAGAATCAGGAGTCAGCCCATTCAACCATAGTGTTGCCTCCCCAGACAGAGACAATGGAAATAGACGTAATCGAATTGCATTCTGACCAACACCAGGATTGTCAAAAGACTTGCATGTAGAAATATTGTTGATGAGATGCATATTCGGATCATCGCCTGCTAGTCCACCAAATAATCCCTTGAGTTGCAATAACTGAATTATGGTGCTTGTGATGTTAAACTTGGCTCCGGGCGCTAATGGTGGAGGAATAATGGCTCCTGTGGCTCCGTTTCCATCAAGATCATCATCATCATCATCCAACGGTATCTCACGTTGTGCATCCATTGATGCACAAAAACCTGCAGTAAACAAAAACAAAAACTAAAAGTAAAAGTACGAGAGTCTTCGACCAAAGGGTCTAGTAATTATTACGAACTTGATTGACACTTGTATTCCCCGGCAACGGCGCCAATTTTTGATAACGCTCAATCTACAGCTCTCGTAGGAGTGTAAAGCGGTCGTTAGCAAATATAGAACCCAACTGGGTTGGGTATCGATCCCACAGGGAATAGCTTGGCCAACAAGTAAGTAAAATTACTAAACTTTTGGTGCAAGTCTCGTAAGAAGGGGGGATTCTTGTTTTGCAAGTAATGTAAACAAAAGCTGAAAATAATAAAGTAAAAAGAGAGAGATTGTTACGTTGGTTGTAAACAATGAGAATTGAAGCGTTGGGGTTATGTCCACCTTCTGAGGTATACGTCTCTATTGGCTATGAGTGTGTAGAATTCTGTCATGCAATTGCTTATAGAGGATTGTAGTCGATGGTAAATCCAAGCGTCTCTCGACCTAAACAAGGACTATTTCACTTTAACTCTCTCGAGCTTAAAGCGTATCTAATGGTACGAATTCTCCAAGAGGTTAGTCCAGTTACGGCACTAGCTTTTTAATAGGAAAGGGTGTCCTACTACCTTGACATTATCTCTTTTCCAGACAAATAACTTTTCTCTCGAACAAGTTAAATGTTAGACTGGCGTATTCTTGCGTTTGCAACCGCAAAGAATGTAGATTAAGATGAAGAGAATAATGATATAAGCAATATACGTGCCTCGAACTCACAAACTCACAGCAATAGATAGTAACTCATTCGGCTTCCATAACCCCAACAGAGAAGTTTAGTTACCCATGAATGCGAAGGAAATCACGATTGACATTGTTATTATATCACGATATTGAGTAATGGCGTGTAGGTCAAGTGATAGGCGTGAGGCGTGATTCCTTAGCAAGTAACGATTCTCTTGTTGTGGAGTTTAAGAATAGAAGAGTAGAAGAAGAAAAATAGAATTGAATTGTAAGATGTGTTGTTCAGAAGATGTAAGAAGATGTAAAAAGATGATAGAAGATGTAAAAAGATAATAGAAGATGTAAGAAGATGTGAGGGATGGAAGAAAGTATTGTGTTCTCCCTCCTTCCTCCCTCCTTTTTCTCTAAAATCTCTAGCATGATAGGGTATTTATAATACCCATATCCTAATCCTACTAAGCTAATGAAATAAATAACCAAATCCTATTAGACTAATGAAATCCTTAACCCAAATGTACTAGGTTAAGGTAACATTATCATAATCCACTTAAAATAATGAAATACATAACCTAATTGAACTAGGTTAATGTATCATTGTCAAAATCCAGCTTTGTGTCTGTAAGTCCCCAAAGTCTTCAGAATTGTTGTTTTAGCCCGGGACAGATTTTCCATGCAGCAGGTTTGGTCCCCCAAAGTCTTCAGAAATGCTGTTTTAGCCTGGGACAGATTTTCCATGCAGCAGTTTTGGTCCTTAGGCGTGTAAACTCCCTTCCCTTCCTTCGTGAGCTTTCTTTAGCGTCAAGTAAGCCATAAAATACTGAATTATGCATCATTTATACCTGAAACTTTACTAATCATGTTCGTTAGCTCATTTACAGGAAAAAGGACTAAAAGTGCATGAAATATATAATTTGTTCTCAAAACTAGGCTAAAATATGGGCAAAATATATTGATATAGGCGTGTAAATCCGCCTATCATCAGGATGAATCTGAAGAAAGTTTTCAGAAATTAAAGACGACATTGATTTCGGATCCAATTTTGACGTTAGCTACTGCTGAGGGCGGTTTCACTATTTATTGCGATGCATCCCGAATTGGATTGGGTTGTGTTTAAATGCAAAAAGTAGTGGTATATGCTTCTCGATAGCTAAAGGTCCATAAGAAGAATTATCCGACCCACGACTTGGAATTGGCCGTGGTTCTATTTGCACTCAAGATGGCGTCATTATCTTTATGGTGAGCCGTGTGAAATCTATTCTGATCATAAGAGTTTGCAGTACTTATTCAAGCAAAGAGATCTGAATCTGAGACAACGACGGTAGTTAGAGTCACTCAAAGATTACGATCTCACAATCTTGTATCATCCTGGACAGGCTAATGTAGTAACAAATGCTTTGAGTGGAAGTTTATGGGCAGCTTGGCCCGATTCGCTGTCGAAAGACGACCTATGGTTATGGATATTCAGTTATTAGCAAATCATGGAGTTCGAATTGATCACACGATGCCTGGAAAGTAACTTGCTGTTATGATGGTTCAGTCGTCCTTAGTTGGGCAAGTTAAGACTTGCCAGTATAATGATCCCTACCTTGTTTGTCTTTGAGATTGAGTGCAGAATGGCAGTGTTAAGTCTTTCACTATTGATGGTGAAGGTGTGTTACGTCGTCATGGAAGATTATGTGTTCCCATTGTGGGTGATGTGAGACAGCTAATTCTTGACGAGGCTTATAGCTCGAGATACTCTATCCATCCTGGTGCTACAAAAATGTATCAAGACTTGCGTGGATTGTACTGGTGGAAAGGTATGAAAGATGATATTTTGAAGCATGTGACTAGTTGTTTAAATTGTCAGTAGGTTAACTATGAATATAAAAACTTGGCGGAGTGATGCAAAAATTGATTATTCCGGAGTGGAAGTGGGAAAGGATTACGATAGATTTCGTTGTTGGGCTGCCAAATACTTTCAAGAAGCACAACTCAGTTTGGGTGATAGTGGATAAACTTACAAAATTTTCCTATTTTATACCAGTTCGGGTTACTTATAGTAAGAAGCAGTTAGCGGGAATTTACTTTCTGGAGATAGTTTGGCTTCACGGTGTGCCTGCCTCAATTATTTCGGATTGGGGAGCACATTTCACTGCTAAGTTCTGGAGATCCTTTCAGAAATCATTGGGTTCGCAAGTTGAGTTGAGTATAACTTTTTATCCACAGACTGACGGACAGTCTGAACGAGTTATTCAGATCTTGGAGGACATGCTTAGAGCTTGCACTATTGACTTTAGTGGCCATTGGGATGACCAGTTACCTTTAGCAGAGTTTGCTTATAATAATAGCTATAAGTCAAGCATCTAGATTGCACCATATGAGATTCTATACGGTCACAAGTGTCGTTCACCAGTTGGATGGTTTGTGCTAGGCGAAGCGCAGTTATTGGGTCCAGATTTAGTTCTGCAAGCATTAGAGAAAGTTGAAGTGATACGGAACCAACTTAAGACGTCACAAAGTAGGAAGAAATCCTATGCAGATAAGAGGGTTCATGATTTGGAGTTTGAAAAAGGGGAGAAAGTGTTTTTGAAAGTCTCTCCCATGAAAGGAGTTATGAGATTTGGCCGAAAAGGTAAGGTAAGTCCTAGATACATTGGTGCTTATAAGATTTTGGACCGAATTGGATTGGTGGCATATAGACTTGCTTTACCTTCGAGATTATCTGCAGTTCATCCTGTGTTTCATATGTCGATGCTTAGAAGATATGTTCGTGATAATTGTCATAAGATCCAGCCAGAGGATGTAGAACTTGATGAGAATCTGACTTCTGAAGAAGGCCCGATAGCTATTCTTGATAAGCAAGTGCGATAGTTAAGATCGAAAAAGTTAGCTTTAGTCAAGGTATTATGGCATAATCATCCAACCGAGGAGACTACTTAGGAGTTTGAGGAGGAGATGCGAGTTAGATATCCTCATTTATTTGACACTTCAGGTATGATTCAATACCTGTTCGAGGACGAACATTTTTTTCAGTGGGGGAGAATGTAATAACTCAGACTTTTAATGAGGGGTAAATGAGTAATTTGACCTTTTATTATTATTTATTATTAATTAAGAGGATTTAAAAGAAGTGGGCTGCACCCACTCTTTTATTCAGTTGTTTTCACGTTAAGTTACAGAGGAGTAGAATATTAGGGCTTCTTATTACCTTTATTGCTGGAAAGAAAAAAAATAAGAAGCCTAGGGTGGAATTTGGGAGAGTTGAAAGACGAAAATAAAGATTTTGAAACACTGTTGGTGACTATAAAAAATTGTAGGTATTGACTTTAATTAATATTGCAGTAGCACATTCGAGTACTATTTGAGGGCACTATAGCATACACGGGTACTGTATCATACAGGGGTACTGTAGCCTGTATGAGAAAATTTGATAGTGAATTCTTTAAATTGTTAAGAATTGAACCAATGATAGCTAGTGAATTCTTTATGTTGTTAACCAATGATTGGTCCAAATAAATTCCCATCACTGGAGTGATGATTAATTTGCATCTTTTTATTAATGAATAGAAAAGGATGTAGTTAAATTCTGTGGACAATACATGGGTTATTTAGACTAGATTATTCTGTAGTAATTATTATTTTTATTCATGCACGAGATCTAGATTATATTTTTCTCATAATTCATGGGTTAAGATGTCAGATATTAAGACTTGGCCCTAAACTTAGAAGTTAAGGATATTGAGAATTATTTCCGAATAGTATAATTGATATTGTTATTTAATATTTTACTTAGATTGATCCCATTGGTCGTTGTTGGTTGGTGTTCTACACATTGCAAAGTTGGAAAATTTATCATTAGCGAGGTAAGTGAGACTTTAAGATTTGATGCTTGCTTTTCAAATCTGATTTATAAAAAAATTACGTTTTTCTGCCTATTCTATGTGTTGGGACAAGCGTGAACTTGGTAGAATTGGTGGTATTTGACTGGCTGTGGATAGATAATTAGTGAGGTGTCGTGAAAATTACTCAGTGGTGATATGTGAGGTGATGTTGGGGCGTTGAATATATTTTCTTCGTTGCCGTTATAGTCTCTAGGGGCATACATAGCTGCCGTAATATGTAAGGGGCATTATTTATGCTGCCGTAATATGTTAGGGGCTTGTTCATGCTGCCGTAGTAGACTTTTGGGGCATTATATATGCTGCCGTGGACTTGGCGGGGTGCTAGGTTGATCACCTTCACTGCAGTGTATGAAAAATCGTGAGAGTTGATTGAGTTGAGTTACAGAGTGGTTTTTGAATTTCCGTTTGCATCCTGTTGAGCATTACCTTATAAGAGATACTGTATGTATATAATTTATGTATTTTGGATGTTCCTTGTATTTTTCTAACACTTGTTCCTGGGGTATTAAAGTAGCGGGTCGAGGATCTTACTGGGTCATATTTATATATAACTTACTCCTTACTTGCATCTCTGCAGATACAGTTGCCGAGAGAGAGACTTGTGGCTGACGGTCTTTACTTGTGGATTCTGTTGCTGCGGTGGACCTTTGCATTGTCCGTAGAGGTTTTCATCCAGCTTTAGTCATTCTTAGATTTTATTCCTTTTCATTGGGTTTGCATGCCCGAACGTTGAACTCATGTAACTTCGTTTAGATGCTCCATGATCTAGCATGGGATTTGGGTTAGAGATTTGTTATCTAAACTATCATTGTTTTCGTAAATTGTTATGTGACATCTTATTGGATAATTACCTTGCGATAATGGTTATTTGATGCATTTGGAGTTGCTTATTTTTTTTTTATTTCAGCGTCTATAGATATTGTGAATGTATGTTGAATTGGTTCTCCCGACAAGTGTTGTTAGTGGGAGCCAGTCACGCCCATGAAGTTTTTGGGACGTGTCACATTACACTTCTAAATTTCACTAAACTATGTCTTACACTCTTAATGTTTATGAAGAAAAGGTTTGGAACTTACAATAGCAGGTGTTGCCACAACAACATATTGCGGAGACGGGTATGACAAATTGAGACAACCGCGGCCATTTTTTGTCAAACACTTACTCTTTGCTTTCTTTATATTCTAAATTGTTGATGAAATGTTCACATTCATTGAGGATTATGACATCTTTGGGGTTTGTATATGATGTCAAAGTTGTAACTGTCATTTTGATCAATGTGGAATTAATTCAAGATTGTAAAGAATTCTATTACAATCAGGTAGAAACAAAAGAAGGCAAGAAGAATGAATTTAACATTTTTCTTTAAAAAAAAAATAGACAAAAGAGGTACTATTTCAATAGCAAAAAGTAAGAATCCAATGAAAATTTTTCATTAACAAAGCTAATAGCGATTTGATACCAGAGAAAACTTGTTGTATTCTTTTACACATTAAACCATTTCTTTCTTGGACAAACCAATTTTGTCGAGAGTGAGCGTGCTGCTTTGTGAATGCCTGCCCATAGTTGAACAACAACAATATACCCAGTGTAATCTCATAAGTGAGGTATGGGGAGGGTGGTGTATACGCAACCTTATGCCTACCTTAAGAAGGTAGCGAGGTTATTATTGATAGACCTTCAGCTCAAGTAAAGAACATCAAAAATCAAGTAAGTAAAACAAATACAATAGCGACCAACTCACATTTAGTTCTTTATAAGAAATCTTCTCTTCCTGTACATACAGTTCAATTTTCATTTGATAAAGTTGCCTGTTTCACACCATACTTTTTGATTCTCATCATTGAATAGGGTATTGAGAAATGAAAATAGACACAAGAAAAAACATTAGCAAATTCTAGAACTTTACAACCTGCAATACCTTCCATTAATTCACTCTCATAGATATTGCATGAAGAGAGAAGTTCACTATAGTATTGATAATCTTATGATTCAAATTCAGCACAATTTTCAGTACTTAACAATGCTATATAGTTTTTAGAAGTTCAAGAATTAACTGCACGACCAATCTAATAAAAAACAAACTCCATTCCTCTCCGTAAGGGTGCTCGCCAGTTCCCCACTTCTGGGTTGCAGCGGCTGATTTTTCCCATCAAAAACTTTTATTTCTTTTAATTGAATATTCCAAGGATTACTTCATTGAGAATAATAATGACTTGGTCTCTTCATATACATTGAGCAATCGATGAAACATTTATTCATTCCAACAGTTGATAATAGGTTCAGTCTCCTAGAATGACAACTCCATAGCAAAGCATCCACAAACGTTGGACACTCCACAGTTCGACTTGCAATTTTGACATCTAAAATGTCCACTTGCAGGGTAGCAACTATGTGGTGCAGTTTGAACTCTTTCATGTTGACCTCATTGTTAGGGTTTTTACCCTGATTTTCTTACTATATTTAAGTTTTATTTTTTCTTAGAAGGAAAATAAAAGTTACCATAATTACTTTTACTTTTCCTGAAAGAAAAAAAATATAATTCTTGTCCATATTTGACTAACCTCTTTCTTGGAGGAAATGTTTTGGACATCTATAAATAGAAGACCCCCTTCTCATACCATAACATAGTAGTATCCACAATGTAGTCGTTTAAAGAGTCTCGTTTAGGGGGAGATTTTCTCCCAATAGTTTTTAATGTTTTTTGATATTAGTTTTCAATATGTAGGTCACTTGACCAAATTACATCAGTAATATGTTTTTAGTATATTTTTATTTGTCATCTGAATTATCACCGTCTTGGTTTACAAACTTTAAGCTTCCGCATGACGCCCTCTCGATTTCGAACCCAACAAGTGGTATCAGAGCTTACGGTTCAATGGTCCAATTGTGTGATGAGACGAGATTAAACAGGTTCAAAGCAGTTTCAAAATCAATCTGCAACAATTTGGATGATAATGAAGATTTTTGTCGAACTACATGTGGAGAACAAGTTTCAACCATATTTTCAACACTCCTGTTGCATCTTTAAAAATAAAAAAAAAATATTACTTTTGAACCAATTTTTAACCATGATATTTTAAACCTTATTTTTAACCATGACAAGCAGCAGTTATGAAGATTATATCAAGAATGAAGTTCATGCACGTGATATGAAGAGAAGACAAATCAAGTGAAGAAAATCAAGCCAAAAAGGCGAGATTTGTTAGGGTTTTTGCCCTGATTTTCTTACTATATTTAAGTTTTATTTTTTCTTCGAAGGAAAATAAAAGTTACCATAATTACTTTTACTTTTCCTGAAAAAAAAATAGAATTCTTTTCCATATTTGGCTAACCTCTTTCTTGGAGGAAAATTTTTGGACATCTATAAATAGAAGAACTCCCTTCTCACACCATAACATAGTAGCATCCAGAATGTAGTCGTTTAAAGATTCTCATTTAGGGGGAGATTTTCTCCTAATAGTTTTTAATGTTTTTTGATATTAGTTTTCAATATGTAGGTCACTTGACCAAATTACATCAATAATATGTTTTTAGTATATTTTTATTTGTCATCTGAATTATCACCGTCTTGGTTTGCAAACTTTAAGCTTCCGCATGACGCAATCTCGATTTCGAATCCAACACTCATTGCATTTGTTAAGATAAAGGAAAACTTGAGATGAAGAGGTCAAATATGATAGAAACTTCCTCAATTTACAAAACCCTGCCACATTTAACTTGTTGGAGCAGTCAAGCATGAGTTTTGAGTGCTTCAATTGACTCGACTCAGGTGTCATTTTTAGTTTAGGAATTTGATTTCTAGTATACTCAAGTGATACCAAATTTGAAGAATCAATATCCCTTATGCTCTCACAATATCGAATATTCAAGACCTTCAGCGATTGTGATCTAGAAATAAGGTTATCAAGAATTCCACCAGATATCCTTACAATCTTGGAAAATTTAGCTAAAAGTGACAAAAGAGTTTGAAAATGAGGTGTAGGTGACTCAAGTTTTAATAATTGAGTGTAGGTCACAATTACTTTATTAGTGATTAAGAAAGGTGAGAAAGTTTGAGAATAGCCCACAAGTTTTTTAAATTTACACTTTGATCCAAATATTGACCTAATATAACTAGAAATGGAGGGAATAAAAATACATGTTTTCTCTCTCTTCTCATTATTATTGTTTTCTCTCTCTTCGCCATTTTTGTTGTTCACTATTTCCGTTGGTTTATTCATCATCTTGTGCTTCATTATCATCATCTTCTTCTTTATTATCATTATTATCTTCTTCTTGTTTACCATTGCTGTTGTTGTTATTGTTATTGCTGCTACTTGATCAATTTTTTATGTCAAATTTAGTTTCATACATCACATTGGCATTACTTCATAGGCAACATTGGTAAGTAAAATTATAATTTTTATTTTAATTTCTTATATGGGTACACTACTACTGTTGTTTTTAAAATAATGGATAGAACCATAAACATGAACCCAACAAAAGATTCATCTGTTTCAACATATGACTCATTTGTTGCGACAGATGAGTCATCTATCGCCAAAAAAGACTCATATGTTGGATTCAAGCTTATGGTTCTATAGTGTTGTAACATGAATTGAACAGATAAGTCATCTATCACAACAGACAAGTTATCTATTTCAAAAGAGGAGTTACCTATTGCAATAGAACCTAAACTCCGTTCCAACAGGAGAGTCGTCTATTTCAATCGGTAACTAATCTGTTGTAACAAGTTATTTATCTATTGCAACATGTCACTCATCTATTGGAATCAACTTTAAGGGTTTTGTAGTACACCCCAACAAGTGATTCATCTATTGCAACAGATGTATAAGCTATTGCAACATATGAGTCAACTGTTCCAATAGATGACTCATATGTTGAAATAAGCTCCAGGTTCTATAGTACTGTAACATGAATTACCAATAGGTGATTCATCTGTTGGAACATATTATTCACTAGTTGCAACAAATTACTCATTGTTGTGGTTCATTTGACGACACTATAAAATCACTATTAATTTTATTATGATGTCATTATTTTTTTTTTAACAAATATCTTTATTTAGGTACCACTAATGGAGGGATAAATAACAATTGTGGTAAATTGTCATGGTGAATGGATCGAGAAGAGCAATCAATATGTATGAAGTTTGAAGGAGGGTAAAATACTAAAGAGATAGCTATGAAAGTCTAAAGTGATGTTTTGTATGATGATTTTGTGAACTTAATCATTAGCTATTGTGGTCTGAATTGTCTACCAAAAGAACTTGTCACTAGCTACATCCACAACTCCTTTGAAAATTAGAGGGTACTACTTTTCAAGATAACCGATCAGGTTCGGTTGCATGCTTATCTTAGTGATTTATCTAGGCTGGTGTTAAGGGTGTGTATGGTTAAAAAATTGAGAGAGAATAAGAATCGAAATATAGAAAAAGACCAGCAAGAAGACATATTTGATGATAAGTTGGATGATCTGGACATAACTATTTCAGATGATGATCAAACACCTATGTCCGTTGTTGTGAGCAATATGGTAGGCAGTTCTTCTCAATCAACATAGTCGGGTAATCATCAAGATAACGAGACTAACTTTTACAAGGGAACGTCATTCAAGGATAAGAAAGAACTATCTACTTCTTTGATTATTGCTTGCTTGAAAAAAGATTTCAGACTAAAGAAGGTGATTAAGAGCAAAGTCTTTTCCTTTAGATGTGCTAATCCAAACTACAAGTGG
Source organism: Capsicum pubescens (assembly GCA_030864215.1). Lineage (NCBI taxonomy): Eukaryota > Viridiplantae > Streptophyta > Magnoliopsida > Solanales > Solanaceae > Capsicum > Capsicum pubescens. The sequence goes on from CM061549.1 coordinate 47,116,487, forward strand.
TGGTTGAGGGCTGTGAAATACTTCAGTACTGACTGATTCATCATTAATGTGTATCAAAAGTATCACACATGTGGTTCGGAGCACATTACGGGCCAAAATCCTCACACCACGACAGAGGTCCCCGGTCAATGTTTTCAGAATAGATTTCCCAATGGCAAAGGCTCTTCTACAAGTGATATGGCCAATCAACTCCTTATAGAGTTAGGTGTTATGGTAAGTTATTGGAATATATACCATGGGGATGCCAAGGACTTAGTTAGGGGGAAAACGAGCACGGGTATGCAGTCCTCGAGGCCTACCGTTATATGCTAGAGTCCATAAATCTTAAAAGTAAGACGACATTTCAAGTTGTCAAAAATGAAAGGTTTAAGTACTTTTTTGTATCCTATGGTGCTTGAATTCTTGGTTTTCAATATTTGAGAAAAGTCATTGTCATCGACAGGACTTTCTTGAAGATCAAGTATAATGGAGTTTCGCTAGCGGAGGTGGCACAGGATGCGGAAAGGCACATCTTTTCTGTTGCTTTTTGTGTAGCGGACAAGAATGTGATGCCTCGTATAGATATATTTTTTGAACAAATATGAAGCTGCATCGAAGATACCGAAGAGTTGTGCTTTATTTCGAATAGGCATCCAAGTATCCCAAAGATGAGTTCAATTTTCTACACTTCAGCTCACTTTGGTTATTGCATCAGGCATCTTAGAGATAATATCGAAACAACTTTCACAACGAAAGGATCATGACCCTTTTTAATAGAGCAACTAAAGCATATAATCTAGATGAGATTTTTGACCATTTCAATCAAATAACGGATATGCACCCCAAGGCAGCAGAATATCTCGTAGAGAGATGGAGTCAGGTATTTTAACCAAAAAATAGGTACATTCTTATGAATTTAATATCTTCTTTGAGTTACAATTTTAGTATGATTATGTACTAAGTGATTATTTTGTATAGGTATAATATTATGACGTCAAACATAGTTGAATCAGTGAATTTATTGTTTGGCGTTGAAAGAGAATTTTCCATCGTGGCACTATTTGATGAAATAAACAAGAAGTATGGAAAACTATTTCATGAAAGGCATGTGTAGTTCGCGAATGGAGGAACCAAACTTGTTCTAGAAGCATAAAAACAAATATCAACGAACATCAGTTTGGGGAATAGGTTATTTGCTAATCAAATAATAGATTACAAGTTCAGTATCGACGGTCACAGTGATGTTGCCACGGTCAATCTTCAATTAAGATCTTGTAAGTGCAGAGTTTTTGACATGGACAAAATACATTGTCCACATGTTATGGCAGCACTTCGAGCCATAACATGTGGACAATGTATTTTGTCCATGTCAAAAACTCTGCACGTACAAGATCTTAATTGAAGATTGACTGTTCATAATATAGAACTAAAATTTATGAGTCCTCGTCTCTATATTATTCGGTGAAAAGATATATAATGGCATATAGTGAGAATATTAATCCGGTGTCTCCCAAAGAATCTAGAGTTGTTCATGTAGAGCTTTTGGGGAGATTAATACCTCCTTCAAATATTGATCCAAACACTATCAAACCGGAAAGAAGACGATATAAGAAGAGGTGTGGTGTTCAAGAATCATTCTCATCAAGAAAAAATAAGTGCTCCGTATGTAAGAACGTTGGTAAAAAAAGAACTGCATGTATGGATCGTAATCCACCATGATCGTTGTAATAGAAAAATATGTGTTGTTGCTTGTTATGGACTTTTATATTTTTAACTCATTGTTGTGAACGTAAATGTTATTATTTATTATATAAAATATCTTTTTAATTAACTTGTGCATCAATAAAAAGAGGTAAAACAGGAACTAAATACAGCAGACTACAAAATTATTTTCAGCAGACTACCCATTTGTTGCAACAGATGGACATTTGCTGGAAGAACACAATACAATTCACCAAACTACAATTTGTTCCTCCAACAGATGAAAAATCTGTTGCAACAGATTGGTAATCTGTTGGAGCAACAAAATATAGTTTTTGCTACTGGTTTGTGTTGTTCCAATAGATGACCAATCTATTTCAACAAATGACCTATATATTGAAAGAACTCAGAACTCTTGCTATTGCTACTAGATTTAAAATTGTTCCAAACTCTCAATCCCTACCTCCAACCGTCGACATGTTGAGAAGAAGAAATAGACATAATAAAAATTAAATAAGAATTAAAAAGTCAAAGTCGGCCAAACATAAATTCTTTCATTAAACAAAAACAAAATACATTAGGTTGGTAGATCAGAGATAAATTAAAAAATAGATACGCTAAAAGAAAAAACATAACCTAATTATTATTATCATCGTTATTATTATTATTATTATTGTTAGTCGACCAACTGTCATCTGGCAGCAGCAGGGCCCTCTTCAGCATACGAATTCTCAGAGCATCCTTGCTCTCACGGCGCCCAACTCCCACTGTAGGTCATTAACCTTCCTCTGAAGTTCCTGCACGATGTTGTGTAGAATAACAATGTCCCAAAAAGGATCAACCATATCTAGAACATACATGAATTGATGAAAATGTAAACACAAAAGTAGAGAAAAGAGTATGAATGTAATACGACGTATACTACAAACTAGTTAGATTTACACCAAAAAAATTAACTTGAGTCAGGGAAAAGAATTTGGTCTTTGAAGAGAAATGGTTGAAGATGTAATATGAAAGACAAGATGCAAGAAATAAATAAAGTGTAGTAGAATGAACCAGGAAGGAGCAACCTATTTATAGAGGATTGAATTTGAATGTATTAGGCAAAAAGACATGACTGTTCACCTCTATTTTATTAATTACAATCAAGTTGGTGACTTTTTGATTATTGTAAAAAGTCATGACTTAATTAAATCAAGCTGGTGAATTATGACAAGTCATGACTTTTTAGCTTCCTAATATTAATTATTCTTAAAATTAAATAACTAAAATTAAATAACTGTTTTTCTCAATTAAATAGTCGAAGACTTCTCAACTTTTCAATAATCGTTTCTTTTAATAATATCCATTTTATTGAGTTATGGTACTAGATTGTCCATCTGTTGCATAAGATAACCCATTTGTTGCAACAGATTTTCCATCTATTGCAACAGATGATCGTGCAACAAATGGATTATCTATTGCAACTGATGGATTATCTGATGCAACAGATGGGCCATCTATTGGGGGCCATATGTTAATTATAATTAAATAACCATTTTTTTATGATTTTAAATTGTGTTTATCATTTATTTCCTTATTATTTTTTTATGAAGCATTTTTATTTATTGAGTAATTAAAAAGTCATGACTTTTCATCCTTTCAATAATATTTTTTATTATTAATAACCGATTTTAGTCAGTTTTTCCAACAGATGAACCATCTATTGAAATAGATTTTTCATCTGTTCAAAGAACACAAACCAATATCAAGAATTGTACAGTGTTCTTCTAATAGATATGTGCAACAGATGTTCCATCTATTGCAACATATTGGTCATGTATTGGTTGAACGTAATGTAGTCTGATGAAGTGTATTGTGTTCTTCCAGCCAATATCCATCTGTTGCAAGACATGGATAATTTGCTGAATATATTTTTTATAGTCAGTCATATTTAGTTCCTGTTTGGTTACCTCTTTTTATTGATGCACAAGTTATTTAAAAAATACTTTATATAATAAATAATAACATTTACATCCCCAACGATGAGTTAAAATTGTCAAAGTCCATAATCAAACAACAACACAAGTTTACTATTACAACAATCATGGTGTATTACATACGTAGAACTTGTTTTTTCTTGACGGGCATGTAGTTCTTTGATGTTCAAGATGGTTAACCGTTGAGCCTTCGTATTTTTGTACACTACTTCATGATAGGAACTAAAGATTAAACATTATTTGTCATGATGGGATAGGAAGAATAAGGTTCGTGCAGATGGATGGATCCACTTTCATGCGTGAGAGTTATGTATTACTAATCAGGTTATCGTGACAACACACATAAATTTACAATGATTTTGTGAATGCAGTTTTTTACTGCTTAGGCATTGATCCTTAAAAAAGGATCATGCATTTTATAGTTAATTTTGATAGGTGTGAACTCGTAAGGATGAAGGGTTCCAAGAAGGGGGTGTCGATCCTCTATTACAATTTAATGATGGTTTTGCTCATTTTTATGTGCCAAGTTTTGAGAAGGGATCAATATTTGATGGCATTATAGATATTCAATAGTGATTGGACTGATTTTAATGGTGCAATAGACTTTGAGAAGGCCTTTGAAGCCTCCCACTACAACAAACACGAACGAAAAAATAATAGAAATTTCCCTAGTCCAAATTTATATGGATGGGTTGATCGAGGAGACTATTATACAACAGAAAGTGCTTGGAAGAATACCTATGTGGGAAAGGAGAGATGGAGAAGATGATATATTATCTCAGACCTTGTTTAAGAGGAAATACAGGGCAGCAAGTAAGGAACTTCTAGAAAATTTAGCCAATGAAATTGACTTGAAAGATAAAAAAACTGAATGAGTTGCAAATTTTAAAGTGTATCCTAAAATTAAACTCCATCAGTCATTATTGAAAAGAAAAATGGTAAGTAGACTGGAGCTGGATAATTTGCTAGGGTACTACGACTAGCTAGCGTGGCGTGAATGAAGACCCACAAAGTGCAGGATAAGAACTCTAAGAAAACAACTTGGCGAGCACCGAGGATTGGTAAGATTTTTTCACGACCCGAATGGAGGCCCTGGCTGCGACGAGCATCCCAAACCATGAAGGCCCGGGCGCCCATCTCTATCTGGCAATCATACACAATTTTCATACAATATAAAGAAATGAGGAAAATTTTCATTTGGAAACATGGTCAATCTCATAAGTAAACTAAACAACTCGAAAAGAAGTTCTTAACATTCAAAAACACATGGCAACAGTCCACGAAATCTCTAACAACATGAAAACAACTTCTGTCTAAAAACTGGGACAAGGCCCCTAATTAGACCATAAACTAAATTAAATGAGAAGTTACATTACCAGGCCATCCGAAACAAGGGAGGTTCATGAACTGTAATCTTCTAACAATGTGAATCTACTGCTTAGCGGGACCCTGGGACTGAGCCTCAGATCTTGAAATATAAGGGGTCAATATAATTGTACCGGAATGCAGAGCAATCAAAAATAATGTATTTTATAAAACATAAGTGAGGGGAATTCATAAAACAGTTTACATACGATATAGGAAAAACACATGGGCATTCTTTGATAAATTTCAAAACACTTTCTTGAAATCGTGACTCTATACTTTATTTCTCTTCATAGCTAGATAGTATACCCTACAATCTGTAATTCCACGGGCTATATGGAATCCACCCTTAACTCGGCATCTAAGTCCCCAACCCGAGTTTGCCTCAAGGATTGGAGTATAAGTAAGGGGAGACACGTAATACGACACAACATGGTGCCATGATCCCCAATCAAATCAACATGTCATGGTAGTGCACAAGACCACAAAGCATGGCTCCTAGCCATACTCCCAAATAGGTATGACATAAAATCAAGGTACACAAGACCACACAGCATGGTACCATAACCCCGTGTCAGCAAATCACAATTTCTAACGTTGAGTTGTTCAACTAGTACTTTCATCGGGTAAACATCTAACTCTCTTTAAGCCCATTTTTATTCTCTTATAAGAAAACATGCATCATGCGTACAAACCACTATTTTCTTATTCTTTAAGGGCAATTCACAACGGGGTATCATCGTACCTTGACTTGAAAGTCATTTGTATCGTATCATTCCACAACCTATTCTCATTCAAACCATTTATAATATTCTGCTTTAGATTTTTCAATCAACTCAATCATTCGACCACTAATAATATTTAAATAATGCTAGGGAGTCCTTATTTCAAAACGTGTGCAAACTTATGTAAAGATTCTTTTTTTTTAATATTTCAACACATATGGTCAATTTTCTAATAACAATTCATGCAATTATTTCAATTTTTCACATTGACATTTATTAATAAGAAAACCCTCTCTTCAATTCATAGCTATATCAAGTTCAAAACAATAGTAAAACACTTATCTCATGCTACAAAACATGTAATTGAACAACCCACAACATGTAAAATCAAGATGTATCATAACAAGAGAGGGATTATATATGTTTCATGCTATCAATTCAACATTTAAACTCAAACGCATACATACATACATACGAGTTAAAATCAAATTTAGGGGAAAGCCTCAATACCAAAACATTATGTTATTGAAAGAGTTGATTATGCATGCTTTTTAATGTAATTTAAAACCCTTCATGAATACATGATTTTTCAACATTCATAACATTATTAGAAATGATTTCACCATGCCCATGTAGTTTAGGAAAACCCCACGTACCTTATATTGATTTGTTTGAATATTGAAATCCTAATCTTGACTCTCTTCTTGAAAATCTTGAAGTTACATGGCTTGAATTCTTGTTTTAGAGAAGAAGAGTTGAATCTTGTTTCTTGGGAGGTGGCTAGGATTTTTATTTGAGAGAAATGATGAATAATAGTGTGTATAATGCTTTTGGGGGCCAAAATGAAGTGTTATGGGTGGATTTGGGTGAGGAAAGTGACCAAAGTTCCCCTAGACCCTTTAGGAACTGAAATAGCATGTGAAACAGCTTCGTATCATGTTGGCCATCGCTTTGCGTGGCCCATCGCGTCGAGGAACACCGCGCCGCATCCCAATCGCATCAGCTTACTACCTCTCACGAATAATGCCATAACTTTTCACTCGGGTATTGGATTAAAGAGAAATTGGTATCATTGGAAAGCTAACTCAATTATCTACAACTTGTGGGTCTTGAGATGAGAAATTCTACATGTATTGAAAATTATACACGTTAAAAGTAGACCCTTGTAGAATCGAATATAAAGATTTAGCCGAATAAAAAACTCTTAGCTCAACTTTGTACTAAGTGATTCCTATAAACATTTTTCACCTCAAACATACTTCAAACACAAGTATAAAGATCATGACACATGAATTTAAATATACATCATGGGTTTAGAGTCTACACCCATAGGAACGACCGTCCAGTTTCTAGCTAAAAAATGCATGGTGTTACATTATCTCCCCCTTGGGATCATTCGTCCCCGAATGATGGGTAAGGACTTGTTGAAGCTCTAAAAGTGTAGAATAAAGAACGAAACCTCACATTGAACATTTTTCCTCAATAAAATAAGCAAAGGCATCAAATGAGCTTCATGATAACTCCTAGTGAAACGTGTAGGCACGAAACATGTGGTAATGAGACTTTACATAAGGATGATCTTGCACGTTAGTTCTATGAATCATAATCATCACAACATAAGGAATGCATTAATTTAATGATAATAGGCCTTATTTACATTGGTACTAATCATGAAATAAGATTTCACGAAAGACAAAAAACCGAAGCATTCTCCTCCTTACAAGATACCACGAATAGACATTACACTTAGAAACACTACTCATCTATCCCCCAAACAACAAATCACATGCTTCATCTTTTCCAACTTACAATTCTCCCATAAACACTTCTAACCACAAGAGTTTGAGTCCCGTCGCGCAATACTCCTATGTTGAAGCCTAACTAGAAGAAAAGAGGTGCTAATTTAAGCTATGGAAATCCATATAAGAATATTACTTCACCTTATCACTACCACCAAATACCATCGGGTTTTAATTTAGGGAATACTAACCACATAGTACATGGGTTGTGTTTTCATCAATCATAACATTCAAGTCTATCGTTACTCCACCCACTTCATAGATTTTCCCCACTAAGACTAGCAAATTTAATCACTTTCACAAAGATTTTAGCCATATATCTCCTTCCTAACTATTTCTCATAATGAAAGTCTATCCCCTATTTTCCCCAATCACCAATAAACTTAGCTAAAGAGATCAAATCAAAATTTTCACATACAAGAACACCTACTCCCCCTTTCTAAATTACTACTACTCTTTCATAATAACTATCATATTATGGTTCGGAGGGTCATTCAGGGACCCGAGCATATGTACCAAGAAAAAGAGTAACACTATTCGATTGTAACATATACTTATTACAATACTTAAGGTGGGATATGATATGAAGGTATAATACAATACATACGAAGTGTTCCATATATCAAGTGTTTGGATCATAAATTGAGAGTCATTCAGACGTAAACCTACACAATATGAGTTCATAGGACTAGGCACAGTGAGAAACATGTGAGCATATATCACGAGCGGAATAACATAAAGACGAAAATCATGGGTTCAAGAACTAAGACAAGGATTGTCATTTGAAGCTATTGCTTCTCATTTTTTGAGCTGAGATAGTCAAAAGTTTGCATAAACTTTATCACTTTGGCTAAACCCGACATAGAATGATTCGGTAACATACGAAAACACAGTTCCTTAGAACCAAGCATGATTTGGGACATGGATTTATAGGTCATGAACATCATAACATAGCGCTAGAACATATAAAATATTAGGTTACTGAGATATCATTGCTTCTAGTTTGGTAGTTGGAACATCACATGAGTTACATAGATAACTCAAACCTTGGGCATTGACATGACTTCAATATATAAGACATTGGTAGAATAACCTTACTAAATTGAAATAGGAGGAGCTTGCTTGAATAGGAATTGATTTATCATGATTCCCACTTGAAACTTGACACCACAAGAAAACCCGAGAACTACTTTAATTCATCATCTCCCCCTTATATCAAAGTTACAATCCTAAACTTAGGGACATATCTTCTCATTAAACTTATAAGCATAACACTCAACACAACAGGGTATCACCATCCACATAAATGCTAAACTCCCCCTTTTAACTATACTCTAAAGGCATTGCTTTCCAAGAACTCTACTCTTCACTTTCTCTATCCTCTATAGCCATCAACTTACAACTGACAGTCTCATGAGCATACCCATCCTCACTCCTTATCACATAAAAATCCACTCTCCACTACTTAACATTCTAACATTAGACCGTTAATCACATAACTTACATCATAATAAAACTTTTAAGACTATACCAAAGGCACATATTGCCTACTTATATTTCCTCTATTTAGCTCTAAAGAACATCACACAACAATTCTTTAGTCTTCTCCATACAACGATATTTGAGAACAAAATCTAGGTACACGTTATTGACACCCAATTTTGGCTCTCCATGCCTAAAATTAACTCATTCAGGCTTTCTGACTGTTAAATGCAACAAAGTACATTTTTTTTAATCATCATTATTTTAGAATTTTTATTAATTTATTATCATATTTTAATTTTACATAATTTATTTTTATTAATTCGAGAACTACTTTAATTCATTATCTCCCCCTTATATCAAAGTTACAATCCTAAACTAGTGGGCGATCCCTGAGAGTGTCAGTCCTAAACTGGCGGGTGACATCTCATAACCTACGCTGGCTACATAGTTCTGGAACTTAGGGATTGTTTATATAGACCCAGTCCCAACTGACGGGTGAGCCTCCATCCCTAGGCTCGCTTGGTGCTGAATCCTACTCCCAACTGAACTGACTCAGATTACTGAGCTAATCTAAGTTTGAGAGATTATGATAGATTATTGAACTGATAACACTTATACATATCTGAACCCATTCTGAAAATACTGAGACTAAGTAAACAGCTAATTTCGGGTACTCATAACCCCCAGGACTCGATAACAACAATAACAGGGACATATGAAAGTCTTGAAACCATGGAAAGAAATCATTGTTCACAATTATTCACTTAAGCATTTCATCAAACACATGGGTGTCAAGACTTAAACATGGGGATGCCTTTTAAACATGAAAAGATCGCACAATCACATGACCAAATCATAATCTTAGGGTTTTACTCTAAATTTGTATGAACACGATATGGATGTCACAATATTTAAAACATACTATAATGCATTCCATGTGAAATCATTTGAAAACATAACACGGGTCATTTTTCAAAACTCATTCTTTGAGGCATTTCATTAAACACTTGATATTGGTACTTTAAGCTAAGCATGGAATAGTTTAAAACTTGTAGTAATAGCATGATTTCATCATCAACATCACTAATTATGATTTAAATCAGCAAACAACATTATTCAAACGTGTGAGATTTAATAACAACAAAATTTCATGTAAACATGGTATAGAATCTTGATTCATGGGGATTCATGGTTAAAAATCACAATAACTTGTAAAAATCACAACTTTAAATTTAAAATTAGATTCTTGGGCTCCATAGTTGGAAGGGACCCATGGATGAAAATTAAACATACCTTAGATCTTTAATGTTGAAAGAGAATTGACTTTTCTTTAATGTTCTTGGATTGAAAATTATAATTTCTTGGTATTCTTGAAGAAGGGCTTGAATCTTGTTCTTGGGAGATGATCTTGAGAGGAAACCCTAATTTTCTTGTTCTTAAGAGTGGAAAGGATTATAAGTGATGGGAAACTAATATTTTATCACTTAATAGGGCTTAATGCATGATTTACGTCATGGGAGGTCAGGTAAAAGACCAAAATACCCCTCCAAAACTGAATGGGAACTGCTGAATTTTAAGGGTGATGACTTGGGCTGATTGGTCGTCACTTAGTTGATGGCCTATCAACTTAGGTCATCACTTAGAGACTGAAACTGATGGCTCACTGGTTGGGCTGACGACTTGGCTTATAAGTCTTCACATAGTTGACGGCTTATCAGCTCAAGTCGTCACTTTGTTGACAGACTGACATGCTGAAGTGAAATGAGTATAACTTTTTGCTCCGATATCGGATTAAGGTGAAACTAAATGCTTTGGAAAGAAGATTCAAAAATATTTCATTTGTTATAAAGTAGGACACATAACTCATTATGTACAAAGAGTAATGGTCATTTAAAGTCGACCTAAGCTGAATCGTTCACTAAACTTAATCAATAGAAGTGTTCTCAACTCGTCTTTGAGTTTGGAGACTTTTATGATCTCGACTGATATATAAGGACATTTTCACACTATATAATTGATCATCACACATATATAGTCATAAAATCATTGGGTTTCAGTCTGCATACTTCATAAAAATATTTTGAATTCTAGCCTGAAAATGTGGGGTGTACAATATCTCCCCCTTTAGGAGCATTCATCCTCAAATGAGGCTGGTTGAGCTGAGAACCCCGAGGAATTAAGGTTACATAGTAAATATACATGCTGAAAACATGATTACATAACTGAGTTTGGGAATTATACCCCAACTGAACTGGCCTCAGGAATACATGAACTGAAATGAGAATGATTATAAGGCTGAGATAGAAACGAGAGAGTCAACTTATGAGTAACTACTGCCCCAGGATGGATCTATTTTTATGAAGAAAAGTTTAGAAGTTAAGGATATGAAAACTTGGGGTATTGCAGTATCCCCCCCTTGGGATAGTTTGTCCCCGAAATGATATTGACTTGGCTGAATTACTAAGAAAAGACTGAGTTGATGCACGGGACACTTATGAGCTGAATTATGACTGAATATCTGGAATCTGAAACTGATGCCTGATTCATGAACTGGACTGAAGTAATGACTTGCATAGTTGTTAAGGAATTTTCTCCTGAATAGGAGAGATGAAAACTATAGAAAGTTGTCTGTCTGACTGCTAAGCTGAATTACTGGCTTTACAAACTAACTCATACTGAAAGCTTATACTTAACCGAAGTATTTCTTCGACACTCTTTTTATGAAGTTATAATAACTTTAGGGAGCAAAGAATCTTGGCATGGTCTGAATAAGATATCTGACTAAGAAATCACAATATGGCTAAAATTCTATAATATGGGACACAAGCCTACGAAACGTCAGCTAGGATAAAGTTACTAAGCCTTATGCACTACAACTACTAAACTTACAACCTTAGCCACACTTGTTAACTACTCCTTCACTATAATTTCTACTTCAACACCGCACTTCACTTGAGGCTATTGAAAATATTCACATGGGTGCTGACAACTCTACCTACTGAAGTCTAAGATGGACTGAATTCTCTCACTATGTTCAAGCCTACTCAAAACTACAAAATGTACACATAACACTGTAATACTAGTCTCAATCATGAATTCAATACGCTCTACATTTTCATAACTTTCCATCTTTTAAATAATTCAGATTACCTCTTAAGCAACTAAATACAACTCTTACTTGCTATTCACTAATGTGTAATGCATTTATCCACTTACACACCAACATGATATTCAAGCCTATCTTTATAACTACAACCTCGAGTAAATCAAGCATGCAACAATCTTTCCTTAACATGAAATATTTACTCTCTCCCATCTACGCAATTGCTTATCACTACATCATTTTATAAGGAGGGTCACTTAAAGGCTAAAGAATGAGGACCTGAAGCATGAATCAACATTATACATAAATTGACACTTAACTGAGGCCCGAGGAATAGAATATCAACATCATGGATTTATCAAGAGATCTAAACTGAGGATATACATGACATAATCTGAATTTCGTTAATCATTAAGAGTGTAGCATGAGTCATGGGAGTTGAGCATTCTATAAAACATAAATACATGAGTCATGAGCTGCATGACTTGAGTTTGGAGTTTCTGAATTTGTGGAACATAATTCGGACCGCTGGGTGAACTGGAACTCCTTATACTAAGAACTAGAGGCATACCTAATTTTTTATAAAGTGCATGAATATGAGCTATGATCATAGGGATGACATGTAAGAAATGAGTAGATATCGTGATAACTGAAATACAAAACTTTGTACTGGGGTAAGGACGGATTGGGTATCATCCTCTCCTACTGCTTTTCTACTCATACTAACATTACTACTAAAATTTGAAAACTTAACTTGGTTACTTTCTCTATTATCTCCCCCTTAGCTTAAGTCCATCATTCTAAGTGTGTGAACTACTTAATCAATATCTCTAAAATGAACTGAAACCACTTTACTCTAAATTTTCAGATATAACAATACTCATAAACACTAAACTCACCTTGAAAGACTGCACCCAAAAGTGTAAAACCCTACTGCTGATACTTTCTTCTGAGATAGAACTCTTAACTTTTTATAGCCCCAAATACATCAAGTAACAACTTAAGAACTGACAAACCTAGAAGTTTCAACTCCTCTTTCTATTAGCTCAACCTTCAAAGATTCAAACTGACATTCGAACACATAACATGGATATTCACAAATCTTTGATAACCATACTAATTTCATCATAGCCTACAAATATCACATCTCTAAACTTATATTTTCACCACACCTTGAGAATTACCACTACACCAATATCAACAACACATATAATTTTGAATTACCAAACTTAAATTCTTACATGCACTATTTCAAGACTATTGATTCACCTTTCATACAGCTAACTCCATGAATGCAAAATCTACTGAATTCATATGACACATCCCCACTCTACTATTTCTAAACTCTTGGGTTCATGCTTCTAACTTTAGGTCATATGCTATCATAGGATTCAGAAAAGGGATCTGATGGCATATCTTACTTTGGGTTAGTGAATGAGTTTTCATGATCATGAATGAAATATTTACAACTTTGGAACATAACAGAACTGATGGGATACTTTTGAGAATTCAGGTAATCCCATAACTATTTGTAGGGACTATCTGAGAAAGCCCTATCTGTAGGACTTTGAGCTTCACTGCTTATATTATCTTGAAAGTAAGGTAGAGTTGACATGAGTGGAGCATGATGAGAATCTACATAAGTTTCTTAGAGAATCTTTCTATAGAACAATCTGAGACATGAAAGAAGAGAAAATTTTCCTAATACGTCTTGTAGCCTCTTGTCCATAAGTGTGGCGCACTTCACACCCATGCACAAAACTCTACTCAACGCGGATTTTAGAATCCCTAGGAAACTTTAAAACCTTAGGTTCTAATACCAAGTTTGTAATGCCCCGAGAGTGCACCCTGGGCGCCACACGGTGCTTACAGTCTTTAGGGATCACAAGCTAACTCATGAGTTGGTACCTGCTGTGAGCACTGAATAATAATAACAAAATAACATAGGAGGAATATCTGAAGATGTCATAAGGTTTGAAATGCTAAAACATTTTTGTATCATAAATCTGAAAAAAACCACCTATCTGAAATTGATAAAATAAAGATAAACTGACTGACTATCTGAAGTGTCCAAAAGCTTTTAAGCTGGCTGAATATGGAGTTGATGGGACAGGCCCCAACTAACTCTATCTCACTACTGAACTGTAATCATGAAAATAAATATAGTCTATCCTCAAAATATGAGGACTCACCACTGCTACGATTGATAATCATGAAGGTCTATACGCGATCCGAGAACTTAGCATCCGAACCTATGATATTATACATCATAGCACAAGAAAAAAGTATGTGATCAGTACTTTGAATGTACTGATATGCTAAATAAGGTAGGCTGACATGCATGGCTTCATGTGCAAAAATAATAATTGAATGAATAGCATGAGGTACTGAATAGAATGTATGAAATCTATAAATACTGAGAATGCATGAAATCTGTAGAGACTAATGGATGCATGACCAAGCATAAAACATGTTCTGAACATAATCTGTAAAATTGAAACACTAAAATTTGATAACTAAATAACTGATATCTATATTCTATGGTCAAGAAAAATTGAAACTGAATTCTGAACTGAGTACTGAAACTGAAATTGTGGGAGGTATCATCTAACCGACATGCCCCAAACGGAAATGATCGGGGTCCAACCTGTAACTCCGATTAGAAGGGTGCTAGTACTGTGCTACGGGTACTAACAATGGCTGTGGAGTCAGTCCTAATCTAGCGGGTGACCCCTGAGGTTAGTCCTAAACTAGCGGGTGATCCCTGAGAGTATCAGTCCTAAACTGGCGGGTGACATCTTAGAACCTAAGCTGGCTACATAGTTTTAAAACTTAGGGATTATTTCTAAGGACCCAGTCCTAACTGATGGGTGAACCCCCATCCCTAGGCTCGCTTGGTGCTGAATCTTACTTCTAACTGAACTGACTTAGAATACTGAGATGATCTAAGATTGACTAATTATGATAGCTGACTGAACTGATAATGCTCAAACATATCTGAACCCATTTTGAAAATACTGAGACTAAGTAAACAGCTAAGTCTCAGATATTAATAACCCCCAGGACACGATAACAACAACAACAGGGACACGCGAAAGCCTTGAACCCATGGAAGGAAATCATTAGTCACAATTATTCACTTAAGCATTTTATCAAACACATGGGGGTCAAGACTTAAACATGGGGATGCCTTTTAAACATGAAAAGATTGCACAATCAAATGACCAAATCATAACCTTAGGGTTTTACTCTAAATTTGTATGAACACGATATGGATGTCACAATGTTTAAAACATACTATAATGTATTCCATGTGAACTCACTTGAAAACATAACAAGGGTCATTATTCAAAACTTATTCTTTGAGGCATTTCATCAAACACTTGATATTCGTAGTTTAAGCAAAGCATGGTGATAGTTTAAAGCTTGTAGTAATATCATGATTTCATCATCAACATCATTAATTATGATTTAAGCAAACAATATTATTAAAACGTGTGAGATTTAATAACAACAACAATTTCATGTAAATATGGTATAGAGTCAAGATTCACTGGGATTCATGGTTAAAAATCACAATAACTTGTAAAAATCACAACTTTAAATTTAAAATTAGATTCTTGGGCTCTATGGGTGGAAGGGACCCATGGATGAAAATTTAACATAACTTAGATCTTTAATCTTGAAAGAGAATTGACTTTTCTTGAACGTTCTTGGATTGGAAATTATAATTTCTTGGTTTTCTTGAAGAAGGGCTTGAATCTTGTTATTGGGAGATGATCTTAAGAGAAAACCCTAATTTTCTTGTTCTTGAGAGTGGAGAGGATTATGAATGATGGAAAACTAATATTTTATCACTTAATAGGGTTTAATGCATGATTTACGTAGTGGGAGGAGAGGGAAAAGATCAAAATACCCCTCCAAAACTGAATGGGAACTGCTGAATTTTAAGGCTGACGACTTAGGCTGATAGATCGTCACTTAGTTGATGGCCTATCATCTTAGGTCATAATTTAGAGGCTAAAACTGATGGATCACTGGTTTGGGCTAACAACTTGGCTGATAAGTCGTCACTTAGTTGACGGTTTATCAGCTAAGGTCGTCACTTTATTGATAGACTGACATGCTGAAGTAAAATGAGTATTACTTTTCGCTTCGATATCGGATTAAGGTGAAACCAAATGTGTTGGAAAGAAGATTCAAAGATATTCCATTTATATAATGTAGGACATGTAACTCATTATGTACAAGGATTAATGATCATTTAAAGTTGACCTAAGCTTAATCGTTCACTAAAACTTAATCAATAGAAGTGTTCTCAACTCGTCTTTGAGTTTGGAGACATTTATGACCTTGACTGATATATAAGGACATTTTCACACTACATAATTGACCATCACACATAAATAGACATAAATTCATTGGATTTCGATCTGCATACTTTATAACAACAGTTTGAATTCTAGCCCAAAAATGTGGGGTGTTACAACAGCTTAATACTCGGACAATTTTGATAGGAGCATCGAGAATAGATGAACACTTCTGTTCCCAAATAGTCCCTGTTTCAGTAATATCACCCTTAATAATAGGGCAATTTGCTTAACATTTTGAACTATACTCGACCTGATCCTTATGTAACTCTAGGTATGTAGACAACTCTAAACTAGAGTTCGATCGAATTTTCTAGCAAAGATGATTTTTAATCGAAAAAAATTGGCTACACGTCAACGTTTTCGTCTGAAGACTCCTACATTGTCTTCAAACGAAAAGGGACAAACTGTTGACACCCAATTTTGGTTCTCAGTGCCTAAAATTAATGTATTTAAACTTTTTGACCATTAAAGGGCACAAAATACATTTTTTTAATCATTATTATTTTAGGATTTTTATTAATTTATTATCATATTTTAATTTTACATAATTTATTGATAATTATTCTTAATTTCATAAATTTTACAATTTTTATTAATTTACTATTATTTTAATATTTTTGCAGAGACATCTGTACACGTACATAACATAAAATTACAATTCTTTTTTGCATATTATAATTTTAATTGTTTATAACGTAATGCATTTTTTAAGAAATAGTTATATTATATTTGTTGTTTACATTTTTCTGAAACTATACATCGACATTCATATTTTTGTACATTATTTAATGTTGTTTCCAAATGTTAGTTGATTCATTTATTTTAATATACAGAGCAATAAATCAATCAAGTCTAGGTCTCGTCACTTTTTAAAAAGTAACATTTGAATTGACGGGTTTGAGGTTTTTATCCGTTGAATAAATTTTTGTTATTTATTGGTAAAAGGATACAAAATCCTTCAGCTAAAAACTTTTGGACCAAAAATCATTTTAAAGAGACAAGAAAAGGTATCTTTTTAATTTTTGGATAATAAAGGGAACTAAATTTACTTATAAAAAAAGAGGGGGGGAGTAAATATTTTCTTAACACATTAAACACACACGCACAAACACAAATCAAATTTCACTTTCTACCCTCATCACCCTCTTCCTCTCCCTATCAACAACCTTGGCTACTGCCACCCACTAACCGACCACTGGAGACCACACCATCACCGACGGCGAGCCCTCTCAACCAACGCTTCCTCTCCCTTGATACTTACCGCCGCTGGCTCGTCGGAGTTGTAATCGGCGAGATCCAGCCCAAAACCTCCACTGTCGCCCTTCACCATCCTCCCCTTTCCCCTTTTTTGCTACTCATTCGCCGTAGATGATATCCGACGAAGCCCAAACACTACAGCCATATGGCCTTCCCCCTATTTTCTCTTTCCATCTCCTTCGTCGGTGTCGCTTCCTCCCCAAAATTGACTGTCGACAGGCTCTCCAGCCACTATACAAACTCCATCACGTCTGTTTGGTTCATTTTTTGTTAAAGAAAAAGTTGTAATTTCACCACCACTATTTGAGCCACAGATCTGGCCGCATTTTAATCTTGGGTGCTGCTCCTGTGAAAACCTTTGAAGCAAGACTGATCTAACTAAAGTTGCTCAATCTCTGATGAATTGTTATTTTCGAACTATATTGACTACATTTTGTTTCATATATTTGTGTATATTATTTCTTACTTTTTCTGTTGCTGCTATTTTGCTTCGTTCTTGATTATTTTGCCATTGGGTTTTGCTGCTGTTTTGCATCAGGCATTGGTTTTGGATAATTTTTATATCTTTACTTGACTTATAAAGAATAAGACACTACACTATATTGGCCGATGAATAAATTGTCCATCGATTTTCGAGGCCTCCACAAATAAAAGACGGATATTAATTGTACAAATACGTAATAAAATAAATAAATTTGGGCGATGAGGAAATCCTTATAATATTTAAAACTTTATCCGAGCCCGATTTTTAACAAAAATATATCTTTAAATACATACATACATATATATATATACATATACCTTTTCAATTTATTTTGATGATTATTTATTTGTTACTAACATTTTTATTACAAGTGTTTATACAGGTTCTCGGGAATACTTGTCGGGAATGACATTCAAAGAAGATTTTAAATTTTGGTTTTATATTTTTATGTTCTTATACTTGTATAAAAATTAATCATAGTGAAAACTTTGTTTTTGGATTTTGGTTGGGGATCTATTTACTTAATCTTTCTTTAACACGCGTTTAGGCAAATTTAGGCCGTTAATATTTATATTAAATTGATTTAGATATCAAATCAAACAATTCACATTTTTACACTAAAATATTACGTAATCTTTTTCTTTAAAACAAATTTTTCTTTATTTAAATCTTTAATTTTCTTTTCATATACATTCTTATATACTTTTACTTACGTATCTTCACATACTTTTACACATATTTTTACGATAACGTATGTAATTTGTACATTCTTTACATATAAATTATTTATATCATTTTAATACACATTTTATAATTGTACATATACATATTGATTTTTTTCTCCATCTTTTAATAAACCTAAGTCTGGCCGGGAACCACATTTGTGGATTCTGAAGGGTACCTAATCTCTTCTCTTCGGAATAATTTGAACTCTTACCTAGAATCTAAATTGGTTTGAAGATTAAAACACAAGTCATACATGTTAATAAATAAATAGGTTTCCTTATTTTCCTTAAAAAATAGGTGGCGACTTTGTACACAATCAATTCCTTTTGAGTTCATAATGTCGTGCTCATTTTGACCTTAGGTAAAATTAAGGTATGACACACGTGACACTCATACACATCATATCTTATCTAACAACATGCTACCTCGAGGTTCAACTTATTCCTTTATACTTACACACTTATCCACTTCATAACTCAACCACAATTCGTCCTTTACTATCGTTCTCTTGTATACACATACATCACAATTGTCCATTCATTATTCCACATGTTTCCAACCTAGGTTATTTCACACCTCACATCAACAAATTCTTTCCCACAAAATTCGCATCATTAGTCTTAAGCTACTATTCTTATCACCACACTTCACATCTAAAGTTAAGCCTACAGTTTAACGTCAATCATATACCATGAACGAAGCATGACACATACTATACTAGTCCATCAAATTGGGAAATCAACCCAAAAAGTTTCATTTCATTTAACTACTACCTAAAATTACGCCCCTCCTCTGCGACATTGCTACTACACTTCAAAATCTGCTACACATCATTACCCTTATGCATGACATCTGCAATAAGAATTTTGAAAGAGGACTGAATACACTTCGTACCTCAGGATAAAAAGCACAATTTCATCAAGATGAAGATATATACTCGAATCAATACACCTTGGAGCACTAATGGACTCCTCTCAAGTCCTTGTTCTATATCATAATTTTTATGGATAAATCAATCAGAGAGAACCACCTCGTTGGGGGAGCTAGACTCTTAGACTTGTATCGCCTCAACAATGAGGCATGACCCATGAAATTAGACAAGGAAGGAATTTGGATAACTTCCTTATGGACGATGCTATAGCACGAACTAGAGTATGAAAAAATAAGAAACAACTCTCAAATGCCCGGTAGCCTAATAATTATAAGTGTGGTGCACAACACACTGATAAGTAAGACTCTACTAGACACGATTTCTTGACACACTGGGACCATGAATCATGTTCTGATACCAAGTTTGTCACGACCCAAACCGAGGCCCTGGCCGCGACGAGCATCCCGAACCATGAAGTCCCGGGTGCCCATCTCTATATGGCAATCATACACAATGTTCATAAAATATAAAGAAATGCAAAAAATTTTCATACGGAAACATGGTCAATCTCATAAGTAAACTAAACAACTTGAAAGGAAGTTCTTAACATTAAAAAACACATGACACCAGTTTGCAAAATCTATAACCACATGAAAACAACTTCTGTCTGAAAACTGGGACAAAGCCCCCAAATGGACTATAAACTAAAATAAATGACAAGTTGTATAACCAGGCCTTCTAAAACAAGGGAGGCTCACAAACTGTAAACTTCTAACAATGTTAATCTATTGCTTAGCGAGACCCCAGGACTGAGTCTCAGATCCTGAAATATAGGGGGTCAATATAATTATAATAGTACGTAGAGAAATCCAAAATAATGTATTTTATATAGCATAAGTGAGAGAAATTCATAAAATAGTTTACATACAATATAGGAAAAACACATGGGCATTCTTTGATAAATTTCAAAACACTTTCTTAAAATAGTGACTCTACTTTTTATTTCTCTTCTGAGCTAGATAGTACACCCTATAATATGTAATTCCACGGGCTATATAGAATCCTCCCTTGACTCGACAGCCAAGCCCACAACCCAATATTTCCATAAGGATTGGAGTATCAGTAAGAGGAGACACGCATGACCACACAACATAGTGCCATGATCCCCAATCCAATCAACATATAATTGTAGTGAACAAGACCACAAATCAAGGATCCTAACCATAGTTCCAAATTGGGATGACATAAAATCGAGGTATATAAGACCACACAGCATGGTACCATAACCCCGTGTCGGCAAATCATGATTTCTAGCATTGAGTTGTTCAACTCGTACTTTCTTCGGGTAACCATCTAACTCTCTTTAAACCAATTTTTATTATCTTATAAGAAAACATGAATCATGCTTAAAAACCACTCTTTTCTTATTCTCTTAAGGGTAATTCATAATGGGGTATCGTCATACCCCGACTTGCAGGTCATTTGTATCGTATCATTCCAAACCCCATTCTCATTCAAACCATTTATAATATTCTTCTTTAGATTTTTCAATAAACTCAATAATTCGACCACCAAAGACATTTAAACAATGCAAGGGAGTTCTTATTTCAAAACGTGTGCAACCTTATGCAAAGATTCTCCCTTTTTAATTTTTCAACGCATGGTGGTCAATTATCTCAAAACAAGTCATCCAATTCTTTCAAAATTTTTGTAAGACCCTGTAAAAATCCTAGTTCAACTCAGTCCCAAATAGCTTGCAATGAGGGGTCCCAGACTTAGGACAATTTCAACAAAGTTTTGAGACATTGAATCATTTTAGCCTTCGTAATGGGACGGCCTTATTTTTGATCCGTACGATCTTAGAATGTTGATTTTTAAGTTGATTCATGATCAGGGAGGTCAAAAGGTCTTCTTGGGTGAGTTTCTAAATGTTTGGGCTAGCGTAGAGGTATGTTTGGGGGTACAAAACAGTGGCTACACGCGATTAGCGTGCGACGCAAACTCCAGTCCATTCCTAGGAAGCATGCGATAGAGAATGCAATGCATGTTCCATTCCATAGCTCTAGAGCATGCGACGCACGATCCGTAGCACACTCCTAAATTTTTCAACTTTCAGTTCCACATCCAGAGGGGTAAAAAAGTCATTTTCCCACCTCATATCAGCCCCAAACACAAGATTTAGCCTTTCTAATGGAAAAATTCACTCATTTTCACAAATTCTCTCAAGAACAAACCCTAACCTATGAAATTAAAGATTCAAGTCCCAAGAAATTCACCATAATTTTTGGAGAATTACTAATCAAGGTATGTTAGGTGTTCATCATTGGGTTTCCTTCCGCCTTTGGAGTTCAAGAACTATTTTCAAAACCTTAAGTTAATAGATTCATGAATTACATGTATAAATTGTGTTGTTTTCATGTTCATGTTGTTTCTATGGCTTTTAATTCAAGATTTAATTATAGTTTTCATGAATATAAGACATTATGTATGTAATGGTTGTAATACCCATATCAAAACCCTTGAATTGAGAATTAATGATTGTAGTCGGGATGCATCAACATGTTATTCATGTCCAAGTACAAGATTATGCCTTCTAGGTTTTTGACAAAATGCTTAATTTTGTAAATTGTGCATTTGTGATCCCGTGGTGACCCTAGTGTTTAAATCACGCCATTACAACATATTTAAATTTCAACCATGCTAAAGCTATTCCTTTCAAGTGTTTGTTAGAATGCCTATGTGAATTGAATAGTATAATTATGACATGTTAGCATGTATTCCTATTCATGTACAAGTTTATGACTTCCCAGTGCTTGATGAAATGTCTCAATGATTGCATTGTGAACAGTTGACTATTTTCATGTTTCAAGTATTTCCATGTCCTATTAGTATATATGCTATCGAGTCTTAGGGGTATTTAATACCCGACAATCTAGCTGTTTACATAGAATTACAGTAGCTAAAAGATAACCTCAGTAATGTCATACATAGTAGGATTCAGTCAGTTATAGACCCCAGTGAACTTAGTCCAGTTCAGTCAGTCATTGCGATTAGTAGCATCTTAGTCAAGCCTAGTATAGTCTAATGATCAGTTCAGTGTCCTTACAGTTGAGAGTAGAATTCAGCACCGAACGAACCCAGGGATGGGGGGGGGCATTCCTGCCAGCATAGGGTTTGACCCTTAGTAGAAATCCCTATGTTACAGAACTACGTAGCCAGCGTAGGTTGAGATATCTTCCTACCAGACAAGGGTTAATATATCTCATATAAGTTTTCCTGCCAGTGAGGGATGTCGAAAGTGCTTCCTATTAGAGAGGGTTAACTCATAGCTTGTCTTTACTCATGGGATGATAGCCACACGCTTCTAACTGGGGTTACAGGTTGGATCTTAATCTATTTAGTGAGGGGCATGTCGGTTAGATAACTATCTCTCACAAATTTAGTTTCAGTCTCAGTAAAGAACTCAGTTCAGTTCTACAGATTCAGGATAGTCAAACACTGTAACATCCCAAGTCTGTACCCCAGATGCTACATGGTGCTCATAATCCTGAAGGACCATAAGCTAACCCATGACTGGTACCTCCTGCAATAACTGTGTAATAAATACTGTAATGATTGCAGAAATAGGCGAAAACATATGCCATAAGGTTCAAATCTATAAATAAATATGAATTTAGTATCAAAATACCAAAACTGAATATAAGTATTGAAAAACTCAACAACTGTCTAAAATACTCTAGTCTGAAAAGCCTCTAAACTATATGAACTGTGGAGTTGATGGGACAAGTTCCCAACTAACTCCGACTACTAAAAATAATATTGAAATACTAAAAATAACAAGCACATCTTCGAACTATAAGGACTCACCACAACTCTAAAAGCTGAAGATCTAACCTGCTAAGGGTGCCCTGGAGCCCCTACGTTTGAACCTATGATATAAGGCATCACAGCGCAAAAAGCATGCATCAGTACTTTAAATGTACTGGTATGCTTAGTGAGGTAGGCTTAAATGCATGGGTTCATATGCATGAACAATACTAACCGAATAACATGAGTATGACTGAATAAGAGTACATGCATAAATACATAGCCTGTAACTGAGATTGTGATAATACTGAGTACAGAGTCTGAATACTAATAACTGATATCTGAGTTTACTGATACTGTATTACTGATTATCCAAATGACTATATCAAACAGTCCTGAATTCTATGGAACTATACTGAGTTTCGTACTGAGCTGAGTGACTATATCTGATAGTCCTGATTCTATAGAACCGAACTGGGCTCTCTTTTGAGATTGAGACTGTGGGAGGTAATCATCTAACCGACATGCCCCTCTCTAATCTGATTGGGGTACAACCTGTAACTCCAGTTAGAAGGGTGTCAATACCATGCCACGGGTAATGATAAGCTGTGAGTTAACTCTCTCTGACAAGAAGCTTTTCCGTCAATCCTCATAGGTAGGATAACTCAAATGAGATATATCAACCCTCATGATATCTGCCAGGAAGATATCTCAATCTATGTTGGCTACATAGTTTCGTAACGCATGGATTACTACTAAGTGTCAAAACCTCTACTGGCAGGAATGCCCCTATCCCTGGGTTTGTTCGGTGCTGAATCCTACTCCCAATTGAATAGACACTGAACTGATTTCTAGTCTATACTAGGATGGACTGAACTATTACTGATATTACTATTTAACTGGACTGAACTGGATTCACTGAGTTCCATTGACAGATGAAATACTACTAAATTCTGTTAGCTTACTGAGTTTACTAAGGTCTAGGCTGAGTACTGAACTAGACTGGACTAGTACTGAGTCTACTAAGTTTTTCCTGAGCTTTATGACTGACTGAGAGTACTACTGATCATGATATTATTGGTACTATTCTATGACTGTCCTTGGCTCTAGGTAAACAACTAAATTGTCGGGTACAAGTACTCCTAAACTCGGTAGCATAAATTAAGAGACTTGGCACAAACTAAATACATGTAAACTATGTACTTGATCATCATTCATTCATTGGGGAATTTTAACACACTTATATGGAATGAACTTGAATACATGCTATCATGATATAATTCCACTATTCAACTCACATGCTTAGTTTATCAATCACTTGAAAAGCATAAAATAGGCACATAATACTAATCAACATGTGGGCACACAATTCCAACTATCAAATTCACAATTTGAAGGATTTAGTATGATCTCATTATATCACATATAAATCAATTAATCCCACATGAAATTCATCATGAAACATTGATTTGAAACCTAATTAATCATTATAAGCATGACTATTATCAAACCTAACATGGAATTCATGAAATTCATATACTTGATGTTTAAAAATAGTTTATTGGACTCCAAGGGTTGAAGGGACCCTTGGATGAACATTTTACATACCTTAGTGCCTGAATTCTGAGAGATTGATAGTGAGTTCTCGAGTTCATAATTTGAAATTGAATCTCCTAGGGTTCTTGTTCTTGAGTATTTTGAGTAATAATGAGTATAATTACTCTCTAAAGGGTTTAATTTCATATTTTGGGGGCTGAAGGTCATGGGAAAAAGACTCAAATTCCCCTAAGGACGCGGTCTTTTAATGACTAAAAAATTATTTACCGACACACAGGCCGATATACTGCGTCATTGGCATTAATGTGATAGCCAATGCGCTGTGTCAGTTCACTGGAATTTGCACTGGAGCTGGGGGAAAAATCATCTATCGATGAGATGGTCGATGCGACGCATCGAGATTGCATCGACCCACATTTTGGGCACTCAAATATGGTCTAAACGAGGTCCAAAAAATCTAAAACTTGTCGGGGAACACTTATTGACCTTCCTAATCATGAATTAACTTGAATATCATCATTTTATGGACGTAAAGGTCTTGAAATAATATTGCCAACTTTTGAAGGCTAAAATGACAATAAGTCTGAATACTTAGCTAAAATATTCTAAGTCTTGGATCCCTTTACAAGCCTAAAGAACTAATTTAAGCTAAGAATTTTATAGGGTCTTACATTATCTCTCCCATGGGAACATTCATCCTCGAATGAGACTGCTGAGATTGATAATACTGAGAGACTGGACTTAGACACTAGGCATACATAACTAAAGCATGGTTTAATGACTGAGATCACTGATACACTAAATTATCATACTAAACATGCATATCTGATGCATGAGTACATGACTGAATTAACTTATGAATATATGACTGAACATGCACTGGTAAATGATACCAAGTTTGTAACTGAAATTTGAACATAAAAATGAATAAGCTTAAGGAAAACTATTGCCTTGAGCTGAGTCTGGATTAGCGGAGAAGAGGTGAGGATACTTGGTCTATATGTCTGCTTTGGCTTCCCAAGTATCTCCCTCAATGGACTGATTCTGCCAAAGAACTTTGACTAGAGGGACTTCTGTGTTCCTCAGTCTGCGAATCTGATAGTCAAGGATTTCGACTGGAATCTCTTCATAAGAGAGACTGTTCTGAAAATCTATGCCCTCTATAGGGACTATGACTGCTAGGTCACCTATGCATTTTTTTAGCAAGGAGACGTGGAACACTGGATTTACTGAAGATAGATCTGAAGCCAGCTCAAGCTTGTAAGCCACCTTTCCGAAATGGCTAAGAATTTGGTAAGGACCAATATATCGAGGACTGAGTTTACCCTTCTTGCCAAACCATTTTAATCCTTTCATAGGAGAGATTTTTATATACAAAACATCTCCAATCTTGAACTTGATATCCTTTTTGCATACATCTGTATACAATTTTTGTCGGCTCTGAGCTATGTTAAGCCTTTTCTTGATCAACTGAACTATCTCTAAGGTATCAAATACCAAGTCAGGCCCTATCACTGCGGCCTCTCCCACTTCAAAACAACCAATGGGAGATATATACCTCCTCCTATAAAACACCTCAAATGGAGCCATCTGAATGCTGAAGTGATAGCTGTTGTTGTATGTGAACTCAATCAAAGGCAAGTGGTCATCTCAACTACCTTAAAAGTCTATAGCCATGCTCACATAGTATCTTCTCTAGTATGAATGGTCCTTTCTTCTTGACCATCTATCTGAGGGTGAAAGGTTGTACTGAGGTGAACTCAGGTACCAAGTCACTTTTGGAATACCTTCCAAAATTAAGAGATAAACTGGGTACCTCTGTCTGAGATAATAGACAATGAAACATTGTGCAATATGACCAACTCCCTGATATAGAGTTTGGCGTAATCTTTTCCTAAATATAAGGTATGGACTGGAAGGAAATGAGCGGATTTGGTCATCCCGTCTATGATGACCCAAATTGAATCATGCTGATGATGAGAATGAGGTAAACCCATCACAAAGTTTATGTTCACTTTTTCCCATTTCCAGGTGGGAATACTGAACTTCTGTATAGACCCACTAGGCTTCTGATGCTCACTCTCAACCTACTGACATATTGATCACTTATCCACAAACTCTGCAATATTTTTTTTCATCCCACTCAACCAATAGATCTCCCATAGATCGCAATACATCTTAGTAGCCCTTGGATGAATCGAGTAGTGCGCACCATGCACTTCTGCAAGAATTTTCTGCCTCAAGTCATCTACGCCTGGAACACATATCCGACCTTGGAAACACAACACACCATCTCCCCCTCGGGAGAAAATCTCTACTTTCTGTTCTCTGACTAATTCTTTTAACTTGACTAGACTGGGATCCCTATCCTAATTTTCCTTCACTATGGAAACTAGGGATGATTCTGAACTACTCTGCACCCATACACTACCTTCTGCTGAATTGACTAAGCGGACACCTAGCCGGGATAGCTGATGGACTTCCTGAGCTAACTTCTTCTTACTGTCCTCAACATTAGTAACACTACCTATAGACATTCTACTGAGAGTGTCAACCACTACGTTGGCCTTGATCGGATGATATAGAACACTCATGTCGTAGTTTTTCAACAACTCCAATCAGCTTCTTTGACGGAGGTTAAGATCTTTCTGAGAGAACACATACTGCAGGCTCTTATGATCAGTGAACACATCAATGTGCACACCATACAAATAGTGTCTCTAAATATTCAGGAAAAATATTACTGCTGTTAACTCAAGATCATGAGTAGGATAGTTCTTCTATGGGGCTTAAGCTGTCTAGAGGCGTAGGCTATGACCTTACCTCTCTGTATCAAAACACACCCCAAATCAACTTTGGAGGCATCATAATACACAACGAAGTCATTTGAACTATCTGGTAGGGTCAAAACTGGAGTTGTAGTGAGTCAAGTCTTCAACGCCTAAAAACTCTTCTCACAAGAATCTGACCACTGGAATTTGACTCTCTTCTGAGTCAATCTGGACATGGGGGATGGAATAGACAAAAATCCCTCAACAAACCATCATTAATAGCCATCCAAGCCCAAGAAACTCTTGATATCTAATGGAGATATGGGTCTGGGCTAGTTTCTCACTACTTTGGTCATTTGGGGTCAACTCTAATGCCATCACCGGAAATGATATGGCCAAGGAATGCTACTGACCTTAGCAAAAATTTGACTTACTAAATTTGGTAAACAACTGATGATTTATGAGAGTCTATAATGCTATTCTGAGATGGTCTGCATGATTATGTTCACTGCAGGAGTAAACAAGGATATCATCTATGAAGACTATGATGAACATGTCCAAGTATTATTTGAACACATGGTTCATTAAGTCTATGAAAGCTGCTGGGGCATTAGTAAGACCAAAGGATATGACTAAGAATTCAAAGTGACCATACCGAGTTTTGAAGGCTATTTTTGGGATGTTACATTCCCTGACTCTGAGTTGATGATAGCCTAATCTGAGGTCTATCTTAGAGAAATAACTGGAACCTTGAAGTTGGTCAAACAAGTCACCGATTCTGGGAAGTGGATACTTGTTCTTGGCCATGACTTTATTTAGGTGACGGTAGTCTGTACACATTCTTAGAGAACCATCTTTATTATGCATGAATAAGACTGGCGCGCCCCGTGGGGACATACTGGGTCTGATGAATCACTTATCCAGGAGATCCTTTAACTATTCCTTCAATTCTCTGAGTTCTGCTAGAGTAATTCTGTATGGCGGGATAGATATGGGCTGAGTATATGGGAGAAGATCGATTTCGCAATCAATTTCCCTTTTGGTAGGAACTCCAGAAAGGTCTTCAGGAAACACATCTAGGAATTCACATGCTACTAACACTGATTCAAGAGTAGGGGTTTCTGAACTAGAGTCCTGTACTTGAACGAGATGGTAGATACATCCCTTAGATATTATTTTCTAGCCCGAAGGTAAGAAATAAGCTGACCCCTAAGTGCTGAAGTACTACCCTTCCACTCTAGGATGGGTTTATTTGGAAAATAAAACTGGACAATTCTATTTCTACAGTCGACTGAGGCATAGCAGGAATGAAGACAATCTATGCCGAGAATGATATCAAAATCAGTCATCTCTAATTCAACTAAGTCTGCTAAAGTGACTTTCTAAGATATCATAACCGGATAGTTCCTGTATACCCACCTGGCTATGATGGATTTTCCCACTGGGGGAGAGACTGAGAATAGCTCTACTAGAATTTTGGGACTTACTTTGAAATCAACTACTATATATGGAGTAACAAAGGACAAGAAAGCTCCTGGATCTAGCAAAGCATAAACATGAATATGATAAACTTGTAATGTACCAGTGACCACATCAGGAGAACTTTCCTAATCCTATCGGGACTGAAGAGCATAGAGTTTGTTTGGGCATTGCCCACTGGTGGCACTAGAAGAGGCACCCTGCTGATTTAGGTGATCGAACTAAGCTAGGGGACGGGTATGCTGACTCTGCAAACCCACCTGAGGATGTTGTATGACTCTATGTACTGGCTTACCACATCCAAAACACATATTGCTGCCAGCTCTGTAGATACCTTGGTGGTTTCTACCATAATTCTGACAAAGGGGATTAGTTCGGGCACTGCTAACACTGCCGTAGGGCTTAGGGCCTGATGCCCTCTCTCTGTTTCCATCTCTAAATTTTGGCACTAAAGCACTGACTGAGGATGGAGCTGGAATTGAGGATTTTAGGTAGAACTGAGAACGATTCCTACCCTCTGACTTAGGCTGAGCAAAACTGAAACTAACTGATGTCGTTCTCTTGTTCTCCCTCTCCTTTTCTGTATTCGTGGCCTCCACTATCTATTGGGCATGGACCATGAGCCTGGCTATATCCATCTCCTTTATTAGTATTGCAATACTACACTCTTTGACCACGCTGCTAGACACCTCTGACCCAAATTTACTCATCTTAGATCTACTATCTGCTACAATATGCTGGGCATATCTAGCTAACTAAGTAAACTTGAGAGAATACTCTTGTACTGTCATATTTCCCTTCTTTAAATTAATAAACTCCAAAACCTTTGATTCCCTCAACTCTAGCATAAAATACCTATCTAGAAAAACAACTGCAAACTTCTCCCATTTTATGGGCCCTGCATATACGACCCTCTTTGCTTTCTACTATTTGAACCACGAGTGAGCCACATCCTGTAACTGATATACAGCCAACTTAGCGCTCTCAACAATAGTCACCCCCATGATATCGGTAACCTTCTGCACCTGATCAAGAAATTCCTGAGGGTCCTCATCTGACTTAAACCTGGTAAATGATGGAGGGTTCATTTGAGTGAAGTCCTAAATCCTGGAAGCAGCAGTATTGGCCACTGGGTTGGACGGAACCGCAGTTGGACGTTTATTATGGGCTTCCATAGAATGAGCTAAGGTGATGAAGGCTGCTCTGAACTCTGCGTGGGAGACATGCATGCCCAAAAGATCTGGATGGACGGGCTGAGTGGATGATTGGTCTCCCTTCCTCTTCCCTGAGTCCTCTTTAGAGGCATATTCTGGAAATAGAAGAGAAAATTGGATTAAAAATAGTGTGTAACTAGAGCTCATGCTCACTCTCATGACATGAATACTGAAAGAAGGGAAACTGTTCCTAAAACATCTTGTAGCCTCTTATCCATAAGTATGGCGTGACACACACCTATGCATAAGACTCTACTAGATGTGGATTTCAGAATTCCTAGGACACTGTTGAACCTTAAGCTCTAATACTAAGTTTGTAATGTCCCGAGTCTGTATCCCGAATGCTACACGATACTCATAATCCCAAAGGACTATAAGCTAACCCATGACTGGTACCTGCTATAATAACCGTGTAATAAATACTATAATGATTATGGAAATAGATTGAAACATATGCCATAAGGTTCAAATTTATAAATAAATCTAAATGTAGTATCAAAATACCAAAACTGAATATAAGTACTGAAAAACTGAATAACTATTTGAAAATACTCTAGTCTGAAAAGCCTCTAAACTGTCTGAACTATGGTGTTAATGGGAAAATTCCCCAACTAACTCCGACTACTAAAAATAATACTGAAATACTGAAAATAACAAGCACGTCCTCAAACTATGAGGACTCACAACTACTCTGAATACTGAAGATCTGAACTGCTAAGGGTGCTCTAGAGCTCGTACGTTTGAACCTATGATATAAGACATCATAGCACAAAAACCTGCGTCCATACTTTGAATGTATTGGTATGCTTAGTGAGGTAGGCTGAAATACATGGTTCATGTGCATGAACAATACTAACTGAATAACATGAGTATGACTGAATAAGAGTACATGCATGAATACATAGACTGTAACTGAGATCGTGATAATACTGAGTACTGAGTCTGAATATTGATAACTGATATCTGAGTTTACTGATACTGTATTACTGATTATCTGAATGACTATATTTGATAGTCCTAAATTTTGTAGAACTATACTAAGTTCTGTACTGAGCTGAGTCACTATATCTGATAATCCTAAATATGTAGAACTGAATTGAGTTCTATTCTGAGATTATGGGAGGTAATCATCTAACTGACATGCCTCTCTTTAATCTGATTGGGGTCCAAACTGTAACCCCAGTTGGAAGGGTTTCAATATCGTGCCACGGGTAAGGATAAGCTATGAGTTAACGCTCTCTGATAGGAAGCTCTTCCATCAACCCTCGCTGGCATGATAACTCGAATAATATATATCAACCCTCATGATATCTAGCAGGAAGATATCTCAACCTATGCTGGCTACATAGTTATGTAATGCAGGGATTGCTACTAAGGGTTAAAACCTCTACTGAAAGAAATGCCCCCATCCCTGGGTTCGCTCAGTGCTGAATCCTACTCCCAACTAAATAGACACTGAACTAATTTCTAGTCTGTACTAGGATGGACTGAACTGTCATTGATATTACTGTTTAACTGAACTGAACTAGATTCACTTAGTTCCATTGACTGACTGAATACTACTTAATTCTATTAGCTGACTGAGTTTACTAAGGTCTGGATTGAGTACTGAACTAGACCGGGCTAGTACTGAGTCTACTGAGTTTTTTGTGAGCTATGTGACCGACTGAGAGTACTACTAATATTGACGTGACTGATACTGTTCTATGACTGACCATGTCTCTAGGTAAACAACTAAATTGTCGGGTACAAGTACCCCCAGAACTTGATAGCATAAATTAAGAGACATGGAACAAACTTGAAACATGTAAACTAAGTACTTGATCATCATTCATTCATTGGGGCATTTTAAAAAACACTTATATGGGATGAACTTGAATACATGCTATCATGATATAATTCCACTATTCAACTAACATGCTTAATTCATCAATCACTTGAAAAGTATAAAATAGGCACATAATACTAATCAACATGTGAGCACACAATTCCAAATATCAAATTCACAATTTGAAGGCTTTAGCATGATCTCACATGATATCACATATGAATCAATTAACCCCACATGAAATTCATCATGAAACATGGATTTGAAACCTAATTAATCATTATAAACATGAATATTATCAAACCCAATATGGAATTCATGAAATTCATATACTTGATGTCTATAAATAGTTTCTTGGACTCCAAGGGTGGAAGGGATCCTTAGATGAACACTTCACATACCTTAGTGCCTGAATTATGAGAGATTGATGGTGATTTCTTAAGTTCTTGATTTCAAATTTAATCTCCTAGGGTTCTTGAATATTTTGAGGAATAATGAGTATAATTGCTCTCCAAAGGGTTTAAATTTATGTTTTGGGGGCTGAATATCATGGGAAAAAGACCCAAATACCCCCAAGGACGCGGTCTTTTAATGACTAAAAAATTGTGTTACTGATGCGCAGGCCAAAAGACTACGTCATTGGCATCAATGCGTTAGCCAATGTGCTACGTCGAGTCTATGCCGTTTCACTGGAATTTGCACTGGAGCTGGGGGAAGATCATCTATCGATACGATGGTCGACATGACGCGTCGAGATCGCGTTGACCCACTGTTTTAGTCACTCAAACATGGTTTAAACGAGGTTTAAAGAATTCAAAACTTTCTCGGGAACACCTATTGACCTTCCTGATCATGAATTAACTTGTATTTCAATATTTAATGGACGTAAAGGTCTTGAAATAAGATTTCTAACTTTTGAAGGCTAAAATGGCACTAAGTCTGAATACAACAACAACAACAAAAAACTTGGTGTATTCCTACATAGTGAGGTCTGGGGAGGGTAAGATGTACGCAGTCCATACCACTACTCCCGGGGAAGTAGCAAGGCTATTCCGATATAGACCCCCGGCTCAAGACTAAGTCTGAATACTTAGCTAAAATATTCTATTTTTAGGACCCCTTGACAAGCCTAAAGGACTGATTTAAGCTAAGAATTTTGTGGGGTCTTACAAACAGAGTCACCCAGCTCAGTATAGAACTCAGTTCCATTCTACAGAATCTGGACTTTCAAAAATAGTCACTCAGATATAAATTAATTAGTAGTCAGAATTCAGTATCCAGTGTTAACATGATCTCAGTTACAGTTTATGTATTTATGAATGTACTCTCATTTAGTTACGTCCATGTTACTCAACTAGTTATTGTTCATGCGTATGAACCCATGCATATCGGCCTACCTCATTAGCATACCAGTATATTTAAAGTACTGACACATTTTTTTTTTTGCACTATGATGTCTTTTATCATAGGTTCAGGCGCACGGGCTCCAAATCCTACTTAGCAGTTCAGATTATTAGCAGCGACTACAGTGGTGAGTCCTCATATTTCAAGGACTAAGTATTTATTTTTAGTATTTTAGTAGACTTATTTTATTCAGTTATTATAGTTAGTTGGGGACTTGTCCAATCAACTCCCTATTTCAGATAGTTAGAGGTTTATAGACTAGATTATTTCAGACAGTTATTTAGTTTTCATTTTAGTTTTACATTAGTATTTCAGTATTGATTTTTAATATTGTGAACCTTATGGCATTTAAGTTATACTTCTGCATTATTATGGTATTTTTATTTAGTGCTCAAAGCAGGTACCAGTCATGGGTTAGCTTGTGGTCCTTTGGGATCGTAAGCACCATGTGATATCTGGGGTAGAGTCTTCTCGGGGCATTACAAACCTTGTATCAGAGCCTAAGATTCAAAAGAGTCTTAGGAAGTCTAAAAGCCACATCAAGTAGAGTCTTGTACATGGTTTTGTAGTATGTCACACTTATGGAAAAGAGGATACGAGATATTTTAGGAAAAGTTCCCTTCTTTCAGTATTCATGTCGTGTGAGTGAGCATGAGCTCAAGCCAAACTCTCAGTATAGTCCTTTTCTTTCTTATGTTTATAGACCATGCCTCCAAAGAAGGACGGAAGAAGAACAAAAAATCAGCCAGCACCTCAGCCCGTTCAGATAGATCCCCTGGATAAGCATGTCTCCCATGCGGAATTCAGGGCAGCTTTCACCACTCTTACTTATTCCATATCAGCTCAGAATGAACGGCCAACTGCTATTTAGGCCAACCCAGTGGCTAATACTGCTGCAACTAGGATTTAGGACTTCACCTGAATAAATCCTCCATCATTTACAGGGTCTAAGTCAGATGAGGACCCACAAGAATTCCTTGATCAGGTGCAGAAAGTCACAGATATTATGGGGGTAACTTCTAGTGAGAGTGCTGAGTTGGCTGCATATCAATTGTAGGATGTGTCTCACTTATGGTTCAAGCAGTGAAAGGCAGAGAGGGCCACAGATGCAAGGCTCATAGAATGGGAGGAGTTGTCCACTGCTTTCCTTAATAGATTCTTTCTATTAGAGTTGAGGGAAGCCAAGGTTTTGGATTTTATAAATCTAAAGCAGGGAATCATGATAGTACAAGAGTATTCTCTTAATTTTACTCAGTTAGCCAGATATGTACCTATGTAGTAGCAGACAACAGATCTAAGATGAGTAAGTTTGTGTCGGGTGTATCTAACAGTGTGGTCAAGGAGTGTAGGACCACAATGCTAATTAAGGATATGGACATATCCAGGCTCATGGTCTATGCTAAGTAAATAGAAGAAGCTAAGAATAAATAGAGGGAGAGGGAGAATAAGAGAGTGAGAATAGGTAGCTTCAACTTCACTCAGCCTAAGTCAGAGGGTGAAAATCATTCTCAATTCTACCTGAAATCTTCAATTCTATCTCCGTCCTCATCCAGTGCTCCATTGTTGAAATTCATAGACGATAATATAGATAGGGCATTAGGACCTAAACCCTAGGGTAGTGTTAGTAGTGCCCGAACAAACCCTCTTTCCCAAAAGTGTGGTAGAAACCATCAGGGTATCTGCAGAGCTGGCAATGATGTATGTATCAGATATGGCAAGCCAGAATATAGGATCAAAGAATGTTCTCAGGTGAGTTCACAGAGTCAGTATAATCATCCCCTAGCTCAGTCCAGTCAACTAAATCAGTAGGGTGTCGCTTCCAGTGCCACCAGTGGGCAACTCCAAATAGACTCTATGCACTTCAGTCCCGACAGGATCAGGAAAGTTCTCCTGATGTGGTCACTGGTACGTTACAAGTTTATCATTTGCATATTTATGGTTTGCTAGATACAGGAGTTTCTTTTATTCTTTGTAACTTCTTAAATTGCTATTGACTTTGGAGTCAGTGCTGAAACCCTAGCAGAGCCTTTTCAGTCTCTACCCCAGCGGGTAAAACTATCATAGCTTAGTAGATATACAGGAACTGTCCGATTATTGTATCTTAGAAAGTTACATCAGAAGACTTAGTGGAATTAGAGATGATAGATTTTAATGTCATTCTCAGCATGGATTGGCCTCATTCATGTTATGCCTCAGTTGACCGCAGAAGAAAAATTGTTCAATTTTAATTTTTGAATAAACCTATCCTAGAATAGATGGGTAGTACTTCATTACTTAGGGGTTAGCTTATTTCTTACCTTAGGGCGAGAAATATGATATCAAGGAGATGTGTCTATCATCTTATTCAAGTTCAAGACTCTAGTTTAGAGACCCCCACCCTTGATTCAGTAACAGTAGCATGTGAATTCCCAAATATGTTTTTGGAAAATCTTCTTGGAGTCCCTCCCGATAGGGAAATTGACTTTGAAATAGACCTTATTTAAGATACTCAACCCATCTCTATTCTTCCATATGGAATGGCTCCAGCTGAACTTAAAGAACTAAAAGAACAGTTGAAAGACCTCCTAGATAAGGGATTCATTAGGCCCAGTGTTTCCCCGTGGGGTACACCAGTTTTATTCGTGCGTAAGAAAGACAATTCTCATAGAATATGTATTGACTACCGTCAGTTAAACAAAGTCACAATCAAGAAAAAGTATCCACTTCCCAGTATCGATGAATTGTTTGACCAACTTTAGGGTGCCAGTTACTTTTCTAAGATAGTCCTCAGATCAGGCTATCATCAGCTCAGAGTCAGAGAATGTGGCTTTCCATAGCTTTCAAAACTCGGTATGGCCACTTTAAATTAATAGTCATGTCATTTGGTCTTACCAATGCCCAACAACTTTCATGGACTGGATGAACCGCGTGTTCAAGCAGTACTTAGACTTGTTCTTTATAGTCTTCATTGATGACATTCTTGTCTATTCTCGTAGTGAAAGTGATTATGCATACCATCTCAGGATAGTATTACAAAATCTCAAAGCCCACCAATTGTTCGCCAAATTCAGTAAGTGCGAGTTTTGGCTAAGGTCAGTATCTTTCCTTTTCCATATAGTTTCCAGTGATGGCATTAGAGTTGATCCCCAAAAGACTGAAGCAATAAGAAACTGGCCCAGACCCCTCTCTCTTAAAGATATCAGGAGTTTCTTCGGTTTGGCCGGCTATTACCAATGGTTTGTTGAGGTATTTTTATCTATCATATCCCCCATGTCCATATTGACTCAAAAGAAAGTCACATTCTAGTGGTCAGATTCTTGTGAGAAGAGTTTTCAATAGTTAAAGACTCGACTCACTACAACCCCAACTTTAACTTTACCAGATGGTTCAGATGGGTTTGTGGTATATTGTGATTATTTAAGAGTTGGTTTAGGGTGTGTTTTGATGTAGAGAGGTAAGATCATAGCCTATGCCTCTAGGCAGCTTAAGCGCCATAAAAAGAACTACCCCACTCATGATCATAAGTTAGCAGTTGTAGTATTTGCCTTAAAGATTTGGAGGAACTATTTGTATGGGATGCATGTTGATGTGTTAACAGACCATAAAAGCCTGGAGTATGTATTTTCTTAGAATGACCTGAACTTGCATCAGAGGAGATGGTTAGTGTTATTGAAAGACTATGACATGAGTGTTCTGTATTATTCGGGCAAGGCCAATTTAGTGGTTGATTCTCTCAGTAGGATGTCAATGGGTAGTGTTTCTCACATGGAGGATATTAAGAAAAAGTTAGTGCAGGAAGTCCATCAGTTTCCCCGACTAGGTGTCCGCTTAGTCGATTCAGCAGAAGGTAGTGTAAGGGTTCAGAAAAGTTTGGAATCATCTCTGGTTTCCGAAGTAAAGGAGAAGCAGGACATAGATCCTAGTTAAGATAAGTTAAAAGAGGTAATTAGAGATTAAAAGGTAGAAGTTTTATCCCAAGAGGGAGATGGTGTGTTGCATTTCCATGGTCGACTATGTGTGCCCGATGTAGATGACTTGAGGCAGCAGATTCTTGCAGAAGCGCATGGTGTGCACTACTCGATTAATCTAGGGGCCACCAAGATGTACCGTGACATGTAGGAAGTCTATTGGTGGAGTGATATGAAGAGAGATATTGCATAGTTTTTAGATAAGTGCTCGACATGTCAGCAGGTTAAGATCTAGCATCAGATGCCTAGTGAGTTTATACAGGAGTTCAATATTTCCACTTGGAAGTGGTAGGAGGTGAATATGGATTTTGTGATGGGTTTGCCTCGTACTCGTTATCAGCATGATTCAATTTGGGTTATTATCGACAGGATGAATAAATCAGCTTATTTATTACAAGTCCATACTTCCTATTCAGCCGAGGATTATGCCAAAATCTATGTTAGAGAGTTGGTCAGATTGCATGGAGTTTCGTTGTCTATCATTTTAGACAGAGGTACAAAGTTCACCTCTTATTTTTGGAAAGACTTCCAAAAGGGTCTTGGTACCCAAGTTCTCCTCAGTACAACCTTCCACCCTCAGACAGATGGTCAAGTAGAAAGGACCATTCAGACTTTGGAAGATATATTAAGAGTGTGTGCCATTGACTTTAACGGTAGTTGGGATGACCACTTGCCCTTGATTGAGTTTGTATATAATAACAGTTATCATTCCAGCATTCAGATGGCTCCATTTAAGGCACTCTATGAGAGGAGATGTAGATCTTCCATTGGTTGGTTTGAGGTAGGTGAGGCCGGGAGGTAGGGCCTAACTTGGTATTTGATACTTTAGAAAAAGTTTAGTTGATCAGGGAAAGGCTTAAGACAGCTCAGAGCCGACAGAAATTGTACACAGATGTACAAAGAAAGGATCTCGAGATTAGTGACTTTATGTATTTGAAAATCTCTCCAATGAAAGAAGTAAAGAGGTTTGGCAAGAAGGGGAAGCTCAGTCCCCGATATATCGGTCCTTATCGAATTCTCAACCATTTCGAAAAGGTAGCTTACGATCTTGAGTTGCCTTCAGACCTAGCCTCAGTACATCCAGTGTTTCATGTCTCCTTACTAAAGAAATCCATAGGTGACCCATCAGTTGTAGTTCGTATAGAGGGTATAAACGTTCAGAACAATCTCTCTTATGAAGAAATCCTAGTTGAAATCCTCGATCATCAAGTTTACAGACTAAGGAACAAAGAAGTTCCTTTATTCAAGGTTCTTTGGCGGAATCAGTCCGTTGAGGGAGCTACTTGGGAAGCAGAAGCAGATGTGCGAGTCAAGTATCCTCACTTTTTTTTTGCAAATTCAGATTCAAATCAAGGTAACAGTCTTCCTTAGATTCACTCAATTCCATGCTCAGATTACCTTTACAAATTTGGTATAAATTACCATTGCATATCATTCTCATGACAATCATGCATTCATAAATCAGTTTTAGCCATGCAATCACACTTCGGTTATACATTTTTCAGTATGAAAACTCAATTTATCAACAGTTTTAGTTATGTGTCATATCCCCAAGTTCAACCATGTCTCAGTTATGCATGTCAGTAGCAGTATAGTTTCTCAGTAGTCACAGTTCAGTTAGTCTCATTCGAGGATAAATGACCCCAAAGGGGAGATATTGTAAGACCCCATAAAAGTCATAGTTCAATTCAGTCCTTAATAGCTTGCAATGAGGGGTCCCAGACTTAGGAAAAATTCAGTAAAGTATTGAGACTTAGAATCATTTTAGCCTTCGTAATGGGATGACCTTATTTTAGATCCGTACGACCTTAGAATATTGATTTTTAAGCTGATTCATGATCAAGGATGTCAAAAGGTCTTCTTGGGTGAGTTTTGGAATTTTTGGGCTAGTATAGAGGCATGTTTGGGGGTCCAAAATAGTGGTTCCACACGATTAGTGTATGGTGAATGATCCAGTCCACCCCTAGAGAGCATGCGGTGCACATGTAAGACCCCACAAAATCCTAACCTTAATTCAGTCCATTAATGCTTGACAAAGGGTCCCAGACTTAGAAAATTCTAGCTAAGTTTTAAGACTTAGTTTATTTTTAGCCTTCAAAAGTTGGAAATCTTATTTCGCGACCTTAAAGTCCTTTAAATGTCTATATCTTAGTTAATTCATGATCAAGGATGTCAATAGGGATTTCCGGATGAGTTTCAGATTTTTTAAACCTTGTTTAGACCAAGTTCTAGTGTCCAAAATAGTGAGTCAACATGATGTTGGCGCATCGCATCGTCCATCACATCGAAAAATAAAATGTTCCTCAGCTCAAGGAAATTTCCAGTTAGTCAACGCGATGTCGACGCAGCACGTTGGCTATCACGTTGGTGGGAACGACACAATGCGTCGACTAGCGCGTCGGTACCCAGTTTCCAGTCATTAAAATAGTTGCGACCCTAGGGTTATTTCAGTCTTTTTCCCACCCCTGTATAGCCCTAAAACATGATATTCAGCCATTATTCACCAAAGTACACTTTTTTTCTCTCAAATTCTCTCAATAACAAGCATTAAGGTTCTTTGTTCAAGACTCGAAACTCAAGAATTTCGCCGTCAATCTTCTTAAATTCAAGTAGTAAGGTATGTTAGATATTGATTCATGGGTCCCTTCCACCCATGAAGTTCAAGAATCCTTTTTCTAAATTCAAAGATTATATATTTATGAGTTTTCATGAATTATGTGAATTGATATTCATGCTCATGTTGTTGTTACGTGTTGATTCATTTCTTAGATTACGAGTTTCAAGATTTGATCCTAGTATGTGATGACTTACATAATATTCACAAAAACCCCTTAAATTTGCAAGTGAGTTGATGAAGCCATGATGATTTAGATGTATTAATTGTTGTATGACCAAAGCATACTCCCCATATGTTTGATAAAAGGCCTATGTGAATGAGATAGAGTCATTATAGAATATTGACAAGAAATCCCCAACTATGTATAACTTAATGCATGTCAAGTATTTGAAGAAAGACCTTATTGAATGAATCATGAGACATTAATATGTTTCTCTATATATTTACAAGTTTATGACTTTCAAGTTCTAGATGAAATGCCCCATTGATTGTACTATGAATGATAGACCATTGTCATGTTATTCAAAAATTTTCATGCTTTATATTATCCATGCTATTGAGTCCTGGGGGTATTTAATACGCGATAATTTAGCTGTGTTCCTAGAGCCAGTGTCAGTTTCAAGACAATCTCAGTAGTACCACAATCAATAGAACTCAGTCAGTTACAGAACTTAGGATAACTCAATTCAGTTCAGTTAAATAGTACGATCAGTAACAACTCAGTTAGGCCTAGTATGAACTAGGAAATCAGTTCAGTGTCTTTCAGTTAGGAGTAGGAGTCAGCACCGAGTAAGACTAGGTATGGGGGCACTCCCATTAGTGGGGAATGGCCCCCTAGAAGAAATCCCTAAGTTCCAGAACTACGTAGCCAGCGTAGGTATGAGATGTCACCCGTTAGTTTAGGACTGATCTCAAGGGGTCACCCAATAGATTAGGACAGACTCCATAGAATTTTTCTTTACTCGTGGCACAGTACTGACAACCTTCCAGCTGAGGTTACAGGTTGGACCCCAATTAGTTCAGAAAGGGGCATATCGGTTAGATGACTACCTCCCACAGTTTCAGTCTTAGTCTTTATACTAGAACTCAGATCAGTATTATGAAAATCAGGACTGTTAGACACAGTCACTCAACTCAGTAAAGAACTTAGATAGTTCTATAGATTCATAGATCGCTCACTAGATAGCCTTGATCTCAGATTCATTCAATCATTTTCATTATTGGAAGATTCAGAGATCACTCACTAGATAGGCTTGATCTCAGCTTTAGTCAATCAGATATCAGTATCAATAGACTTAATTACCAAAAATCTAGTTATTAGAATTCAGTACTCAGCGATACTACGATTTCAGTTATAGTTTATGCACTCATGCCTGCATTCTCACTCAATTATGTTCACGTTACGTAGTTAGTTATAGTTCATGCATATAAAATCTTGCATTTAGACTTACCTCATATAGAATACCAGTACATTCTCACGTATTGACTCATAATTTTCTCTTGTGCTATGGTGTCTGATACCATAGGTTCAGAAGCACGTGATCCTGAACATCCTTAGCAATTCAAATTCAAGCAGCAACAGCAGACTTAGCAGTGAGTCCTCATCATTTGAGGATGTTCCTTATTTTATTATTGATTTAGATTTAGCATTTCAGTAGATGGAGTTAGTTAGGGGATTGTACCATCAACTCCTTATTCAGACAGTTTAGAATTTTTTTTTCAGACTAGAGTACTTTCAGACAGTTATTTTAGTTTTGGTATTGTTATACTTTATTTAGTTTTATTTCAGTATTGAACCTTATGGCAAGTTTTTTTCCAGTTTTCCACATTTTACAATATACTATTTAGTGTTAAGTTACAGATATTAGTCATGGATTAGCTTGTGGTCCTTTGGAGTCATAAGCACCATGTAGCATCCGAGGTTCAGAACCCAGGGCATTACAAACTTGTTATCAGAGCCTAAGGTTCAATAGTTTCCTAGGAATTCAGAAAAGACACATCTAGTAAAGTCTTGTACATGGGTGTGTTGCACGCCACATTTATGTACATGAGGCTATGAGATGTTATAGAAATAGTTTCCCTTCTTTCAACATTCATGTCGTGTGAGCGAGTATGAGATCCGGTAAAACCCTCAATCTAATCTATTTCTTTCTTTCATTTACAGAATATGCCTCTTCGCAGAGCTAATGCCCGTAGAAATGATAACCAGCCACCTCAGGCCGCAGATTCTTTGAATGAAAATATGTCACATGCAGAGTTTTGGGCAGATTT
The DNA here is from genome assembly GCA_030864215.1 of Capsicum pubescens. NCBI lineage: Eukaryota > Viridiplantae > Streptophyta > Magnoliopsida > Solanales > Solanaceae > Capsicum > Capsicum pubescens. The sequence goes on from CM061549.1 coordinate 47,159,229, forward strand.
TCAGGCGCTAGCCCAAGATGTGACAACAAATATTCAGGATAACCGTCAGGCTACAGCCCTACCTCATCAAGAAGGGGATTTAACTGCAGCCAAAAGAAAAGATTTATGAGAATGAAACCGCTAGAATTCTTTGGGTCAAAGGCAGGTGAGGACCCACAACTTTATCTTGATAATGTGAAGAAGATTACCCAAATTATGTATGTGTTTGAAGAGGAGAGTGTAGAGTTGGCATCCTATAGGCTGAAGGATGTTTCTTATGATTGGGTAGTGATATGGAAGAAGAATAGAGGGGAGATTGCAACTCCCATGACTTGGCAGATATTTCAGGATGTGTTCTTAGACAAGGTTTTCCTACTTGAGATTAGGGAATCTAAGATAGAAGAGTTCATGAACCTGAGGCAGGTCTCTATGATAGTGAAGGAGTATTGCCTCAAGTTCAACCAGTTGTCTAAGTATGCCCCTGATCAGATGACTGACCCTAGAGCAAACATGAGTAAGTTTGTGACTAGTATGTCTGGGTTGGTGGTTAAGGAGTGTAGGACTTCTATGCTCAATAGAGACATGGATTTTTCTATATTAATGATGCACGCTTAGCAAATTGAGAAAAAGAAAGACAAGGAAAGAGATAGAGTAAATAAGAGAGCCAAAATAGGTAGTTTTAGTTTTTCTCATCTAGGGTCACAGGGTGGTAACTGTTCTCAGCATAGTCAGAAGTTTTCAGTCCCAGCTCCATCTTTAGCTAGTGCACCAGTACCAATGTTCAGGAATGCCAGTTATGATGAGGTGCCAGGCTCCAAAACCTAGAGTAGTGTGAGAAGTGATTGTACCTATCCGCTTTGTGAAGAGTGTGGTAGGAATCACGTAGGTGAATATAAAGCAAGAAATGAGGTATGTTTTGGATGTGGTAAGCCAGGCCATAGGATGTGGGAGTGTAGAGTTTTGGCTCAAAGGGGTAAAGATTTACGTCAGCAGGGTGCCACTTCCAGTACCACTAGTGGTCAGCGTCAGAATAGATTTTATACACTTCAGGCTCGCCATGATCAGGAAAGTTCCCCTAACATAGATTCAGGTATGTTATGTGTCTTCCATCTTCATGATATGCTTTGTTAAATCCTTTACTCCCAGTTGAGCTTAAGTTTTCAGCATGAGTCAGTCAGTAAAGTCGTAATTTAGTTTAGCAGTCAAGCAGTCAAATTTGTATGGTTTGTTTTTCCCATCTTTCCATCTAGTCATATTATTAGAAATCTCAGTAATGTAACTATTCCCAGATAGAACATCTTAGTAGTTACAAGTTTAGCTCAGTTTATGAATCATGCATTAGTTTCAGATCCCAGATATTCAGTCATAATTTAGTTCATAGGTGCCCTGTGCGTCGCCCCAGTATATCAGTGAAGTAAGCATTCTTAGAGGGACATAGTGTCCTAAGGGGGAGTTACCCTATGATTTCCCCGATTCTTTTATGTCCTTAAACCTATCTAGTTTCACGCTCAAATTTACAAACTCGATATCAGTCATCATTGTATATTCAGTCAGGCATTCGTGAGTCAGGTATCCATGCATTAGATATGCATGTCCAACATGAAATTTCAGTAAATTAGTAATGTTGGTTATATGGTCATGGTTCAAATGTTCATTCCAAGTAAGTAAGTTCAATCTATTAGAAATCTCAGCTTAGTCAGTCTCATTCGAGGATGAATGTTCTGAAGGAGGAGATATTGTAAGACCCCGCAAAATCCTAAGCTTAAATCAGTCCATTAATGCTTGTCAAGGGGTCCCAGACTTGGAAAATTCTAGCTAAGTTTAAAGACTTAGTTTATTTTTAGCGTTCAAAAGTTGGCAATCACATTTCGTGACCTTAAATTCCTTTAACTGTCTATATCTTAGTTAATTTATGATCAAGGATGTCAATAGGGATTTCTGGACGAGTTTCAGATTTTCGGACCTCGTTTAGACCAAGTTCTAGTGTCCAAAATATTTAGTTGGCACGATGTTGGCATGTCGCGTCGTCCATCGCATTGACAGATAAAATGTTCCACAGCTCAAGGCAATTTCCAGTGAGCCAACACGATGTCGATGCGGTGCGTTGGCTATCGCGTCGGTGCCAACAACGCGATGTGTCACCTAGCGTGTCGGTACCCAGTTTCCAGTCATTAAACAGTCGTGACCATACGGTTATTTCAATATTTTTCCCACCCCTATATATACCTAAAACACGAGATTCAACCATTATTCACCAAAGTACACTTATTTTCTCTCAAATTCTCTCAAGAGCAAGCATTAGGGTTCTTATTTCAAGACTCGAAACTCAAGAATTTCACCATCAATCTTCTTGAAGTCAAGTAGTAAGGTATGTTAGATGTTGATTCATGGGTCCCTTCCACCCATGAAGTTTAAGAATCCTTTTTCAAAAATCAAAGATTATATATTTATGAGTTTTCATGAATTATGTGAATTGCTATTCATGCTCTTGTTGTTGTTAGGTGTTGATTCATGTCTTAGATTACAAGTTTCAAGATTTGATCCTAGTATGTGATGACTTACATAATATTTATGATAAAACCTTAAATTTTCTAGTGAGTTGATGTAGCCATGATGATTTATATGTATTGATTGTTGTATGACCGAAGCATGCTCCCCATATGTTTGATAAAAGGCCTATGTAAATGAGATAGAGTCATTATAACATGTTGACAACAAATCCCCAATTATGTATAAGTTAATGGATGCTAAGTATTTGAAGAAAGACCTTATTGAATGAATCATGAGACATTAATATGCTTCTCTATACATTTACAAGTTTATGACTTTCAAGTGCTAGATGAAATGCCTCATTGATTGTATTGTGAATGATAGACCATTGCCGTGTTATTCAAGAATTGTCATGCTTTATATTATCCGTGATATCAAGTCCTGGGGGTATTTAATACCCGATCATTTAGCTGTGTGCCTAGAGCCAGTGTCAGTTTTAAGACAATCTCAGTTGTTCCACAATCAGTAGAACTCTGTCAGTTACAGAACTTAGGATAACTCAGTTCAGTTCAGTTAAATAGTACGATCAGTAATAGCTCAATCAAGCCTAGTATGAACTAGGAAATTAGTTCAGTGTCATTCAGTTGGGAGTAGGATTCAGTACCGAGAGAGCCTAGGGATGGGGGCACACCTGTTAGTAAGGACTAGGTCCCTAGAAGAAATCGCTAAGTTTCAGAACTACATAGCTAGTGTAGGTATGAGATGTCACCCGTTAGATAGGACTGACTTACTCAGAGATCACCCTCTAGTTTAGGACTGATCTCAAGGGGTCACCCGGTAGAATAGGACTGACTCCATAGCAGTTGTCTTTACCCGTGGCACGGTACTGATACCCTTCCATCTGGAGTTACAGGTTGGACCCCAATTAGTTCAGAAAGGGGCATGCCGGTTAGATGACTACCTCCCACAGTTTCAGTCTCACTCTTTAGAATAGAACTCAGATCAATATTATGGAAATCAGGACTATTAGACACAGTCACTCAGCTCATTAAAGAACTTAGATAGTTCTATAGATTCAGAGATCACCCGCTAGATAGGTTTGATTTAAGATTCAGTCAATTATTCATTATCGGTAGATTCAGAGATCAACCGCTAGATAGGCCTAATCTCAGCTTCAGTCAATCAGATATCAGTATCAGTAGACTCAGTTATCAGAAATCCAGTTATTAGAATTTAGTACTCAGTGATACTACGATTTTAGTTATAGTTTATGCACTCATGACTGCATTCTCACTCAGTTATGCTCACATTACGTAATCAGTTACAGTTCATGCATATGATACCTTACATTCAGCCTTACCTTATCTAGTATACCAGTACATTCTCTCATATTGCTGCATATTTTTCTCTTACACTATGGTGTCTTATACCATAGGTTCAGAAGTATGGGGTCCCAAACACCCTTTGCAGTTCAGATTCAGCCAACAACAATAGACTTAGCAGTGAGTCATCATCATTCGAGGATGTTCCTTATTTTATTATTGAATTAGATTTACCATTTCAGTAGATGGAGTTAGTAGGAGAATTATCCCATCAACTCCTTATTCAGACAGTTTAGAGGTCTTTTTTTAGACTAGAGTACTTTCAGACAGTTGTTTTAGTTTGGGTATTGTTATACTTTATTCAGTTTTATTTTAGTATTGAACCTTATGGCAAGTTTTTCGCCAGTTTTCCACATTTTACAATATATTATTTAGTGCTCAATTACAAATATCAGTCATAGGTCATCTTGTGGTCTTTTGGGGTTATATGCACCGTGTAGCATCTGGAGTTCATAATTTGGGGCTTTACAACATACTCCATTGCATAGCTCCAGAGCATACGACGTTGCTCTTGAATTTTTCAGCTTTCAGTTCCATATCCAGAGGGGTAAACAAGTTCTTTTCCCACTTCATATCATCCCCAAACATGAGATTTAGCCTTTCTAAAGGCAAAATTCACTCATTTTTGGTAAATCCTCTCAAGAACAAACCCTAACCTATCAAATTCAAGATTCAAGTCCCAAGAAATTCACCATAATTTTCAGAGAATCACTAATTAAGATATGTTAGGTGTTCATCCTTGGGTTTTCTTCCACCCTTGGAGTTCAAGAACCCTTTTCATAACCTCAAGTTAATAGTTTTATGAATTACATGTATAAATGGGTTGTTTTCATGTTCATGTTGTTTGTATAGGTTTTAATTAAAGATTTAATTATAGTTTTCATGAATATAAGAGATTATGTATGTAATGGCTGTAATCTCCATATCAAAACCCTTGAATTATGAATTAATGATTGTAGTCGTGATGCATCAACATGTTATTCACGTCCAAGTACAAGATTATGCCTTCTAGGTATTTGACAAAATTCTTAATTGAGTTAATTGTGCATTTGTTATCCCGTGTTGACCCTATTGAAATCATGCCATTACAATATGTTTAAATTTCTACCATGTTAAAGCTATGCCTTGCAAGTGTTTGTTGGAATGCCTATGTAAATTGAATAGTATAATTAGGACATGTTAGCATTTATTCCTATTCGTGTACAAGTTCATGACTTCCCGGTGCTTGATGAAATGTCTCAATGATTGGATTGTGAAAAATTGACTATTTTCATGTTTTAAGTATTACCATGTCCTATTAGTATAGATACTATCGATTGCTGGAGGTATTCAATACCCGATAATCTAGCTGTTTACCTAGAATTATAGTAGCTACAAGATAGCCTCCATAATGTCATGAATAGTAAGATTTAGTCAGTTATAGACCTCAGTGAACTCAATCCAGTTCAATCAGTCAATGCGATCAGTAATAACTCAGTCAAGCCTAGTACAGTCTAGTGATCAGTTTAGTGTCCTTTTAGTTGGGAGTGGAATTCAGCACCGAGCGAACCCAGGGATAGGGGAATTCCTGCTAGCATAGGGTTTGACCCTTAGTAGATATCCCTACATTACAGAACTACGTAGCCAACATAGGTTGAGATATCTTTCTGACAGACTAGGGTTGATACATCTCATATAAGTTTTCCTGTTAGTGAGGGTTGACAAAAGTGCTTCCTGTCAGAGAGGGTTAACTCACAGTTTATCTTTACCTGTGGCACGGTATCGACACCTTTATAATTGGGGTTAAAAGTTGGAAATCAATCCATCCGGAGATGGTCATGTTAGTTAGATAACTACCTCCCATAATTTCAGTTTCAGTCTCAGTATAGAACTCAATTTAGTTCTACAGATTCAGGCTGTCAAACACATTCACCAAGCTCAATAAAGAACTCAGTTCTGTTCTACCGAAATAGGACTATCAGAAATAGTCACTCAAATATCAGTTAATCAGTATTTAGAATTCAGTATCCAGTGTTAACATTATCTCAGTTACAGTTTATGTATTCATGATTGTACTCTCATTCAGTTGTGTCCATGTTACTCAGCTAGTTATTGTTCATGCATCTGAACCCATGTATATCAGCCTACCTCACTTAGCATACCAGTACATTCAAGTACTGATGAATACTTTTCTTTTGTGCTATGATGTCTTATATCACAGGTTCAGACGCACGGGCTACAGATCATACTTAGCAGCTCAAATTATTAGCAATGACTACAGTGGTGAGTCCTCATATTTCGAGGACTGAGTCGTTCTTTTCAGTATTTTAGTAGACTCATTTTATTCATTTATTAGAGTTAGTTGGGAACATGTCCCATCAACTCCCTATTTCAGACAGTTAGAGGTTTCCAGACTAGATTATTTCAGATAGTTGTTCAGTTTTCTTTTTAGTATTACATCAGTATTTCAGTATTGGTTTTCAATGTTGTGAACCTTATGGCATTTTAGTTATACTTCCGCATTATTAGAGTATTCTATTCAGTGCTTACAGCAGGTACCAGTCATGGGTTAGCTTGTGGTCCTTCTGGATCATAAGCACCATGTGACATCCGAGTATAGACTTGGGGCGTTACATTTTCACATTGACATTTATAAATAATAAAACATCATCTCTTCAATTCATATCAAGTTCAAGATCAAAACAATAGTAAAACACTTATCTCATGCTACAAAACATCCAATTGAACAACCCACAACATGTGAAATCAAGATGTATCATAAAAAGAGAGGGATTGTATATGTTTCATGCTCTCAATTCAACATTCAAACTCAAATTCATACATACATACATACATATATACGAGAACAAAATAAATTTAGAGGAAAGCCTCAAGACCAAAAATTATATCATTGAAAGAGTTGGTAATGCATGCTTTTTAATGTAATTCAAAACCCTTAATGAATACATGATTTTTCAACATTCACAACATTATTAAAAACGATTTCACCATGCCCATGTAGTTTAGCGAAATCCCACGTACCTTATATTGATTTGTTTGAAGATTGAAAACCCAATCTTGACTCTCTTCTTGAAAATCTTGAAGTTAAATGTCTTGAATTCTTGTTTTGGAGAAGAAGAGTTGAATCTTGTTTCTTGGGAGGTGGCTAGGGTTTTCCTTTGAGAGAAAAGATGAATAATAGTGTGTATAATACTTTTGGGGGCTAAAATTAAGTGTTATGGGCGGATTTGGGTGAGGGAAAGTGACCAAAGTGACCCTATACCCTTTAGGAACTGAAATAGAATGTGAAATACCTTTGTATCGCATTGACCATCGCGTCGCGTCACCCATCATGTCTAGGACGATCGCGCCGTCTTACTACCTCTCACGAAAATTGCCATAAATTTTCACTCGGGTATTGGTTTAAGGCAAAATTGGTATCATTGGAAAGCTAACTCAATTATCTACAATTTGGTGGGTCTTGAGCTGCAAAATTCTATGTGTATCGAAATTTATACATGTTCAAAATAGACCTTTATAGAATTGAATACAAAGATTTAGCCGAATTAAAAACTCTTAGCTCAACTTCGCACTAAGTGATTCCTATGAACGTTTTTTACCTTAAAAGATCTTCAAACAAGAGGATAAAGATCATGACACATGAATTTAAATATACATCATGGGGTTAGAGTCTACACCCGTAGGAATGACGGTCCGATTTCTAGCTCAAAAATCAAGGGTGTTACAGATTTTTAGTAAAGAATGAAACTTAGCAGAGTCTTGTGCATAGGTGTGAAGCGCCCTACACTTATGGCAAAGAGACTACAAGATGTTTTAGGAAATTTTTCCATTCTTTTAGTATTCATGTCATGCGAGTGAGCATGATCTCTATTTAAACTCTCGTTCTAATCCATCCTTTATTCCATTATAGAAAAGGAATCCCAGAAAGAATGGAAGAAGGAATGAGAACCAGCCCATACCTCCGACTATTCAGGAAGATCCCCTAAATGAGAACGTCTCTCATTGTAACGACTCGAGAATACCCCATAGTCATCACATAGTGCTTAGGACCACATGTAATTCCAAGCTAAGCCTTATACTTGCATAACTCATAAGAAACTAAATAAAATAAATAAGTCTGAAAAAATAATGCGGAAGATAAATCTTTTCTGAACATAATACAAAACTATATTGAAACGATTACAACTCTGATTATATAAAACAAAACTAGAATCTAATACATCAACTCTGCTGACTATCTATGAAGACTTTACTAGTATTGACTATAGGTAGTCGGGACATGACCCCCAACTATCTCAAATCAATACAACTAAATAAAGAAAACAAGATACTGGTCAAACTAAAGTTAACTTGAGTCCTTGAATCAAATGAACCCATCACCTGCTGACTGGAAGCTACAAGCTATCTGATTATGATATGTGTGCTACAACTTCTACCTATATTATGAGACAATGTAGCACATAGACGTTTATGTGGATCAATACTTTTGGAATGTACTGAGCATGTGGGGGTGAATGCATAAGTGAAACAATAACTTAATATATTCATAAACTTTAAAATAATGCATGTTAAGTGTAAATGACTCACCTTGGCTTGAACAAACCATGTACTGCGAAATAACAAAGCATGAGTATGTAAAGCATAGATAATCTTTGTGAGTCATAACACTTAGTTCTAAAAGTTGTACTTTTACTTTCTCTACAGGTGGAATAAGAAGGACTGAAGGTAAATCTATTTTCAAATCATGCAGGCTAAGTGTAAAAAAGAACTCACCTTTATATCTGTAAACTGAAAGCTAAAATCTCATAACTAAAGTCTGATGTAAATCAATATCTGAATAAAAATGTGAGCCTTTGCACTTAGTTTCTTAAATTCATTATGTTATTTTGTTCCAAAACTTAGGAACTTTGGAAGTTTCTTCTAAAAGCTTTTATGTTATGCTTTTCTGTTTGGGAGGTTCTTCTAACAGGTATAAACCTTGTGAGATATCATGGAGTCCAACGTCTCTTACCCACGTTGGTAGAGTTGTTCTACCCTTTCCATAAAAAATGAACCTAGCTAGAGTGATCACTATACTAAACCCACTAAGGGCATTAAAATTTACGAAGGTGCATAGTCTAGGGTATGAGACTTTGGAATCATACTTAACTCAGTGCTAAATACTACTCCCTTTAATTTGTATGCTTATTCGGTAGGAAATCCACCTTAAAACTCGTATAAGGGTTTATAATGAAAACCAGTTATGTGTCTGTCAGTTTTGAAACTGTAATCAAAACTAACTATTGGATTCCTTCTCTTAGATGAGGATCATAAGATCAAAATCTTGATTAAAATCTGAATATGTACTTTTCAAAGAATACTTAAACATTATCTTTCTTGAAATTTCAAGACTAAAACTTAGGGATTGAAAACCCCTTTCTTGTAACTCATGTCAAATCATCCCAATTCATGTTCAATAATGAAAACATTGAAATGCTTTAACAATTCTAGTCAAGCTTATGAAATTCAATGCTTAATACTCAAAATCAAGTCAAATGCTTAAGTATGTGAAAATAGTCATGCAATTCAACACTTAAATCACTTGTAACTTCATGAGGATCAAAAAATGATATTTGGCTATAAACCCTAAATTGTAAATTATGTAATTTCATGAAAACTAAAATTTAAAACTAGCGTTGGGCACAAGGGTGAAAGGAGTATCCTTGCTCATAACCCCAGATACCTTAATTGATGAAGAATTCGCGAAATTATTGAACCTTTACGCTTGAATTCCTTAATTTCTTGTGAAAAGCACTTGAATCTTGTTTTTGGGAATAGAAGAGGGATTTTGAGTTTCTTACTATTTACTTAGGGTTAAGAGAGAGGAGTTTGTGCATTTAATATCTAATAAAAATATTTTGATGTTATTAGGGACGGTTTAGGTGTGTGAAATGACTTCAACACCCTTGATCTAGGTCAAAACGGAGTGTTTTTGGAACTTGGAAATGACTTAGGTGATGCCCAATTAATCGTCCAAGCTAAGGTGGGTGACGCCTTGTTAATCTCCAAAGTTTGGTTGGGCGCTGCCTATCCAATCGCATACCCTTATTGCCTCTCACGAAAATGGGCATAATTTTTCGCTCAGGTATCGGATTAAGGAAAAATTTGTATAGTTGGAAATCTAATTCAATTATCTACAATTTTGTGCATCTTGAGATGAAAAATTCTATGTTTATTAAAAGTTATACACGATCAAAGATGACCTTTGTGAAATCGAACACCAAAAATTGGGCGAATCAAAGGCTCTTAGCTCACTTTTCTCTAAGTAACACTTATGAACATCTTTCCCACCTCATAATCCTTATTCACACTATGGTAATGATCATGTCACATGGATTCAAGAAAGAATCATGGGACTAGAGTTTACACTCATCAAAATGAAGGTTCGAATTCTAGCGCGAAAATACGGGGTGTTACATTTCTCCTCCTTGGAATCGTTCATCCTCGAATGATGGATAGGAAATTGTTGCAGACTTTGAGGTATGGAATAATTTAGTCATGATATGTATTCTAAGAAAGGATATAACTGAGCTAAAACATTAAAAATTCTATCATGAAACTGATTTCTAAGATGACTTGCATTTACTTACAATAAGGAGCTAATTCATGCCGAGAGTTTAGAATTTGCTTGACGTGTTCATGATACTATCATACATATAGAACTGCAAAGTGATAAATTATGCAGGAATGAATTATGAAACAACAAGGCTAAGATCATACAATGGGTATTACACTGTCTGAGCTGGACTACTTGGAAAACTAAGTTCATTCACTGAACACTTGTGAACTGAATCATGACTAAATATCTGAATCTAAAACTGATGCCTGATGCATGGACTGATCTAAATTCATAATTTGCACAAATGCAAACATTTTACCTCATGAATGGCATTACTCGCGAAACTTTGGGTAGTATGCCTAGATGGAAAGTTGGAAATCTATAGGAGCTTATCCGTTTAATTGCTTAACTGGATTGCAAGCTATATGGAATGGATCATACTGAATGCTCATACCCAAATAGAGTATTTCTTTAACACTCTTCTAAGAAGTTCTAATGATATCAGGGAGAAAAGAACTTTGGGCATGATCTGAACAAGGCATCATGAATAAGAAATTACAACATTGCTACAACTCTATAGCATGGAACATAGACCAATAGATCATAAGCTAGGATAGATTTACTAGGCCTTAGGTAATGTAACTTCTAACCTTCAAGCTTAGCAACACTTCTCAAATACCCTTAAATACTATACTCATTTGATTAAACTTATAATTCTCACATGGGAATTGAAATATCCATCTACTAAAGTCTATACTGAACTAAATTCTCCCACCATGAGCAAACCTAACTCGAAATCACAAGGTATAACACGCTACACAATAATAGTAGTCTAAACCACATGATTTAATCATCTATGTCTTTTTAGAGCTCACTCCCTAAGCATAACTTCCTTACCACTTCAATGAATAACTCGAAACTCTTACTATGGATTCATTAGCGCATATTGCATTCCTCCAATTACATCCCAACATGACATTTAAGCCTACCATTATAACCACATATGAAATTCAAGCCAAAAACCCATAGAGGCATACTTGTCATATTCTCTAAACCTCTATCAAAAAAAACTTTCTTACACTATCCTTATGAACATATAGACAAATTTTCAACGAACCATGATATGTATCAAATACTTGGACTCAATCTTACTTCACACTTATAGCCTTAGCTAAAATGGGCATAAAACGATCTTTTGTCAACAAGAATCATTTACTCTCATCACTATCTTGACATAAGGAAAGGTCACTGAAAAGTTAGAACATGAGGACCTGAAACATGAAGGGATACTAAGCATAGATGGACACTTTACTAAGGCCTAAGGAATAGAGTATTAACATCATGGATTCACAAGGAGATCTAAACTGAGGGCATGCATGACATAAACTGAATTTCACTAGGATCATGAGTTTTTGAGAACTGATCATACTCTGAAACATGAGTTCATACTTAGCATAAGCTATTCAACATAAGTCTGGAGTTCATAAATTTCTTAGGAATGACTCGAATAACAGAGTAAAGTTGTTACTTACTAAAAGCTGAGAACAAACTTGAATATTCATGAAGTGTTGAAGCATTGGCCTTTGGCATAGATTTCTTACGCAAAATATGGATTAGGTGTGATAATGACTGAAATCCAAGGAATACTCTAGATCAAGAAGGAATCACTATCTCATTGTAACTCTTATTGACATGTAACATAATCTGATTCTCAAAACTTTATTTGGATCCTCACTCTACCATCTCTCCCTTAGATCAAAGGTGATATTCTATGCTTATAGGTCTACTCCATATCCTCGAGACTGAGCCATAATTTTTTTGCTCTATAGTCTATACATAAAAGCTAAACTCACATGAATAAACTATATTTTGAACTTACTGCCTTCATTCTTGACCAACCCTTAACTCCCTTAAGCTTCAATAATCACCATCATAGACTTATACCCTATTAATTCGACAAACATACCTGCCTCACTAAACGCATAATCATAGCCTACCAAGATCACACTTCAATACTTACATTCTCCCCAAACCATAAGAATCAAATTCATACTTAAAAGACTCAACACCATCCATCCATAACTCCTTAAATTAGCTATTAAGAACAATATGTACGATATAACTAGCCTTCTTCCACTTAGAAACTCAAGGGTACTACTAACCACACACAACACTTAATAACTTTAAAGAATAATGCAACCCCATATCACCATGGGTACACCTCTACATTATACCTACAACATTATACTTAATCTCAAATCAATAAACTTAAACTCTTGCATTCACTATTTCAAGACTATTGGTTCACCTTTATATAAATAGCATTACTAACCAATCAATTATTACATCCACCTTGATGACCATCCGTTGTTCAAACTTAGTGCCTAATGCAAGGCATGATTAACAATCCAACCTCGTATACTATTCTCAATTGGAAGCTATGAAATAAGACATCAAGAAATACTAGTCCACTAGAACCTCATAACAACAATAATCGATCGTAATCATATGGTGTAACTTATTAAAATCCATTAGCATATCCTTCTTCTACACATTATGACTATTTACTTATCTATTCACCTAAATTACTTTCATATCTCTTAAAGCATCAATAAATGTTCTTTTTTTATAGCCACATGTGGAAGCCTATATTAACAATACTCAACCACCAAATACTTTATGAATATCCTATACTATTATAACACAACAAATATTATCAATAACTCCTTTCATACTTCAAGAAAACAATAATTCACCTTAACTAATAACTCCTTCTGTACCTTTCACTAAACTAACATAGAAGGACATATCACCATAACGCAAATCTATAGCATGCATAAGTTTATCTTTCTATCAATCGTCATTCCCACTTTCTTGTCACTGAACATTAAAACCCACACTTACAATTATAAGAAGGTTCTACTACTTATAAATCATAATACTCTAGGCTTTCAATATCCCTTAAATGCAAACTCTATTTAACAAACTAGGTTCATACTATCTCCTCTTATGAGCATTATCTGTATTGAAGGGTTAATGAGGAATCTGAATACATATCTTACTTTATCTTAAATAAAGGATTCATGGGGATGAGGAAATAACTTTCAAATTGAGGAACTTATAACACACTAGCGAGCTTCTCTCAAGCCCCTTGTGTGACTTCGGAAGTTACTAATAGTGAATCTGAGAGCATCATCTTAGGAGGAATTGGAACTTGCTAATCATGTTATCTCAAGAATATAGCATAGATGGAGAAGTATGGATTAACATACGAATCAATAGAAGTTTCTGAAGGAACAACTTTACAGCATGATCTAGAGTATGAAAGAAAGGAAACTTTTCTTAAAGGCCCTGTAGCCTCTCAAAGAAAAGTACAGGCATCTCCGTACCACTCTGCAAGACTCTACTGTACATGGCTTCAGAGACATCCTAGGACACTTAAACTCTATTCTCTGATACCAATTTTATAACGACCCAAGACTACCCCCTAGTCGTCACACGATGCTTAGGACCACAAGTGATCCCAAGCTAACCCTTATACTAGAATAACTCATGAGCAACTGAATAAAATAAATAAGTCCAAAAAAATAATGAGGAAGATAAATCTTTTCTAAACATAATACAAAACTATATTGAAATGATTACAACTCTGATTATATAAAACAAGACCAAAATCTAATACATCAACTCAACTGACAGTCTATGAAGCCTCTACTAGTATTGGCTATAGGTAGTTAGGACATGGACCCAAACTATCCTAAATAAATATGACTGGATAAAGAAAACAAAATACTACTCAAATTAAAGTTGACTCGAGTCCTTGAATTAAAAGAACCCATCACCTGCTGACTGGAAGCTGTAAGCTATCTGATTATGATATGTGTGCTATACCTAGTACCTGCATTATTAGACAATGTAGAACATAGACGTATATGTGGATCAGAAATTTTGGAATGTACTAAGCATCTGGGGTGAATGCACAAGTGAAACAATAACTGAATATATTCATAAACTTCAAAATAATGCATGCTAAGTGTAAATGACTCACATTGGCTTGAATAAAACATGTACTGCAAAATAAAAAAACATGAGTATGTAAAGCATATATAATCTTTGTGAGTCATACACTTAGTTCAAAAAGTTGTACTTTTACACTTTTTATTGGTGGAATAAGCCGTACTGAAGGTAAATCTATTTTCAAATTATACTGGCTAAGTGTAAAACAGGACTCACCTTTATATCTGTAAATTGAAAGCTAAAATTTCATAACTAAAGTCTAATGTAAATCAACATCTAAATAAAACTGTGAGCTATTACACTTAGTTTCTAAAATCTATTCTGTTATTTTGTCCAGGACTTAGGAACTATGTGAGTTTCTTCTAAAAGGTTTTTTGTTATTCTTTTTTGGCAGGAAGGTTCTTCTAACCAACATAAACCATGTGAGCTATCATGGAGTCCAACATCTCTTACCCACATTGGTAGAGTTGTTCTACCCTTGCCATCGAAATAGATCCTATCTAGAGTGATCACTATACTGAGCCTACTAGGGGTATTAAAACCTACGGTGGTGCATAGTTCTGGGGTATGAGAACTTGGAATCATACTCAAATCAGTGCTAACTACTACTCCCTTTAATGTGTATGCTCATTATATAGGAAATCCACCTTAAAACTTGCATAAGAGGTTTATAATGAAAACCAGTTATGCGTCTATCTATTTTTAAACTGTAATCAAAACTAACTGTGTAGATTCCTTCTCTTAGCTGAGGATCATAAGATCAAAATCTTGATTAAAATCTGAATATGTACTTTTCAAAGAATACTTAAACATTATCTTTCTTGAAATTTCAATACTAAAACTTAGGGCTTGAAAACCCCTTTCTTGTAACTCATGTCAAATCATCCCAATTCGTGTTCAATAATGAAAACATTGAAATGCTTTAACAATTCTAGTCAAGATAATGAAATTCAATGCTTAATACTTAAAATCAAGTCATATGCTTAAGTATGTGAAAATAGTCATGCAATTCAACACTTAAATCACTTGTAACTTCATGAGGATCAAAAAATAATATTTGGCTATAAACCCTAAATTGTAAATCATGTAATTTCATGAAAACTGAACTTTAAAACTCGAGTTGGGCACAAGGGTGAAAGGAGTATCCTTTCTCATAACCCCAGATACCTTAATTGATGAAGAATTCACAAAATTATTGAACCTTTACGCTTGAATTCCTTAATTTCTTGTGAAAAGCACTTGAATCTTGTTTTTAAGATTAGAAGAGGGATTTTGAGTTTCTTACTGATTACTTAGGGTTAAGAGAGAGGAGTTTGTGCATTTAATATCTCATAAAAATGTTTTGAAGTGATTAGGGATGGTTTTGGGGTGTGAAATGACTTCAACACCCTTGATCTAGGTTAAAAAGGAGTGTTTTTGGCACTTGACAATGGATTAGGTGACACCCAGTCAATCACCCAAGCTCATGTGGGAGACGCCTTGTCAATCACCAAAGTTTGGTTGGGCGGCACCTAACCAATCGCAAACCCTTACTGCCTCTCACAAAAATGGGCAAAACTTTTTGCTAGGGTGTCAAATTAAGGAAAAATTGGTATCATTTGAAAGATAATTCAATTATATACAATATTGTGGGTCTTGATATAAAAATTTATATGTATATAAAAGGTTATTCATGTTCAAAGATAATCCTAGTGAAATCAAATACCAAAAATTGGCTTAATCAAAGGCTCTTAACTCACTTTGCTATAAGTGACACTTATGAGCATCTTTCACACCTCATAATCTTTATTCACACTAGTTTAATTATTATTACACATGGATTCAAGTATGAATCACGGGACTAGATATTACACTTATCGAAATAAAGGTTCGAATTCTAGCTCAAAAATACGGGGTGTTACACTCTTGCTGAGTTCAGAGCTACATTCACTACCTTAGCTCATTTAGTAGTTTCTCAAAATAATCAGAAGGCTATTTCCCTAGCTAATATAGTGGAAAATACTGCTTCAGCTAGTATCCAAAGTTTCACCCGAATGAATCTCCTTTTGTTTTTGGAATCCAAGTCTGAGAAGGATCCGCAGGAGTTTCTTGATATGGTTCAGATGGTGACTGATATCATGGGTGCCAATTCAAGTGAAAGTGCAGAGTTGGATACTTACCAGTTGCAGGATGTATCTCATACGTGGTATAAGCAGTTGAAGAAGGATAGGGTTGCTGAGGCAAGGACTATAGAATGGGAGGAGTTTTCCACAACCTTTTTACATAGGTTCTTTCCTTTAGAGTTTAGGGAAGCTAAGGTGCTAGAGTTTATTAATTTGAAGTAGGGTAATATGAGTGTGAAGGAATACTCACTTAAGTTTACTTAGATGGAGAGGTATGCTCCTTCAATGATGGTTGATAATAGGTCTAGAATGAGTAAGTTTATATCCGGTATATCTGATAGTGTGGTCAAGAAGTGTAGAACTACTATGTTGATTAAGGAGATGGACATATCTAGGATTATGGTCCATGTTCAACAGATTAAGGAATAGAATCTTATTGAAAAAAAAAGAGAGAATAAGAGGTCCAGAATAGGTAGCTTTAATTTTTCTCAGCTTAGGTCAGAGGGTGGTAAACATTCTTAGTTCTATCAGAATTTTTCATCCCCAGCTCCATCTTCAGCTAGTTCACTAGTGCCAAAGTTCTGGAATGACAGTCAGTATAGAGCGCCAGGCTCTAAGTCCCAAGGTAGTGTGAACAACGATCATACTAATCTGCTCTATGGGAAATATGGTAGGAATCATTAGGGTATATGTAGAGCCAATAGTGATAAGTGTTTTGGGTATGTTAATCCAGTCCAAAGAGCCAGGGATTGCCCAAAGAATGGTCAGCAGGGTCAGTCCAATCATCCTCCAGTTCCATCCGATCGCCCGACTCAGCAGGGTGTCGGGTCTGATGCAACCAGTGGTCAGCGCTAGAATAGATTGTATGCACTCCTATCCCATCATGATCAGTAAAGCTCTCCTAATATGGTTACAGGTACGTTATAGATTTTTCATCTTCATATTTATTCTTTGTTAGATCCTGAAGCTTCACTTTCTTTCGTAACCCCTTATATAGCTGTCGATTTTGGTGTCAGTCCCAAAAATCTAGAAGAACTTTTCTTAGTGTCTACTCTAGTAGGTAAATCTATTATAACCAGACAGGTGTACATAAATTGCCCAATTATAGTATCCAAAAAAATCACTTCAGTAGATCTTGTAGAGATGGAGATGACTGATTTTGACATAATTCTTTGCATGAATTGGCTTCACTCATGCTATGCTTCAGTTGACTGTAGAAATAGAGTCATTCAATTTTAGTTTCCCAAAGAACTAGTCATTGAATTGAGTGGTAGTACTTCAGCTCTCAGGGGTAAATAATTTCATATCTTAGAGCTAGAAAGATGATATCAAAAGGGTGCATGTACCATCTTGTTTGAGTCAAAGACTCTAATTTTGAGACTCCAAGTCTCGATTCAGTTGTGGTAGTAAGGGAATTTCCAGATATGTTACCTGAAGATCTTCCCAGAGTTTCTCCCAAAAGGAAAATTGACTTTGGAATAGATCTTTTTCTAGATACCAAGCCTATCACTATTCTGCCCTATAGAATGGCTCTATTTGAGCTAAAAGACTTAAAATAATAGTTTAAAGATCTCTTAGATAAAGTATTTATCAGGCCTATCTTTTCCCCATGGGGAGCTCTATTTCTTTTTGTGCATAAAAAAGATTATTCTCTCAGAATGTGCGTCGATTATCGTCACTTAAAAAAAGTCACAATCAAGAATAAATATCCACTCCCTAGGATTGATGACTTGTTCAACCAACTTCAGGGTGCCAGTTATTTCTCTAAGATAGACCTCAGATTTGGCTATCATCAGCTCAAAATCAGAGAATGTGACATTCCAAAAAGAGCTTTCAAAACTCGGTATGGTCACTTCGAATTTCTAGTTGTCTTTTGGACTAACGAATGCCCCAACATCTTTCATGGACTTGATGAATAGAGTGTTCCAGCAGTACTTGGACATGTTTGTCATAGTTTTCATTGATAATATTCCCGTCTATTCTCATAGTGAAAATAATCATGCAGACCATCTCAGATTCATATTGCAAACTCTTATAGCCCATCAGTTATTTGCCAAATTTAGTAAGTGTGAGTTTTGGCTAAGATCAGTAGCTTTCCTTGGCCATATTATTATTGATGATGGCATTAGATTTGACCCTCAAAAGACCAAAGCAGTGAGAAAATGACCTAGACCCATCTCTCTATCAAATATCAGGAGCTTCTTAGGTTTGGCTGGCTATTACTAATATTTTTTTGAAAGGTTTTGGTATATTGTGTTCCCCATGTCTCGATTGAATAAGAAGAAATTCAATTTTCAGTAGTCAGATTCTTATGAAAGTAGTTTTTAGGAGTTGAAGACTTGACTCACTTCAGGACCAACCTTGACTTTCCCAGATGGTTCAGAGGGATTTGTTGTTTACTGTGATACTTGGAAATTTTTCCTTGGTTGTGTGTTGACATAGAGAGGTAAGTTCATAGCCTATTCCTGTAGACATCTTAAACCCTATAAAAGAATTACCCTACCCATGATCTTGAGTTTGCAGCAATTGTTTTTTCCTTGAAAATTTTAAGGTATTATCTTTATGGAGTTCATGTTGATGTGTTCATGGATCACAAAAGTTTGTAGTATGTGTTCTCACAGAAATATTTAAATCTTCATCGAAGAAGGCGGCTAGAGTTATTGAAAGAGTATGATATGAGTGTGTTCTAACATCTGGGCAAGGACAATGTAGTGGCAGACACCCTTAGTAGATTGTTTATGGGTAGTGTTGCTCATTTTGAGAATGATAAGAAAAAAATTAGCTTAGAAGGTTCATCATCTTGCTAGATTAGGTGTTAGGTTGGTTGATTCAACTGAGGGTTGTGTATGGGTTTAGAATGGTTCTGAATCTTCTTTTGTTGCCAAAATGAAGGAGAACCAAGATAGGGATTCCAGTTTGGTTAAGTTGAAGAAATTAGTTAAAGATCAAAAGGTAGAAGTTTTCTCCCAAGGGGGAGATGATGTGTTGGGAAGTCAGGGTAGGTTGTGTGTGCCATGTGTAGATGGTTTGACATAGAAAATCCTTGAAGAAGCACATGGTGTGCATTATTTTATTCACCCAAGGGTCACTAAGATATACCATGATTTGCAGGAAATCTATTGATGGAGTGGTATGAAGAGGGATATTGCAAAGTCTATAGCTAAGTATGCTAATTATCAGCAGGTTAAAGTTGAACACCAGAGGCCTAGTGGTACATCACAGGAGTTCATTATTCCCACTTGGAAGTGGGAAAAGGTGAACATGGATTTTGTTATAGGTTTGCCTCGTACGCGTCATCATCATGATTCAATATGGTTCATTATAGACAAAATGACCAAATCAGCTCATTTCTTGACAGCTCATACATATTTTTCTATCGAGGATTATGCCAAGCTCTATATTAGAGAGTTGGTTAGGTTGCATGGAGTCTCATTGTCTATTATTTAAGATAGAGGTACTCAGTTTACCTCCCACTTTCGAAAAGCTTTTAAAAAATGTCTTGGTACCCAAGTTAATCTCAGGACAACTTTTCATCCTCAAACAAATGGTTAGGAAGAGAGGACGATTCATACCCTAGAGGATATGTTAAGGGCATGTGTTTTTATTTCACGGGTAGTTGGGATGATTACTTACCTTTGATCGAGTTTTCCTACAATAACAGTTATCACTCCAGTATTCAGATGGATCTATTTGAGGCTCTCTATGGGAGGAGATTTAGATCTCCTATTAGTTGGTTTGAGGCAGGTGAGGCTTCTTTGATAGGACCAGATTCAGTGTTTGATACAATGGAGAAAGTTCAGTTGATTAGGGAGAGGCTTAAAATAGACCAAGGTGATCAAAAATCCTATGCAGAGGTGAGAACAATAGACCTTGATTTTGAGGTTGGTGATTTAGTCTATTTGAAAATCTCTCCCATAAAGAGGGTAAAAATATTTGAAAAAAAAGAGAAAACTCGATCCCCGATATGTTGGACCTTAGAGAATCTTGATCTATTTCAGAAAGGTAGCTTATGAGCTTGAGTTGCCTACAAATTTAGCATCAGTGCATCCAGTGTTCCATGTCTCTTTGTTAAAAATGTTTATTAGTGATCCATCTATTGTAGTTCCATTAGAAAAAACATATGTTCAGGATAGCCTTTCTTATGAAGAAATCCCAGTAAAGATCCTTGATCATCAGATTCATAGAATAAGGAAATTCCCTTGGTCAAAGTTCTTTGGCAGAATCAGTCGGTTGAGGGAGCCACTTGGGAAGCAGAATCAGATATACGTACCAAGTACCCTCATCTTTTTTCCGCAAACTCAGACTCAGCTTAAGGTAACCATTTTACTTTGATTTTCTTTTTTCCCATTCTCCATCCCACCTATATAATCATTCCCATATCATTGCATGCATTCACGAATCAGTTCAGTTCATGTATCATGGTTCAGATTCAGTTATGTAATCATGTTTTCAGTTATGCATGTCCAGTATATGATCTCATTTTCCCCAGTATTCTCAGCTTAATTAGTATTATTCGAGGATGAATATTCCCAAATGGGAGATATTGTAGCACCTCATACTTTTCTTAGCTTAGTTCAGCTCCTAATTGAATGTATAAGAGGCTTACAGCCTGAAAATTTCACGAAGCACATATTTTTTACCTCTTAAATTTGTGGATTTTTAAATTGGTTTTTCCAGACCCTGAGACATAGGTTTTTGAGTTAATTCATGTTTAGGGGTGTAAGGAGCATGTCTCGGGGAAATTTTAGATTTTTCGGATGAGGATTGGGTCATGTTTACAATTCAATTCTAGAACATCACCACGACAGTGGCACATCAAGGTGGCTATTGCAGTGGACCTTTAATCCATATTCCAGTTGTGTATTTAATTCTCTAAGGGGCAATTGAGTCTTTTTTCCTCAATCCAATTCGTAAAAACACTAATTAAAATATCGGTTAGGGAATTACATGCAAATTATTCCCAATTACCCTTTCAAAGAAACCCTAATAATCCCCTAAGTTCATTAAATTCAATTACCTCCTCTTCAAGAAAACTAAGAAATCAACTCCCCAAATCCAAGAACTTTCTTGAAAAGCATCAAGATTGTATTTCTCTTTCAATGTTAAGGATTTAAGGCATGTGTGATGTTCATTCATGGTCCCTTTTCACCCATGGATTCCAAGAATCCCCTCTTGATAGCAAATTATGAGTTTTTACATGTTCATGATGAATTTTGTCCATGAAGTTGTTATTGATTTTGATTACAAGTTATGTTACAAGTATTTTTCAATGGAATGATCCCTTATATGATTTGAGTAATGAAATCCTCATGTTAAATCCCTAATTTATGGTCTTAGTATTGTAACTATGTTTTTAATCACATGTTTTACCCATTCCCATGCTTAAATTTCTGACTCCTATATGTTTGATGAAATGTCTAAATGTTGTGTTTTGAGAAATGATCCTTTATTATGGTTTTAAAGCTTTATATGTCCTTATTGTTATTTTCATTCAGTGTTGGAGGGTTATGAACACCTGATACTTAGCTATTTACATAATCTCAGTATGTTTAGAATGATTTCATATATACCATGAGCATTATTATTCAGTCAGTTATTATGATAAGTTGTTTGTTCAGTTAAGCTTAGTCAGTCCAGTAATCAGTGTCATTCAGCTGGGAGTAGAATTTAGCATCGAGCGAACCCATGGATGGAGGCTCACCTACCAATAAAGGGTGTGACCTTTAGTACCAGTCCATTGGCCCTAGAACTACATAGCCAGTGTAGGTTAGAGATATGTACCTACCAATTGAGGGTTGATAAAGTATTTACTGTTAGTTGAGGGTGACATATATCTCATTAGAGAACTTGTCAAATGAGGGTGAATCATTATTTCTTTAGTAGATTAGTTTAGTGGATCCACACAACCAGTGTTAGTACACGTGGCACGGTACTAACACCCTTCCAACAGGGATTACAGGTTGGACCCTACTTAGCTCAGATTGGGGCATGTCAGTTAGATGATACCTCCCACAATCTCAGTTCAGTATTCAGTACAAAATTTAGTTTAGATTTGCTTGACCATAGCATACAGTTCATCTGTTATTCAGTCACTAGATTTCAGTATTTCAGTTTACAAACTATTTTAGTATCATGTTATATGCTTGGTCATGCATTCTCAGATTTTACAGCTTTAACATATTTATGCATCATTTATCTCATTCTATTTAGTCATTCATTATTTCATGCATATGAACCTATGCATTTCAGCCTAACCTTATCTCATATTTCAGTACATTCCATGTACTGATCGTATAATTTTCCTCGAACTATGATGTCTTATATTATAGGTTTGGACACTTAGTTTTTTAAATGCACTTAGATAGTTTAGATTATCAACAACAATAGTTGTGGTGAGTCCTCATATGTCGAGGACCTGTTATGTTATTTCAGTATTTTCTTATTTCTTTTTAGTTAGTTCAGTTTGGAGTTAGTTGGGGCCTATCCCATCAACTCTTTAGTCTATTTAGAGGCTTTCAGATGTTTTTAGTCATTCACACAGTTAGTCAGTTTATTATTTGTTTGATCATTCTTTTTAGTATGTCATTAGACGTTCAGACTTATGATTTAAATCGCATTTTTAGTATTTAAACCTTATGGATTTATTCAGTTGTTTTCACACATGTTCATTATCAGTATATTATTTAGTACTCAGAGTAGGTACCAACTCATAGGTTAGATTGTGGTCACTTGTGACTGTAAGCACCGTTGTCGCGACTAGGGGGTAGCCTCAGGTCAAAACAGTGTTGGTGGTGGTGGTGGTATTAGTGGTGGTGTTGGTATTGGTGGAATTAGTGGCATTGGTGGTGGTGTTAGTACTGTTGGCATTGGTGGTGGTGGTCTTATTAATAGTCTTGGATTTGCTGTTGGTGGTGGTCTTGGTGTTGGTGGTGGTATTGGTATTGGTGGCATTAGTGGTGGTGTTGGTGGTGGTATTGGTGCCATTGGTGGTTGTGGTGGTACTGGTAGCATTGGTGGTGGTGTTGGTGGTGTTGGTGGTGGTATTGGTGGCCCTGGTGGTGGTGTTGGTGGTGATATTTATGTCATTGGTGTTGTTGTTGGTGGTGGTGGTGGTCCATCTATTGCAACAAGTGGAACATCTGTTGGGAGATATTAACATAAGTCTTCAAACAGATTCCCCATCTGTTGTAATAAATGTTTCAGTTGTTGGCATAAGACAAACCAGTAGCAAGACTATTTTGATCTCATCCATCAGATTGTTCATCTATTGCAATAGGTTATGCATCTATCGTAAGAAATGATTCATTTATTCCAACTGATGGGTTATTTGTTGGTAATTTTTTTGTAATGTGGTGTATAAAAATTTATTGAAATTTGCCTTACCTTTTTTTTAAAAATTATTTAGACGTTAATCGTAACGTATTTTTTATTTTTCTGTTGTTTGTAGATAAAATATGTCACCCAAAAGAAAAGAAACTGAAAGTGGAACAACTTCTGACCACCTACCAAAAAAGGCTAGAGTACAGATGGATTCGGAGGAACTTCATGAACAATCTCAGTCAGGGAAAAGTGAAGCTGAGGAAAGTTATGAAAATGATTTGAGGGAGGTAGAGAAGGGTATGTAGAGGCTAGTGAGGAAAATAAAAGTGAGGAAGAAGAAGAAGATAAACAAGAAGATGAGGAAGTAGAAAATAAGAAAGATGACGATGACCAACATGATGATAATGCATCACCAATGAGGCATGAATTAAGATCAAAATCCCAGCATGATCCTATCAAAACTATTAGTATGACAGGTTTCAAGTTGCAATGTTGATAGATGACGCTGCAGAACTAACTGGTGATCTTGTACTTACATCTCAGTTGGAGAAACCTTTTGATGACTTTAGGAATACTGTGAAGAATGAAAAACTAGATGAATTTTTAAAGAAGAGCTGCTTGGGAAACTTTCTTGAGTTGCTTAAGGATAACAATACCCATTTCCAAATGAGCATGGTATATGGTATTCTCAAGAACAGGATCAAGTATGTGGGGGATGATAAAGATTTGAAGGATGGGGGCAAAAAGATAGATGAAATATGGATCAACTACTGTGGCATGCCGGTTTGTTTTGGCATGAAAGAGTTTACCATAGTGACAGGCTTGAGATGCGATCGTCCAAAAGAACCTCTCATCAAGAAAACACCCCGCAAAAAGTCCAAGGCTAGAAGGATAGCCAAACCACCACCATCAAATAAAGGCAAGGCATTGTCCAAGAGACCACCCACCAAAACCAACAAACACAAGGAAAAAATAGACGGGCTGTTAGACATTGTTGTACATGGCTACAGAGCCACTAATTGTTACAAGATCTCGAGGATAAAGTCATACCAAAGAAGTACTTGGAGAAATTATGATTAGTTTGATTTGCCCATTCAGTTATATTGGCAAGAGACATCAACAAAGTCATAGAAGATGATTTGTTGGAGCTTGCTGAGAATGCTGAGAAATTGAACAATTATCCCTGGGGATATAACAGCTACAAGTTGACTGTTAAATATTTACTATCAAAGCTATCCCCAAGGACGATCACCCTGTACGGATCCCCTTGGGCTTTTATGGTAAATTTAATCACTACTTGTAAACTTTTGTAATAGTTTATATTGAATAATTATTATGACTTTTTTTTATTTGCTTCCTCTTTACAATTTTTAGGCTTGGGCATTTGAAGCCATTTCTCCCCACCGAAAGTAGCTCAAGGATTACTCCAGATGAAGTTTCTCATTCAAGGATCCTTAGGTGGTTGGATGCAAAGAGCAACACAAGAATTAAGGAGGTTGATTTCTTTAACCCTCATGATGATGCAATAAGTCCTCTTTCAAGTAAAATAAATTCACTCAAAGAAATATATTGAAATAGATGATTCATATATTTCAATAGATTGGTAATCTATTGCAATTTATCTTAACAGATTACCGGTCTGGTGCAACATATTTGTAATCTGTTACAAAAGATGAGTCATTTTTCATAACAAATTACTCATCTGTTGCTTTGGTTCTCTGAACCTGACTTAATAGATTACCCATCTACTATAACTTATGCAACAGATGGGTAATCTGATGCAATAGATGGTTGATCTGTTCCACATATGAATCATATATTTCACCATAAAGATTACCTGTTGCATAAGTTGTCTGTGTTAACATATTTCCCAACTGACTGGAAATTATTATTTGATTTAAATGTATCTAACCTTTTTTTAGGTTGTGCATCCATGGATCGTGCCTACTGAGCAAGGGTTGGGGATGAGTTCTTTTATTACTCTAGGTCTTGTTGATGCAATAGCAGACCAAATGGTGGAGTTAATAAAGAAGGAAATGCCTAGAGAAACAGCCATAAGAAGAGCAGTTAGGCAAGGTCAGCCTAATGTTGAGGCTCTTCATGACCAACCTGCTGCAACAGATTTGGGTGTCATTTCTAGGGGTGTTGTTGGTGGAGTTATTGATGTTGGTGGTAGCCATATTAATATTGATATTGCTTCCAGTCGTGATGATGAGCATGTTGATGCTTAAGAAGATATAAATATGTTTTAAATCACCCCTTACATTAGTCCCTCTCACCCTTACATCAGTCCCTCTCACCCTTACAATGGTCCCTCTTATTCCTCATCACCCTCATGTTCTCATTGAAAATGCAAGAGGTGCAAGGACAAATAGGATAAACTCTTTGAGAAAATAGATGCTATCACTAAAGTTGTCGAGGAATTGAAATCCAAGATGAGTGTCATACCATCCAAGAAGGTGAGTGAGACCTACACTCCTACAGTGGAGGTTAGGAAGAAGAAGAGAGAAACTAGACATATACTATCAATTATGAAACCAAAAATAAATACAATTCCTACTTTGCCAAATGTTTCTTAGGTTTAGGGACAATTGAAGAAGGTGGACATAGTAAGTTTATTTTTCCTAACCTAGCCTTCTAATCTAGTCCATGTAGTAGAAGCTATGCAAAAGATGTGTCTTCTAATTCAACAACTGGGTATTCTGGTGTAACTGGTCGTGGTTCTGTTGTAATAGATTACCCACTTGTTGTATAAGTTACATTAGATGGGTAATCTGTTAATAAATTTAGAGAACCCTGTGCAAAATATAGTTTATCCATTGAATCTTTCCACTTTGTTTTTACTTTTAAAAATTACTAACCTATCTAAAAATTATCTTTTTATAACACAGTATATTGATGAAATTATCTACCTCATGAGGGGAAAGCAATTGGCGCACCCGGATGCTTATGATGCAGCCGATAGTATAATGGACCTCAACTTCTACAATAATTTCAAGAATAGGTTTGATAAGCCCATTATGCTAGCATCAAATCCCGATGGCCCAAGATTTGATTTGTTAGTTTTTTTGTTGGAATGGGATGAAGATATGATTAAATATGTTAATGAAAAGAGGCCATATCTACACAATAAGGACTGGATCAAATCAAAGAGGATTCTTGCAGACATGAATATGGAGGTCAAACATTTTTAGGCTCTTGAGATACCACTCCAGGAGGGAAAGATCAAAGTTTATGACTGCAATTACCTGTCTTTGATAAGGCCAATTTTTGCACCCACATGCAGCCACTGTTGGAGTTGTTCCCCAACTTTTTGAGGCAGAGTAAACTGATGGATCATTTGCCAGTGAAAGTATTGAATGAAAGATGGGAATTTGAAGGTCGAAACAAGGAAATTATCCTTCCAAAAAATGAAATTGGAGCCACATTGGGTTGTACGCGCTTGCACACATCGAGTGTTTACTGACCGACACAGAAATGGCCAAGCCAATGAGCTTTTTATGTGACAACGTTGTGGCAAATATGAAAGTGGTTTGGGCTTATGGGGTACTAACTAGATTCTTGGAGCCTGTGCATAAAAAAAGGATGTAGAAACACAAACACCATGACAATTTTTATTTCATGACAATTTTTTATATTTGATGAAAATTGAATTTTTTTATAATGCAGTAGATTGTCTATCAGTTGTAACAAATAGACTATCTGTCTGACAGATAGTTTATCTGTTGCAATAGGTTGGTCATATGTTGCATTATGTATGTTTTTATATCTAAGTCTATCTATTTGTAACACCCCGAATTTGATACCCGGAATTCTACATGGTGCTAGCAATCTCAAAGGACCACAAGCTAACCTATGACTGATATCTATAGCTGAGCACTGCATAATATACTGTATAAATGCAGAATAAAAGGGTTGAAAGGCCATAAGGTTCAAATAGCTGATAAAACATAACATCTAGAAATATGGTATATTAATACCAAACTGAAATAAACTATCTAAACATGTTAATCTGAAAGCCTCTAGTCTATGGAGTTGATGGGACATATTCCCAACTAACTCCGTCTACTAAAACTCAAATAATGAAGTAATGAACTAATTATGCTATCCTCGAATGATGAAGACTCACTGAAAAACTACTGCTGCTGGCTAAATCCAAAGCTAAGTGCAAGCAAGAACTTAAGCGTCCGAACCTATGGTATAAAACACCATAGAACAGAAGAAAAGTATGCATCAGTACATCTGAATGCATTGGTATGCAAAGTGAGGTAGTCTGAATGCATGGGGTTTATATGGATGAATAATACTAACTGATTTAATAACATGAATGTGAGAATACATGCATGAATACATAACTGTAAATGAGATCGTGATAATACTGACTACTGAGTCTAAATACTAATAACATAAGTTTCGTATAGCTGATATACAATTAACTGAGTGACTGCGTCTAGCAGTCCTGATTCTAATGAAACTAGTTGAGTTTCGTACTGAACTGAGTGACTTTATCTAAAGTCCTGAATCTGAAGAACTATTTGAGTTCTTTTACTGAGACTAACACTGAGACCGTGGGAAGTATTCAAATAACCGACATGTCCCTTTTCTATATAGATTTAGGGTCTAATCTGTAACCTCAATTGGAAGTGTGACAATACCGCGCCACTGGTAAGGACAAGCTGTGAGTGACCCTCATCTGGTGGTGTCCCTAAAGGAGAATGGTGGGACCCTCAACTGGAAGTGTTAATCACCTCATCAACCCTCAACTATCAGTGTTGATGTCTCAACCTATGCTGGCTACATAGTTCTGGAATACAAGGATTTCTTCTAAGGATCACAACCTCTACTGTCAGTGTGTGCCCTTATCCTTGTGTTCTATCGGTGCTAAATCCTACTCCCAACTGAATAGATACTGAAATAATTATACTGAGATAAATTGGACTAAGTTCACTGAATTCTATGGACTAGCAGAATATTTCTGAATTCTGTTAACATACTGAGTTTATGAGATTATTGAGTTTTCCTGAGTCATATAACTGGCTGAATTCTACTGAGTTCTAAAACTAACTGAGAATACTATTAATCATGGTATGAATGAGGTTATCTTGAAACAGACATTGGCTCTGGGCACATAGCTAAATTGTCGGGTACAAGTAGCCCTAGGACTCAATAGCATGACACTGATAAGACATGAAACTTCTTGAACACATGACCATAGTCAACAATTCATAGTACAAACGTTGGGGATTTTCATGAAGTATTTGTATGTCATAAGTTTACACATGAATAGGAATACATATAAATATGTCATAATTTCCTAAGTCTAATCTCATGAGCATTCCACCAAACCATTACAATGCATAACAATAACATGGAGGTCATTGTGAACATAAGGGTAAAGCATGGATTCATCAATTTGGTTACAATTGAGTCATAAATCATAATTCTTATTCTCTTAGGAATTTTAGCAAACACCTTGTATGCATAACTTGAGGCTTATGCATGGACATTAAAATAATACATCATGGAAACATTATTAACTTCAAATACAATAAATCCAACCACATGCTAACATAACTTCATTATATGTAGTAAAGATTTCAACTTGGTAATCATACAACAACATAAACATGGATATGATTCAATTCATAACATGGAATTCAAAATTTATATTTCAAAAAGGTCTTGATCTTCATGGGTGAAAGGAACCCATGAATTAACACTTTACATACCTTTGATGGAAGTTTCTTGAAGATTAATGGTGGAATCTTTTGGATTAGAACCTTCAATTGAAAACCCTAGACTTGTTCTTGAGGGAATTTGAGAGAAACAACTATATTTTGGTGAAAACCTAGCCGAATCTCGTGTTATAGACTTATATAGGGGTGGGAAAATTAACCCTTTTGCCCTTAAAAATTTGAACATTTAAGGATTGAAAACTGGGCATCGACGCGATTGGTAACACGGCGTGTCGATGGCATCGATGCTATACCGATGCATCATGCCATGATTGTGCTAAGCCTCAGTAGTTTTGACTCTGGCAACCTACAACAACGTTAACCAACATGATAGGTGATGCAGTGCGCCTAGATCGTGTTGTCCACTATTTTGGGATACCAAACGTGGTCTAAATAAGTTCCAAAAAAATATGAAACTTGTTCGAGAACACCTATCGACCTCTCTGATCATGAATCAACAAAATATAGACCATTAAGGTACATTAAGGTCACTAAATGAGATTTCCAACTTTTAAAGACCAAAAATAAACTAAGTCTGGAAACTTAGCTAGAATTTTCTAAGTCTAAGACCCCTTGACAAGCCTAAAAGGATGAATTAAGCTTAGAAATTTTGCGGGGTGTTACAATATCTCCCCTTTGGGAACATTCGTCCTTGAATGAGACTAACTGAGATGGGAGAAATGATAAGCTGAAGTATATACTGATCATGAACAATTGAAACATGACTACATGACTGACATTACTGATTCACTGAGATTCATACTAAGCATGCATATCTGATACATGATTTCATGGCTGAGCTGATACATGGATGCATGACTGGTGTACTTATTAACTTGTTCATGCATATCTGATGCACGAATACATGACTAACATGATGCATGAACACATGACTGAATATACAATGTTAGTTGATACCAAGTTTATAATGGAAATCTGAGCATGAAACTGAATACCAAGTTGTAACTAAAATTTGAACATGAAAATTAATAAGCTTTAAGGAAAGCTATTACCTTGGGCTGAGTCTGAGTTTGTGGAGAAGAGGTGAGGGTACTTGGTTTGCATGTCTGCTTATGCTTCCCAATTAGCTCCCTTAACGGACTGATTCCGCCAAAGAACTTTGGCTAGAGGAAATTCATTGTTCCTTAGTCTGTGATTCTGGTAGTTGAGAATTTTGACTGGAATCTCTTCATAAGAGAGGTTGTTCTGAATATCTATTCCCTCTGTTGGGAATAAAACTGTTGGGTCACCTATGCACTTCTTAAGCAAGGAGACATGAAACACTAGATGGACTGAGGCTAGATCTGAAGGTAATTCAAGCTCATAAGCTACCTTACCAAAGCGACTGATAATTTTAAAGGGACCGACATATCGGGGACTGAGCTTTACCTTCTTGCCGAACCACTTCACTCCCTTCATGGGAGAGATTTTCAAATAAACAAGATCACCAATCTTAAACCCGAGATCATTCCTGCGTACATCTGCATACGATTTCTGTTGGCTCTGAGTTATCTTGAGCCTTTCTCTGATCAACCGGACTTTCTCTAAGGTATCGAATACCAAGTCAGGCCCTACAACTGTGGCCTTACCCACTTTGAACCAACCGATTGGAGATCTGCATCTCCTACCATAGAGAGCTTTGAATGGAGCCATCTTAATACTGTAATGATAGCTGTTATTGTATGCAAACTCAATCAAAGGCAAGTTGTCATCCTAGCTACCCTTGAAATCAATTGCACACGTTCACAGCATATCTTCTAAAATCTGGATGGTACTTTCTACTTGAACATCTGTTTGGGGATGGAAAGATGTACTGAGATGAACTCGGGTACCTAGACCCTTTTAGAATGCTTTCCAAAAATGATAGGTGAACTGGGTACCTCTATCTGAAACAATAGACAAAGGAACACCATGTAATCTAACCAACTCCTTGATATAGAGTTTGGCGTAATCCTTGGCAGAATAAGAGATATGGACTGGAAGCAAATGGGATGATTTTGTCATCCTGTCTACAATAACCCAAACTGAATCATGCTGATGACGAGTACGGGGAAAACCCATCACAAAGTCTATGTTCACTTCTTCCCACTTACAAGTGGGAATATTAAACTTTTACATAGACCCACTAGGCTTATGATGCTTTATCTTAACCTGCTGATATGTAGAGAACTTAGCCACAAACTTTGCTACATCTCTCTTTATACCACTCCACTAATAGATCTCTGACGTGTGAGATAATGCTAACATATTTAAGGTTTTTAACTAAGAATAATTGCGAAGTATTAAGCAATTTTTGTCGTTTTTGATTGCTTTATGTTTGATTTTGCAGTAGAAGTTAAGATGCTAGAGAACCAAAAAGAATGGAAGAAAATGAGCTAAAATCTGAAGTAAATAAAGGCGAAGTGTGGCTGATGACATTTGTGATAAGTCGTCAGCCCTGTGATAAGCAATCAGCTTCATCGTTAGTAGTAGATAGAGAATTAGCCTAAGTTGAAAGTTGTGAAAACATTTTGTGATAGGACGTCAAGGAGCTAATAAGTCATCAAGATTGTCGTCAGCCTAAGGCAGAACATGAGAGCTGAGGAAAAGCCTTGACAACATTTGTGATAGATCGTCAAGGAGCTGATAGGGCATCACCATTTGTCATCAGCGTTAGGCAGTGTGTACCAAAAGCATAAAGGAAGATGACAACATTTATGATAAGTCGTCAGCCTCCTGATAGGCTATCACAAGTGGCATCACCTAATCCAAGGAATTTCTGGATTTTATTGTTTTGTTTCCATAATTAGGGTGAACTATTTAAAGCCTTGTTTAGGGTTTTCTTAAGGGTTCCGAACCTTGAGTATTGAGGCATGATACTTTGATATTTTTCTCCCTATTCTTTTGGCTTGAGAAAGTAATTACTTTAAAGAGACTATCATCATTATTTCTGGATTTTCTTTGGTGATTTAATGTGAGAATCTCTAGTTTCTATTTATCTTTTGTTAAGTTCATCTTTCAAAGCATGAATTTATCTAGTTGCTTTGATTATTACATCATGAGCATCTAAATTCCTTTAACATGAATTATGGGATCTAGGGGTAGGTCTTGATAAGGTGTTGAGTGTTAAATATTCAAAAGGTAGTAGGACTCCTTGATAATTCTGATGTTTTAATTATTGTCTGTTGGTTGCAAATGATAGATAACACCTTTGTTTTTCTTGAGAAAGAAATCAAATATAGTAGGAAGTGAATTATTAACAGGGACTTGGAAACACTAAACTTCTGTTTAATAATCAGCGTTGTAATAAGGTTGGTTAACCTGAGGTAAAATCTGGGCAGTGAATATAAATTCCCTAAGTCCGAGAGGAATAGGTAATTAAATGCTTAAGTAGGTCGAGATACATTTAAGAATAACTTCACTAAAGATAACTTGTTGTCCTACCTACCATGAGAATCTTGAACCACTAGTAGCATCTGTCAAGTACTAAAACCCCTAGTGAACATAATTCTGTTTTTTCATAAACTCTTGATTACAAACATTTTAACTAAAGTGACCAACAATTACTTTTTAACTGAAACCCCCCTGTTTCTGGAAACATCCAACTATCAGTTGATTAAATTGCAAACGACTTATGTTCACACCATATTACCTATGGGATTCGACCCCAACCTAGTTGGGCTTTATATTGACAATGATAACTTACATTCTCGTTCAGAGGTGTAGTTTGAGCGTTATCAATCTCCTGTAAGTCGCGGTACATCTTAGTCGCCCCTAGATGAATCAAGTAACGCGCACCATGCTCTTTTACAAGAATTTGCTACCTTAAGTCGTCTACACCTGGCACGCAGAGACGACCCTGAAAACGCAAAACACCATCTCCCCCTTGGGAGAAAACCTCAACCTTTTAATCTCTGACTAACTCTTTTAACTTGACTATACTGGAATCTCTATCTTGTTTTTCCTTAACTTCAAAAACTAGGGATGATTTTGAGCTGTGCTGAACCCATATACTACATTCCACTGAATCGACTAAGTGAATACGTAGTAGGGCAAGATGATGGACTTCCTGAGATAACTTCTTCTTACTATCCCTAACATGAGCAGCACTACCCATGGATAGTCTACTGACTGCGTCGGCCACTACATTAGCCTTGCTCGGATGGTAAAGGACACTCATGTCGTAGTCTTTCAAGAGCTCTAACCACCTTCTTTAATGGAGGTTAAAATCTTTATGAGAGAATGCATACTGAAGTCTTTTGAGATCTGTGAACATATCTACATGCACTCCATACAAGTAATACCTCCAAATCTTTAAGGCAAAAACTACGGTTGTTAACTCAAGATCATGAGTCGGATAATTCTTCTCATAGGGTTTAAGCTATTTGGAGGAGTAGGCTATGAACTTACTATGCTGTATGAGTACATAACCCAAACCTACTCTGGACACATCACAGTACACAACAAACCCATCTGAACTGTTAGCAGGAGCCAAAACTGGAGCTGAGGTAAGTCGAGTCTTCAACTCTTAAAAACTCTTCTCGCAAGGATCTGAACACTGAAATTTGAATTTCTTCTGAGTTAGTCTATACATAGGGGATACAATAAAAGAAAATCCCTCAACAAACCATCTGTAATATCCATCCAAACCTAAGAAACTCGTGATATCTGATGGAGAGACAAAGAGAGGCCAGTTTCATACTGCTTCGGTTTTTTGAGGATCAACTCTAATGCCATCACCGGAAATTATATGACCAAGGAAGGTTACTAAACTTAGCGAGAATTCATACTTACTGAATTTGGTGAACAACTGATGATTTCTGAGAGTCTGCAACACTATTCTGAAATGTTCTACATGATCACGCTCACTTCGGGAGTAAACAAGGATGTCATCTATGAAGACTATGATAAACATGTCCAAGTACTGTTTGAACACTCAGTTCATCAAGTCTATGAAGGCCATTGGGGAATTGGTAAGACCAAAGGGCATGACTATGAAATTGAAGTGACCATACCGAGTTCGTAAAGCTATTTTTGGAATGTCACATTCTTTGACTCTGATATAAGGTCTATCTTAGAGAAGTAACTGTCGCCCTAAAGTTGGTCAAACAAGTCATTAATTCTAGGAAGTGGATACTTGTTCTTGACCGTGACTTTATTAAGCTGATGGTAATCAATGTATATTCTGAGAGAACCATCTTTCTTTCGTATGAATAAGACTGGTGCGCCCTATAGGGATTACTTGGTCTGATGAATCTCTTATCTAGGAGATCCCTCAACTATTTTTTCAACTATTTGAGTTCTGCTGGTGCCATTCTATATGGCGGAATAGATATAGGCTGAGTATCTAGAAGAAGATTAATGTCGAAGTCTATTTCTCTTTTGGGAGCAATTTTTGGAAGATCTTTGGGAAAGACATCTGAATATTCACTCACTACTGGGATTGATTCAAGACTGGGAGTTTCGGAACTAGTGTCCTTAACTCAAACAAGATGATAGACATATCCCTTAGACATCATTTTTCATTCCCAAAGGTAGAAAACAAGTTGACCTCTGAAGGTTGAAGTATTACCCCTCTACTCTAGAATGGGTTTATTAGGAAACGGAAACTGGACAACTCTATTTTTGTATTCGACTGTGGCATAGTAGGAATAAAGCCAATCCATGCCAAGAATGACATCAAAATTAATCATCTTTAATTCTACTAAGTCTGCTGATGTAACTTTCTGAGATACCATAATCGGATAGTTCTTGTATACCCGCTGGGCTAGGACAGTTTTACCCACTGGGGTAAAGACTAAAAAGGTCTCTTCTAGAATTTTGGGACTGACACCGAAATCAACTTCTATATAAGGAGTAACAAAAGACAAAGAAGCTCCTGGATCTAGCAAAACATAAACATGTAAGTGAAAGATCTGTAACGTACTAGTAACTACATCAGGAGAATTTTCCTGATCCTATCGGTACTGAAGAACATAAATTCTATTTGGTCGTTGCCCACTGGTGGCACAGGAAGTGACACCCTACTAGTTCAGGCGATCGAACTGAGATGAGAAATGGTTATGCTGACCCTGAAAGCCTGACTGGGGACAATCTCTTACCCTGTAGCTTGTTTTACCACATCTGAAATAGATGTCACTACTAGCTCTGCAAATACCCTGATGATTCTTGCTACAAGTCTGACAAAGAGGATGAGTGCGGGCACTACTAACACTACCCTGAGGTTTAGGGCCTGACACTCTATCCTTGTTTCCGTCTCTAAATCTAGGTACTAGAGCACTGGCTAAGAAAGGAGCTGGAATGGATGAATTTGGGTGGAACTGAGAACAATTCCCACCCTCTGACTTAGGCTGAGAAAAGTTGAAACTACCTGTCCTTGCTCTCTTATTCTGCTTCTCTCTCATCTTATTCTTCTGCTTTTCTATTTGTTGAGCATGTATCATAAGCCTAGCTATGTCCATTACACTAATCAACATCACAGACTTTCACTCATTGACCATACTATCATTCACTCCAGAAACAAACTTACTCATCTTAGCCCTATTTTCTGCCACTACATGAGGAGCGTATCTAGCTAATTGAGTAAACTTAAGAGAATACTCTTTCACTGTTATGTTGCCCTGCCTGAGGTTGGTAAATTCTAATACCTTAGCTTCTCTCAGCTCTATGGGAAATAATCTATCTAAAAATGCAGTGGTAAACTCTTCCCACTCAATAAGCCCTATATATATATCCCTCTCTACCTTCCATTGCTTGAACCATGTGTGAGCTACATCCGACAATAGATATACAGCTAGCTCAGCACTCTCACTAGAAGTAACCCCCATGATATCTATAACCTTCTGAACCTGTTCAAAGAATTCCTGAGGTTCCTCATTTGACTTAGACCTGAAGAAGGATAGAGTATTAATTCGAGTCAAGTCCCGAATCCTAGATGCAGCTAAATTGTCCACTGGGTTAGCTGAAATGACAACTGGTCATTCATTCTGGACAGCAACTAAATTAGCAAGAGTAGTGAATGCAGCTCTGAACTCTGCATGAGAAATATGTTAATCCAAGGGATCTACTTGGATGGACTGAGGGGCTGACTGATTTTTGTTTCTTCTTTTAGGAGGCATGTTCTATAAGACAAAGGGGAGAAACGAATTAGATTGAAAGTTAATTTGATCTCATGCTCACTGGCACAACATGAATACTGAAAGAAGGGAAACTATTCCTAAAACACCTTATAGCCTCTTGTACATAAATGTGGCGTGCAACAGACCCATGCACAAGACTCTACTAGATATGCCTTTTCAGACTTCCTAGGACACCGTTGAACCTTAGACTCTTATACCAAGTTTGTAATGCCCCAAATCTGATACCCTGAATGCTACATGATGCTAGTAATCTTGAAGGACCACAAGCTAACTCATGACTGATATCTATGGTTGAGCACTGAATAATATACTGTATAAATGTGGAATAAAAGGGCTGAAAGGCCATATCATTCAAATATTGGATAAAACATAACATCAAAGAAATATGGTATATCAATACCAAGCTGAAATAAACTATCTGACCATGTTAGTCTGAAAGCATCTAAACTGTGTGAAAATTGTGGAGTTGATGGGATATGTCCCCAACTAACTCTGTCTACTAAAATTAAAATAATGAAGTAATTAACTAATCAGGCTATCCTCGAATGATGAGGACTTACTACAAAACTACTGTTGCTGGCTGAATCCGAAGCAAAGTACGATCGGGAACTTGAGCGTCCGAACCTATGGTATAAAACACCATAGCACAGAAGAAAAGTATGTGTTAGTACATATAAATGTAATGGTATGCAAAGTGAGGTAGGTTGAATTCATGGGGTTAATATGCATGAATAATACTAACTGACTGAATAACATGAACGTGAAAATACATACAGGAATACATAACTGTAAATAAGATCGTGGTAATACTGACTACTAGTCTGAATACTGATAACATGATTTTCATATAACTGGTATGCTATTAACTGAGTGACTGGGTCTGACAGTCCTAATTCTGATGGAAGTAGCTGAGTTTTGTACTGAACTGAGTAACTATATCTGACAGTCCTAAATCTGAAGAACTATCTGAGTTCTTTTACTGAGACTAAGACTGAGACTGTGGGAAGTAGTCATCTAACCGACATGCCTCTTTTCTATATAGAGTTGGGGTCCAATCTATAACCCTAATTGGAAAGGTGTCAATATCGCACCACTGGTAAGGACAAGCTGTGAGTGACCCTCATCTGGCGGTGTCCCCAAAGGAGAATGGTGGGACCCTCAACTGGCAGTGTTAATCCACCTCATCAACCCTCAACTGTTAGTGTTGATGTCTCAACCTATGCTGGCTATATAGTTCTGGAATACAAGGATTTCTTCTAAGGATCACACCCTCTACTGTTAGTCTGTTCCCTCATCCTTAGGTTCACTCGGGGATGAATCCTACTCCCAACTAAATATATATTGAACTGATTATACTGAGATAAACTGACTGAGTTCACTGAATTTTATGGACTGGCAGAATATTTCTGAATTCTGTTAACTGACTGAGTTCATGAGATTACTGAGTTTTCCCGAGTCATATAACTGGTTGAATTCTATTGAGTTCTGAAACAAACTGAGAATACTAATGATCATGGCGTTACTGAGGTTATCTTGAAACTGACACTGGCTCTAGGCACACAGCTAAATTATTGGGTACAAGTACCCCCAGGACTCGATAGCATGACAATGATGAGACATGACACTTCTTGAACACATGACCATAGTTAATAATTCATAGTGCAAACGTTAGGGATTTTCATGAAGTATTTGTATGTCATAAGATTACACATGAATTGGAATACATATAAATATGTCATAATTTCTTAAGTCTAATCTCATGAGCATTCCACCAAACCATTACAATGCATAACAATAACATGGAGGCCATTGTGAACATAAGGGTAAAACATGGATTGATCAATTTGGTCACAATTGAGTCATAAAGCATAATTCTTATTCTTTTAGGTATTTTAGCAAACACCTTGCATGAATAACTTGGTGCTTAGGCATGAACATTAAAATAATACACCATGGTAACATTATTCACTTCAAATACAAGAATTCTAACCACATGCTAATATAACTTCATTATATGTATTAAAGATTTCAACTTGGTAATCATACAACAAAATAAACATGGATAAGATTCAATTCATAACATGGAATTCAAAATTTATATTTCAAAAAGGGTTTCTTGAGCTTCATGGGTGAAAGGAACCCATGAATTAACACTTTACATATCTTATATGAAATTTTTTTGAAGATTAACGGTGGAATCTTCTGGATTAGAACCTTCAATCGATAACCCTAGACTTGTTCTTTAGGGAATTTGCGAGAAACAACTATATTTTGCTGAAAACCTAGTTGGATCTTATGTTATAGGCTTATATAGGGGTGGAGAAATTGACCCTTTTGACCTTAAAAATGTGGACATTTAATGACTGAAAACTGGGCATCGACGCAATTGGTGACGTGGCGCGTCGATGGCATCAACGCGATACCTGATGCATCGCGCCATAATCGTGTTAAGACTCAGTAGTTTTGACTCTGACAACCTGCAACAATGTTAACCAATGTGATAGGCGACGCGGCACATCAAGATCGCATTGGTCCACTATTTTGGGACACCAAATATGGTCTAAACGAGTTTTGAAAAATCTGAAATTCGTCCGGGAATAACTATCGACCTCTCTGTTCATGAATCAAAAAAATATGGACCATTAAGGGACATTAAGGTCACGAAATGAGATTTCCAACTTTCGAAGGCCAAAAATAAACTAGGTCTGGGAACTTAGCAAGAATTTTCTAAGTCTGAGACCCCTTGACAAGCCTAAAAGGATGAATTAAACTTAGAAATTTTGTGGGGTCTTACACTATTGCAATAGATTGGTCATCTATTAGAAAAAATCAAAACAATAGGAAGATCTGTTTGATAATTTCCAACAAATGACCTATATGTTGCAATATATGTCTAAATCTGTTTGATAATTTCCAATAGATATGCCATCTATTGCAATAGATATATTATCTTTTGAAATATTTTAATCTAGTTTTCCATTTCAATTGATAAGTTCAAATCTAAGGATAACATAGATAAAATAAGATAAATCAACTCCTTCAGAAATTACATGAAATAAATCATCAAATAAAGAAAATGTAAAAAATTGTTATGGGTATAGATAATCTACTCAAAAAATAAATCAACAAATTAGGTTTTGGTGCCCACAATTCCTAAGAAGAGGTTATTACTTTGACAGACTCACGCTGTAGAGATCTACTCAATATGGATAAGTTTTTCTTCATCTTGTGCTATGGAATTCGTCTTTAGTCTTCGTAGATCTTTAATGTCGCTTGCGTAAGGTTTCCGAGCTTTAGCTTCTCCATATTTCCATAAAATAGTAGCATATATTTAATGGAGTAATTCAGTATCAATTCCATCATTTGATACTTTTAATCCATTGCCCAAATATTCAATGTAAACAACAACAAAAAAGACCACAATCCCGGCTTTTATAGAAATCAGATAATCCATATCTTGCAATTAACGTAAGAATTGTGAAATTTATGAAATGAAACTAAATCATGATACTTGATTCATACTTACAGGCGACCAATGGGCTGTTGAGCAATTTCTTCAGCATATGCCCATTTTTTCCCGGTATGCTTCAATTGTCGACCAATCAGTATAAACCTTTTAGTCCAAAAAGAAACTTACATCAAGGTAAGTAGGCAATATTTTGGCCATCTTTTTTATCTCAGACGACAGCTGAGAATGTCTCCTTCCCGACATCGGGTCATAAACTCAGATGTTCCAATCTCTTAGAATAACGACAACCAACACGCAATAGAATTCATCATCGTAATTGATTAGGATGTACACTTCGCCAACCAAATGCCAAGGTAAGCTAGATGAAATGCTAAAACCATTAATGATACTGATTAAGCATTCCTCATTTCAGTAAACTTCTGGTTGTTGTTGACAATACCTATTGTAGGCATTATTGATGTAAGCTTTATACAAACAATTGCATGTCATGTATCTATATTTTTCTTGTGTTTGAAACTTGGAATTTTTTTGGATGTAGTAAAAAATGACATCAATATGCTGTACATATTATCAAATCAAATATTTCAGATTACGTGACAGTAAAATTAATACACATATATAATTAAATAAAGTACGAATAGTAAGATGTATGGAATTTAAACCACATCATTCTAGAAAGTTTGGGTTGTGACATCAAATTGAAACTATTCTCCATTTTGGGATGTGCAACAACAAAGTTGAACATATCAGAACCCAGACCCAATTCGTTCACTTTGTAGTGTTCGTCATTTTGTTTTCTGCATGATTTATATATGTTAATGTTATATTTTTACAGAAAAATTATATAAATCAATATCTTTAAAAATGATTTATGTACCCACTGATGTGAAGCTTTAATAGCCCATAGGAAATCCAATTTGAATGGTCGTCGATCAACTTTGTTAGTTTTTTGAAGCCTCATCTGAGATGTTGAATCCTTTAAACGGGTAATTCTTTCATTCTTACGGATTGACAGGCTTCACTTTTACTTTTTCTTTAGAAGAATTTGATGGATTATCAACTATAATATTATGTTGTTTAGTAGTAGATTTAATTGTGACATCCACCTGGAAAGCTAGAATTGTCATTTCTAATCACAAAGAAACTAACTCATCTATTTTATCAAATCAAATAGGTCTTCCTCCTATTTTAATTTTTCCAAATAGATGAGTCATATAATGAAATAGATGGATCATCTATCTAGACAATCAAAATAAGAGGAATACCTGTATGATAAATTCCAATAGATTACCCATCTGTTGCAACATATGACTCATCTGTTTGGACAAACTAAAATAGTTGGAAGTTTGTCCCAACAGATGACCCATCTATTGCAGCAGATAGGTCATCTGTTGGTACATATTAAAATAGTTGAAAGACTTGTTTGATTTTCTAAAATAGATAAGACATATGTTATAACAGATAATGTATTCGATGCAATAGGTTAGTCAACTGTTGCAACAGATACATATATCTGTTTGATAATTTTCAGCAGATGTGTCATCTATTGCAAAAAATATATATTCTATTTGTTTGTTGGAACAGATGTTATATATATTCACCTTCTTCATCTCATACTTCTCTCTCATGGCCCTTGTACATTGATCAAAAGTGCAAGACAGAGATAGAGGAGTTTCAATTTTTCTTTTTTCGATACTGGATGATGCCTTGTAAATTTCTTTGTTCCTCATAGTCACCTTAATCTCTAATGGAGTGTATGGATATGAAATACTATTTTATGGAATGACACCCCTTTAAGAAGTCAATTTCTTTACATAAACGGTTAATGCATTAATAGCATTAATCACTCTATCATGTTTTGCCTTACAGCCTTGACATCTGCATGCAGAATATTCGCTAGGAGGGGAAAAATCTATAAAACCAATATGATCATAAAAATAACGGTTTGTTGTTTTAAAAATTGCAAGAGGAGCATCATTAGCCCCACCAGTAGCACTACTACCACTACCACTCCCACCATCGACAACTCCACCATCACTAACACCATCAGTAACAACAAGCCCGACCTCCAAAATTGTTTTTCTTGTGATGGTTATTGATCTATAAAATTCCTTTTTTATTCAATCGATGACCTTAGGGTCCAATAAAGTTTGCACAGACCGTAAAGTAAGAAAATATGGCATCTTCACCTCTCGATTGGTCGGAACAAGCCACAGATTCACAATCTAAAATAAATCAATACATATAATAGAATGATGATTAAATAATTTAAAAATCATTAGTTAAAATAAAAACTTAATTAGAATTAGACTTACTGCTTCTTTCGAAGGGTTAAAGAGATTAAATTTTTTTGCATTTTTATCGATTTTGGCCATAAACCATCTCAAGATTCTTGGACATGAAACTTCTTCCTGGTTGTTCACTTGTTGTCTCAAATAAGAAATGGCTTTAAATTTCCAAGCCTATAAAATAATGTCCATAAATCAAAAGCATTATTCAATAAAAAATAAATGAATCATAAAAAAAAAAATATTTACCATGAAAGCTCATGGAAAACCATATAAGTTGACTATCTTTGGCATTAACAGAGTCAACAAATATTTGACAGTCATTTTGAAGCTTTCATAACCCAAGGATAGCAGTTAAATGCCTCAAGATCCTCGAAGAGTTTTATTAAAGTGAGTGGTATGTAGTTTTTAACGTCTCTTGCCAAAAGAATATTATGTACAAACCAAACCAAGCACAATGATTGCTTGTGTTTCTTTGAAAGTCCTTTACCTTTCAATGCTTCTATTAGATTTTTAATTTCGAAGCTTAGACCAACAAGGGACACCAAGTCATCACCATCACTTGACTTGCCTCGACT
Organism: Capsicum pubescens; assembly: GCA_030864215.1. Lineage (NCBI taxonomy): Eukaryota > Viridiplantae > Streptophyta > Magnoliopsida > Solanales > Solanaceae > Capsicum > Capsicum pubescens. Next base: position 47,202,305 of record CM061549.1, read on the forward strand.
TGCCTCGGCCTTTTTTGGTTGTGCGGGGTGCTTTTTTTATGGATAGAATATGTATTACTGTAGAAGGAGGATAACATTTTAGTCCAATAACTATGAAAAACTCCTTCCAACAAAAACAAATAAGCATGCCATAGTAATTTATCCACACCTCATCTATCTTATCTTTATTTTCATACATAATTCTATGCTTGAGAAGATCATATACCATTTTCATTTGGAAATAAGCATTATTGTCCTCTGACAAATCAAGATATTGCCCAAAGTAGCTGTCCCTAAAATAAGCATTAAATTTTTTGTCTCAAAGTATTTTTCTAAGGTCCTTAAAAGATTTTTCCATGGTTTACTTAACCATGAAATCACTAGTTAACTCTGTGGCACCATTGCACTGCATTCTCACAGGATAACTATTAATGCTGAAGGTTTTGACCAACTCTTAAGTGGAAAGGCTATTAGCATTTGGATCATCTCCTTTGAAACATACCTCATTCCCATGTTCATTATCTTTTGCTTCTGATTGAGATAACGCTTGTAAAGCAAGCTCATAGAGTAGTGGATGTAGCCTAGTTGGTTCACTTGTTTCTTCACTTGAACTTGATTTGGTTTCTTTTCTTTTGGGAGCCATATTATCTAAAAATAACAGGAAAATAAAAAAGATTATAATTGATTAAAGCATCATTAAAAAAGGATAACAGTAAATCTATCATGTACAATACAGTAAAATAACAGTTCTAACAGATCAAACATATGTTGCAACAGGTGTGTTAGATGTTGCAACATATAACTAACCTGTTGCAACAAATAAGTAATCTGTTGTAAATAATAAAAATAGTTTCTAGATAAGAAATCTTTTGTAAATAATAAAAATAGTTTCTACACTATTATGATTTCTTCCATCAGATCACTTATCTACTGAAACAGATTCCTGGTCTATGCAATAGATCAATTATTAATATTGTTTAGATTTCTTCCAACAGAAGCATCATGTATCACAACAAGTGAATTATCTGTTGGGAGAAATCAAAGTATTGAACATGTCGTCCTATTGGAATAGTTGATAGGATTTCAAACAACAGATTATTCATCTATTGCATCAGATGGTTCAACTGTTACAACGTATAACTAACCAGTTGCAACAGAAGAGTAATATGTTGTAAATAATAAAAATAGTTTCTATACTATTGTAATTTCTTTCAACAGATCACTCATCTATTTAAATAGATGACTGATCTTTTCAATAGATCAACTGTCAATATTGTTTAGATTCCTTCCAACAAAAGCATCATCTGTCGTAATAGATGAATTATCTATTGGAAGAAATCAAAGTCTTGGAAATGTCATCCTGTTGGAATAGTTGATAGGATTTCAAACAATAGATTGCTCATCTATTGCATTAGATAATTCAGCTACTGCATCAAATAGTTCAACCATTGCATTAGATGGTTCATCTGTTGCATCAGATGGTTCAACTATTGCATCATATGGTTCATCTATTGTAGTAGATGGTTCATCTATTGCAGAAAAAAATAGTAGCATGATTTTGTTCAATAGAACAACGACAATATCACCATTTGATATCAAATACACTATTTTTACAAAGAACAACAACAAATCAACACAGCAACACCAACACAACACAGATGCCAAGAACATCAACAGTGACCAAAAATACCAAAATTATTGTTTTGTTTGTACAAACACAAAGAACAAAAATCAAACTTCAAAAAACTCAAAATAAACCTACAAATCGAATCAATAGTTCGACAACAAGAACCACAATAACAACAAGAAATCATATTTCACTCTAGAAAGAGAAGAGAAGAAATATCATAAATAGGTTTTTCTTAAGTCCCATTTCAAATTTAAGCAGAAAATATTGAAATTGTTAACCAATACTAGAAGAGAAGTTAACTCAAGTTCCTCTTTTTCTTAATAACTAAAAGTCCTAATTTTTAACATGTGAAAGAAGAAAAGGGACGATGAAGAACTCGATGCTATTGTCATCGGAGAGCAATGTTGTTATGTCAATTGACGGTTGAAAGTCAAAAAGGAACTCGAAGCCCAACTAGTTGTCGTCGGAAAATTGAAGTCATCGGGGATTGAAGGAAGAAATTTTCCAAACGGTTAGTTTGGAGAAGCTTAAGAGAAACAGTCGAGATAGAGAGGGGAGAGATAAGAGAGATAAATGATTTGGAGAGGAGAAGGTTGTGGGTTAATTTGTATTCTAGAAAAGATTAAAATGTTTTGAAAATGCTGATCAAGTCCATTATTAACTTAATTAAGTTTCCTAATTATGTTTGACCCTTTAAGTTGGTCAACGTAACCAATCCTTCATCCAAGCCATAAATGACACCTTTCCTTCAATTTTCTCCACAAACTTTATCTCTAAAGATTTCATATTCTGGCATTCAACAACATCCAATTTTTTTGATGAATAGCCATTATTAGAATAAGAAAGCGTTCAAGAGTTGGTGTTGGGATTTTAACACGTTTGTTTTCAGTTGTTGTTATGGAAATTGGCTTGATCTTTTGAAGATTCAATAGCTCAATCTTTCCCAATCCATAAAAGTACACAAGGATGAAAAAGACAATCAAGGGACAACTATAAAGTAGAGTTTGAAGCATATTTTCATCTGAACTTACATTAGATAGAGAAAACTTTCTCAAAAATTGATAGTTCACCACACCACTAAATAATGAAACATCCATTGGATCGCAACCACTCAGAACCAATTCTCATACATATTTTCCATCTAAGACCTTGATAATAGGAAAGAGGTATGTTGGAGTGAACCAGGAAGGATCTCCATACACAATATCTTTTATACCATTCTAAAGACAATGCCAAGCCACTTATCCATATGAGAAAATTTTGATCACAATCACTAGATCTTTACCAATTTGAGAATTTAAACTTGTCAATAGGGATTTTTCCTCCCCGTATCTCTCCATGATTGCATCCACTTTACTTGCACCCTTGAAAATATATTTAACTTTGAATTTTAAGTTGGGAAGTCGACCAAGATTGTAGCCATGTTTTGGAGAGAATTCTCATACAAGAAGCTTTTTCATAACTTAGATAACAAAGTATTTTGTGAATGATACAAACATAAAATATGTCTGTTGTGACCTTCTGTCTTCTAGTTCTAGCCATGCTTTAGAATAACCCTAATGTGAATTATGAGAATTGTATTTATATTATGGGGGCGACTTACTACATACATATAAAAATTAAGATGTTAGTATCCAATAAATAGGTCATTCACACAAATGTCCCTAGTTTGGGTTCTATTTAATTTTTATTCTTAGCCAAAATTAGGCATCTATAGCCACAATTTCAATATTTTACAATTCTTAGCTAAATATTTGATTTTCCATTCTTTGTATTAATTGTGTTTCTTGGCAGAAATAGAAAAGGAAAGAAATACAAATGCACAAAGTAACTGGAGAAAATTGAAGGAAAGGTGTCATTTAAGTCTTGAATAAAGGATTGGTGGCATTAACCAACTTAAAAGATCAAACATAATTAAAGAACTTGATTAAGTTAATTGTGGACTTGATTAATATTTTAAAAACTTTCTATTCTTTTCAAAAATACAAATCAACTCACACCCCTCTCCTTTCTAAATCATCAACCGTCCCTCTCCTCTCTCTCTCAACAGTTTCTCCCAACCAATAGTTCTACAAATTTATCCTTTCAATCCCCCGCAACTTCAACCTCTGAAATCAAATAGTTGGGCTTAATGTTCCTTTTAAACTTTCAACCGTCAATCGATATGATAGCCTTTATCTCTGGCCATAACAACTTAGAGTTCTTCATCATCCTTTTTATTCTTTCTCAGTTAAAAATTTATGGCCTTTTTAGTCTTGAATAAAAAGATGAACTTTAGCCAACTTCACTTCTAGTATTGGTTAATAATTTCAATATTTGTTTCTTTAATTTGAAATGGGGTCTAAATAAAACCCTAATTTCTGGTATTTCTTCTCTTCTCTTTTCGGAGTGAAATATGATTTTTTTGTTGCGTGTTTTGAAGTTTGATTTTCATTGTTTGTGTTTGTACAAAAAAAATAATGATGTTGGTGTTTTTGGTGTTTCATCCGTTGCTGGGTTTATTTGTTATTGTTCTTGTTAAAAATGGTGATATTGTTGTTGTTCTATTGAACAAAATCATGCTAGTATTTTTTTTATGCAAATAATTAACCATCTAATGCAATTGATTAACCACTTAATGCAATAAATTAACCTTATGATGTAATATGTTAACTCTCTGACGGAATAGATTAACCATCTGATGCAATAGATTAACTATTTACTGCAATAGATTAACCAACTAACACAACAGATCAACCATCTGACATAACCAATCAATTATCTGACGCAATAGATTAACCATCTAACGCAACAAATTAACCATCTGATGCAACAAATTAAACATCTGATGCAATAATTTTACAATCTGATGCAATAGATTAAACATTTGTTTCATTAGATTTACCATCGAATGCAATAGAGACACTAACTGATTTAGAATATGATGCAATAGATTAACCTTTCAATGCAACAGATCAACCATCTGATGCAATAAAGGGACCATTGGATTAAAAATATAATGTAACAGATTAATTATCTGATGCAACAGATGAATCTTCTAATGGTTAAAATCCTATAAACTATTCCAATAAGACATGTAAATTTGATTTTTCCAACTGATCATTTACCTGTTGCAATACACGACCCTTCTGTTAGAATAAATCTAAACAATATTGATCGTTGATAACAGTTCCAATAGACCTCTATTATGTTGCAACATATGTGTGATCTATTGCACAGACCAGTCTTTTATTTCAATAAATGATTTATCTATTTTGATTGTTGCAATAGATTACTCATCCATTTCATTAGGTTAGTTATATGTTCCAACAAATTACCTACTTGGTGCAACAGATATGTGATCTACTGGAACTATTATTTTACTATTGTATATGTTAGATATACAGAGATCCTTTTTTAACCATGTATTATTTATTTATAATCTATTTTATGTTTCTATTATTTTTAGATTATATGTCTCCCAAAAGTCCAAGTAAAGGAACAAGTGAAGCAACTAGGCTATTTCCACAACTCTATGAGCTTTCTTTATAAGCGTTATCTCAATCAGGAGCAGAATATGATGAACATGGGTAGGAGGAATATTTCAAAAGAGATGATCCAAATGCTAATAGCCCTTCCACCAAAGAGTTGGTCAAAATATTTACCATTGATCGTTATCTTCTGAGAATGCAGTGCGATGTTACCACAGATTTAACAAGTGATATTGTGGTTAAGTCAGCCATAGGAAAACCTTTTGACGCCTTCTGAAAAATATTTCAAGAGCAAAAATTAGATGTTTATTTCAGGGACAACTACTTTGGGCAATATCTTGAGTTACCAGAGGACAACAGTGCTCGTTTCCAAATAAAAATAGTTTATGAACTTCTAGAGCTTAGGTTTATGTATGAAACAAAGATAAGATGGATGAGGTGCGAATAAATTATTTTGGCATGCATGTTTGTTTTGGTTGAAAGGAGTTTGCCATAGTTACTGGACTAAAATGTTATCCTCCTTCTACTTCTCAAGTTATACCTATTCTAACCCAGAAAAAGAACCCCACATCCAAAAAAGGCAAAGGCAAGTCGACTGATCATGATGACCTGGTGTCCATTGTTGGTGATAAAAATTAGTACACAAACACATGAAACAAGGATAATACAACACCAAGAAACAAGAAAACAAATGACTCCAAGGTAACAAGAGGCAATAATAATGATTACAATAAAGATAAGAAAGATAGTTTAACATAAATTACCATAAAACCCCAAGAACCAAAGTGTATCTTAAACACTAAGACCCTTAAATCTTGTGATAACAATACTAAACTCTTTTGTAGACACAAGAGGGATATCAATCTCCTAAAGACCAACATTTCTAAGCCAAAATGCAATACAAGTGATTCCACACTAAGTGGTACCCTAGTTTTGGTTTCACTCTCTCTCTCAAGAGAGAAGGCTTGTTATTTTAACAATCCATATCAATGATCAACTAAGGAAATAAACCCTAAAATATCCTACTTATAGTCTATTACAAAAGAAAAAATAACCAAACTACCCTTAATTATAAGGGGCGCCTATGGAATGTAAAGAAGGTGCATAAAATGAGACCCTTCAACATATGCCATACCTTGTGTCATTTTGATCTTCACAATTATTCTCCATCACTTGGACTCTCAGATGTCTCATCAAGGCAAGCTCCTAAGTAACCTTCCTTACACAGAAATGATCTATTGTGGACTTGAAGTGGGTCTCCCATGTGTGTCCCTGTGCCCTCAATGTTATCAAATACTATGATGGCAATTTGGATCATATCATCCTCTCCTTCTTGAAAAGGATTCGACCTCAAATCTATACCTTGAAAAATCAAAAAAAGGACAAATATGACACTCCAACTTAGGAGAATGAGTCATGTCCATTGGGGGGTGTATGTGACACCCCAACTTAGGAGAATGAGTCTCACATCGGCAAAAAACAGGAGGGATACTGGGTATATAAGTAAGCAAGCCTTACTCCCTAGTGATGCATTTTAAAGCTGGGCAGGGTTGGTCCCAAAATGGATAATATCACTAGTGGGTTGGGCCGTTACAGGGTCTTATTGGGCCTTGATGGTTTGGGATGCCTATCACGGCCAAGGCCTAGGCTCGGGTCATGAAAAAAATGGTATCAAAACCACTCTTTTGTCAGCCCTTCAATGTGGGCCAGAGTTTAAACTGAGCGTAGGCAAATCCCGATAAGGTAAGGAAAACCTCAGTCCTGAGTCTAGGAAATTCCTATTCGGTGGGGTAAACCTCAACGAGGATGCTGAGTCCGTAAGAGAGGGTGTATTTGACACCCCAACTTAGGATAATGAGTTGAGTCCATAAGGGGTTAAATGTGACACCCTAACTTAGGAGAATGAGTCCCACATCGGCAAAACACAGGAGGGATATTAGGTATATAAGTAAGCAAGTCTTACTCCCTAGTAATGCATTTTAAAGTCGTATGGGCCTGGGCCGAAAGAGAATAATATCACTAGCAGGTTGGGCCGTTACAGGGGTTTCTCGGGCCTTGATGATTTAGGATGCCTATCGTGGCCAGGGCCTCAGCTCGATTCGTCACAAGAATGAGTAGGATGGATTCGCCAGATATTTTTACTGGTATGCTTCATGTCTTCCATTTGATGTTTATATGTTGTTAGACCCTGGGTCGAGTTTCTCTTATGTGACCCCGCTAGTTACTGTGAATTTTGAGATAAATCGTAAAAAGATCCTCGAGCCCTTCTTGGTTTCTACTTCAGTAGGTGAATTAGTTGTTGCTAAGAAAATCTATAAGAAGTGTCCTATCACAGTCCTTCATAAAGTCATGTTAGCAGACTTGATAGAGTAAGTTATGGTTGATTTTGATCTTATCCTTGGTATGGATTGGCTTCATTCCTATTATTCCTCTATAGATTATCGCACCTATGTGGTGAAGTTTCAGTTACCAGATAAGCTAGTCTTCGAGTGGTCAGGTAATTCAGTGTCTCCCAAGGGTCATTTTATATCTTTTCTTAAGGCCAGAAACTTGATATTTAAAGGTTGCATTTACCACCTAGTTCGAGTCAAAGACACAAAGTATGAGACTCCAACACTTTAGTCTATTTGAGTAGTCAATGAATTTCATAAAGTTTTTCTAGAAGATCTCCCAGGGGTACCTCCCGATAGGAAAATAGAATTCGGTATTGACCTTCTCCCAGATACTCAACCTATTTATATCCCTCCATATCGTATGGCTCCCACAGAGATTAAGGATTTGAAAGAGCAACTCAAAGATCTTTTAGTTAAAGGTTTCATAAGGACTAGTATTTCTCCATGGAGTGCTCCTGTCCTATTTGTGTGAAAGAAAGATGATTCTTTATGAATGTGCATTGTCTATCATCAGCTAAATAAGGTCACAGTTAAGAAAAAATACCCTCTTCCTAGAATTGATGATTTGTTTCACCAATTCCAAGGTGCAAGTTATTTATCAAAGATAGGCCTTAGATCTAGCTATCATCAGCTTAAAGTAAGGGAGTGTGACATTCTATAGAAAGCCTTTAAAACTCATTATGGTCATTTTGAGTTTCTAGTCATGTCCTTCAGGTTAACCAATGCTCCAGTAGCTTTTATGGACCTCATGAATCGAGTGTTCAAATAGTATCTAGACATGTTTGTCATAGTATTCATAGATGATATCCTTGTATACTCCCGTAGTGAGGAGACCATGTAATCATCTTAGAATTGTCTTGCAAACTCTTAGAGATCATCAATTGTTCGCCAAATTCAGCAAGTGTGAATTTTGGCTAAGATCAGTAGCTTTTCTCGATCATATTGTTTCCGCCAATGGCATTAGAGTTGATCCCCAAAAGACTGAAGCCGTAATAAATTGGCCTAGACCTATCTCTTCATCAGACATTAGAAGTTTCTTGGGTCTAGTTGGTTATTACAGACGTTTGTTGAGGGCATGTGCTCTTGATTTCAAAGGAAGTTGGGATGAGCATTTGTCGTTGATTGAGTTTGCTTACAATAACAGTTACCATTATAGCCTTCAGATAGACCCATTTAAGGCTCTTTATAGGAGGATATGTAGATCATCCATAGGTTGGTTTGAAGTGGGTGAGGCCGCTATACTTGGACCTAATGCAGTGTTTGATGCTATGGAGAAAGTTAAATTGATTAGAGAAAGATTGAAAACATCCCAAAGTCATCAGAAATCATATGCAGATATAAGAAGAAGGGACCTCGAGTTTAAGGTTTGTGATTTAGTGTATCTAAATATTTCACCCATGAAAGGGGTGAAGAGATTTGGCAAGAAGGGGAACCTTAGTCCCCGGTATGTTTGCTTATGAGCTTGAGTTGCCCGCAGACTTATCAGTCGTGCATCTTGTATTTCACTTCTCTATGCTTAAGAAGTACATCAATGACTCCACCATTATAGTTCCTTTAGAAAGCTCAGATATCCAGAACAGTCTCTCATGCGAAGAGACTCCGATTGAGATTTTAGATCATCAGATCCGTAGACTAAGGAACAAAAAAGTTTCCTTGGTCAAAGTACTTTGGCGAAATTTGTCAGTTAAGGGCACTACTTGGGAAGCAGAAGTAGATATACGAGTTAAGTACCCTTACCTCTTCTCCGGAAACTCAGATTTATCCAAAGGTAATACTTTTCCTTAATTCAATTCTTTTCAAATCTCAGATTCAGCTATATAGCTATTTTCATGTGAACTCATGCACTTATAGGTCAGTTCAGTAAGCTCATCATGTTGAGAATCAGTAATTTAGTTAATTTAGATATGTATGATAACTTATAGCCCCATATTTCCACAATATTCTTAACTTAACCAGCCACATTCGAGGACAAATGTTCCCAAGGGGGAGATACTGTAATACCCCGAACTTTCCTAGCTTAAATTTATCCCAAAAATGTCAAGGATTAGCTTCAAAAGTGAATGATAATTATTTCATATAGAATTTTCCATATTTATACCTCCTATTGTGTGGAAAATTTAATAAGATTTCCAACGATATAAGATTCTCCCAAATCCAATAACCGGGTAAGAAGTTATGGCTATTTTAAGTTCCAGTCACAAAACACCGTCATTTCAGTCATTAGTGCGTCGCGTAGAGGGTTTAAATGATGATTGTCAATTTCCACTGGCCCTCCATAATATTGGTGCATCATGGAGAGGGCCAATTTCCCATTCGTCAATTTCCAGAGGTGCAGTGCGATAATGGCGCATCGCGCTATGTGCCAAAATAGCATTCCAAAGGGGCACTGCGATGGCTCCATGTCGCAGAGTCTGCCCAGTTTTCATTTGTCAATTTCCAGTGAGCCACCGCGATAGTGGCATGTCGGGTGGCCACCCAGTTTGGAAAAATGTACATTTTTTAGTCCGTTTAATTATTAAAAAAAGGGTACTTTGGTCATTCTCCCAGCCCCTAAACCATCTTAAACAATGAATTAAACCCCTTCAAAGCACTTTACATCCACTTTTATCAAATCTCTCTCAAGCAAAACCCTAGTTCATCAAACTTTATCCCCAAGGAATCCAAATTCCTCCATATATTTCCCCAAAGAAATTCAAGATTGAGGATTCCCAGCACAAGGGCTCTAAGAATTTATCATCAAAGCATCAATAGGAATCCAAGATTCAAGTTTTTCATCAAAGATCACCAATTAAGGTACATGGGGTTTATGAACAAGGATTTTCTTCCATCCTTGTGCCCAAAACCAAGTTTTTATTTAAAAGTTATATGATTTTGAATGATTATTCATGAGATTTGTATTAGGGTTCATACCAATTATTGCTCTTTGCAAGATTTTGAGATTTCAAGTATTTTAGATGTTGAATTACATGTCTATTTTCATATTTTCATGCCTATTGCAGTAATTTACAAATTTTGAGATGAATTATCATTGTTTTCAATATCAAGCATGATTATTATGATGTTTTAACATGAGATTGAAGCATGGGATATTACCCCAAGATTGAATGTTATTATTTCAAGAAAGATGATGCTTTAAGCATCCTATTATCAGATTATTTATAAATTTTTAGTAAATCTTTGGTCTTTTGATCATCAGATTAGCTATGGAATCCACTTTTCAGATTATTACAGATTATGGAATTTAGATCAACTTTATTTACAGATTTTATCAGATGAATGCATAATTGATTTTAGATAAACCCTTATTCTAGTTTTAAAGTGGATTTCCAATAGAAGGAGCATAGAAAATAAAAAAAGAATAGTATTCAGCACCAAGCGGGAAGTGTGGGATTAGCGTGCCCTATCATCCACAGAACTACGTAGCCAACGTAGGCATAGATTATGAGATTATTCCCATTTCTATATGGATGATAGATATAGCTTGTGATCTATCACATGGAAAATAGGTTATACTCCCTAGCAAAAGTATGACACCTCTCCCCAATGTGAGATTTCTTCCTTAGGAGGACGAGACGTTGGACTCCATATAGCTCGCATAGTTTATGTCGGTTAAGGGAACCTCCCTAACAGTAAAGATTTTCAGAATAAGTTTTCAGATTCCACTTAGCCTATATGCTTTGAGAATAAGAACAGAAGATAGATTTCAAAACTAAGTGTTGTGACTCACAAGAATTATATTGCATGCTTTACTATTCATGATTTATGATCTTCAGTTTTCATATTTATCAAGCCTATGTGAGTCATTTACATTTAGCATGCATGATTTTATAAACTGTGATGACATTATTTACTTATTGCATTCACCCCCATATACTCAGTACATCCTCAAAGTACTGATCCACATATACATCTATGTGCTACATTTTCTCATAATGTAGGTTCAGGTGCTCAGCTACAGCAGCGCGAGTGATTTCTAATCATCTCATCTATATCTCTGCAGTTGGTGAGTCCTCATAGTTCGGGGACTTAGCTATTCATGTTTTTAGTTTATTAATAGATGTTTTTGTATTCATTTCAGATAGTTTAAGTTAGCTGGGCCTATCCCAGAGACTCTCTATATTTAGTCAGTAGAGGCTTGTCGGACTACTAGATTCAGTTTTAGATCTCAGTTACAGTATTTAGATTTTCAGTATTTGCTTTATCAGACTTTTGAGATTAGTATGATTCAGATATACCCAGATAATTTAGACAATTTCTGCATTTATTATGATTTTTCATTCATACCTTCCCGAATTTAAGATTAAGACTTAGAAAAGGCAGCCACGGTTAGCTCAGAACTACTTGTAGTTCGGAGCACCGTGTGGCATCCCAAGAATCATATTTTGGGAGGTTACAACAAACAAGCACCACATCCTCATGGCATGAGGGTTAGGGTTAGTATGACAAATAACATCATCATTTCAAGGTGGTACACACTTGAAATATAACCACAAATCCTTTTTTCTTAATATTAAAAGCTTAGTGAAAACGTCACAAGGAAAGTGGCTACGATAATCACCAAGAGATAATAAAGCTACAAAATTCATAACGGCATTACTAGAGACAAAAGGTAAGATTACCTTTACCTTAGGAGCCATAAGACACGATTTTTCATCGCCTCTTTAAAAGTCCACATCAAGAGTGGTGCCTCAATTGAAGTCAAAGTCCACGGAATACATATAGCAGTGTCACTCAAACAAGTGGACCAACTAACAAATATCCTACCTCCATACAAAGCCAATCCAAAACTATCATGGATGTTATCATAAGCAAAAAGGTAGTATAGAAAGGAATCAAGTGTAAAGGCATACACAGATGAAGACAAAGAATTAAAGCACATACACATTCTTCCTTTCAAATAAATAGACAACTTGGCATCCATAAGTTGGGGTTCGCTCAACCAAAGCACAAGTGTGTCAAGCAAGGATGTACATTTAGAAGCACTACCCCAAGGAGACAATGACACTTTTTCTCTCAGGTTAATTTTTAAGGAACAATCACCTATTGGGTTTCTTGAATATTCAAGCAAATCAAATCTTTCATCACCCAATCGATTATTCCTTTCCAAGACTACACATTCCTACCCTTAAGAGTACTCTCATCTTCCAAGAAGAGATTTCCATATTTAGGAGAAATGTTGTCACACCATAGTAGGTTAACATAGAGGCTATAGACTTCAAGACAAGTTATACCTCCAACATTATTCTCACCACTAGGTTCATTAGGAGTTATTATACCATCCTCAAACAAGATATTATACCTAAAGAGAGAATGATCTATCCCACAGACAGATTTGGAACAAGCAAGTTCTTCACTCTCTAAAAGATCATTATCATGTTTTAAGGATGTTTCAAGCACAAGATTATACCTATGATCCAAGAAAATATTAGAAGCCTTACCATAAGAAAAGCTCAAGGGCTCACTCCTATACCTTGGACCAACATTTTCATTTACATAATTTCTATGAGCAAAACTAATAATAAGGCTTTCATCTCATCTCCTATCTTGTGATCAACATCATCACAAACTTGAGCCTCGTCAAACACATCATACATATGCTCAAGTAGTGGACTACGTTCATGAGTAAGTTGATTATTATATACACCCTCACTAGTTGTCAGCAATTCACATACCAACATAGACTCACCTTGATTTTCACAAGGGTCAAATAGTGTGTGAATACTCTCATTACATTGCAATGGAACCTTATTCAAGTCACAAGTGCTAGAACTAGATTGACACAAATGATTCTTACGAGAAGAATCAATTTTGTCATCTATAGGATCAACTAGTGCTTGCTTACTTACAAAAAAAATTGGATCTCCTTGCAACCTAGCAATACTAAGAGTATCACAAAGAAAAGGTTCATGCAATCCTCCTTTAGGCAAATCACCAACTACATCCACTTGGATACTACTAGCCATATCACAATATTCTAAAATTGTAGGAGTGTCAAAGATAGCTTTTTTACTTTCTAGCTCATATGAAGAGGACATTTGGTTTCCAACTCCTTTGCACGGCACCCCTCCCTTTCTCGTCTTTTAACGTCACATATGATATCTTTAAGATGATCCAAGTCAGTAGGACTAAATGAAGGAATTGGATTCTGGGAACTAAAAATTTGGCGTCGCCTTTCAAGTTTCCATTTGAATTCTTCAAAAGGGTCCTTGAAAGCATTATTATCCATGGTACCTAAAAAAGACAGCAACAAAAACAACACTCAAGTTAGCTTAAAAGTATCCTCACCATACTCTCACACCTGGACTAACTCACACTTGGCTTCACAAGTGTTGAAATTGGGATAGGAACCCGTGAGAAGTTAAGGGATGAGTATACTCTTGTCCGAAATGAATTTTCATTTGAAAACTCAAAGAAATCTTGTTCGAACTTGAGCCAAGAACTGCAACAAATCATAAACGATAAAAACCACACAAGGAATGCAAACAAGAATAAAACGGACTCAAAACAAACTTACAATCTAGTAGGTAATTACTAGTTTGTAAATTAGTACTTAGAATCAATAAATGAAACTAAACGAACAAGAAAAAGAAACTAATAATCTGAAAATTTGAGCCTTAGGTCATTTTTCGAAGGAGATTACGTGGCAGCCACGTGGCAAACTTGGAATGGGCATTGGAATGGTTGAAATTTGAACAATTTTTTCTTGTCTTCAATTTGTATTGATTAATTTTCAATTTGGAATGGTGAAAATCAGCTTTGGGAGAGAAGACAACAAGTTTGGAGACTTTTTTTCAATTTCAAAAAGGTATGACTTTCCTTCCACCTTTTTGAAAGACTTTTTGCTCTTTTCTTTTTTGTATGTCTTGGTAGAGGGCCTTTCTCCCTTTTGGTAAGACAACTTTTGAAAGACTTTTGATCCCCCATATTCTTTTGTAACATTCTTGGAGTAAGTTTCAAGACTAACAAGACCACACCTTCTTTCTTTTTTGTTTTTAGATCAAAATCACCACTATTGAAGACTCTTCTTTTTTGTTTTTAGATCAAAATCACCACTATTGAAGACTCTTCTTCAACAAGACAAGAAGATGGTGAAGAATACCAAGAATACCACTTTGGAAATTAGAAGTTCTAGGTACATGTTGGACCTCCAAACATCAATAACAACACATTTTCAAGTTCAAATCTTCAACAAAAATATCAACAACACATTTTCAAGCCACCAATCCTAAAAAAATAACAACCTTCAAACTCCAAGAAAAACTCAAAAATGGCTCAAAATTCGATCCTAGACTCAATTAGTGTTAGTGAAGAAGGGGTTAACACTACAAACAACCAAAACGCATAAAAATATCCTAAATCTAAGCTCAAAATTTTTGCCGAAGACCAAAAAGGGGACAAAATTCTTTTTTTTTTTGTTTTTTGTTTTTTCAACACTTTTTTTATTTTCAAGTAAACAAGCCCAAGATTGATTTTGTTGGAAAAAAATCAATCCTTTCTATGATATCAAATAATACAGGCTAGTCTACAAACACACAAAACAAGGAGAATATAACACTCAGAAACAAGACAACAAATGACTTCAAGATAAAAAGAGGCAATAATAATGATTACATTAAAGAAAACATAGATAATTTAACATAAATTACCAGAAAAACCCAAGAACCAAAGTGTGTCTCAAACACTAAGACCCCTAAATCTTGTAATAACAACACTAAAATCTTACGTAGACACTAGAGAGACGTCAATCTCCTCAAGCACCAACGTTTCTAAGCCAAAATGAAACATTAGTGATTCCACACTAAGTGTTACCTTAGTTTTGGTTTCACTCTTTCTCTCAAGAGAGAAGACTTGTTCTTTCAACAATCTATATCAATAATCAACTAAGAAAATAAACCCTAAAATGTCCTACTTATAGTATATTATAAAAGAAGACAAAATGACCAAACTACCCTTAATAAGAAGGGGCGCCTATAGAGTGTAAAGGAGATGCATAAAATGACCATTACACCCTTCAGCATATGCCATACCTTGTGTCATTTTGGAATTCACAATTATTCTACATCACTTGGATTATTGGATGTCTCATCAAGGTAAGATCCTAAGCGACCTTTCACATAGGGAATTGGTATATTGTGGACTCAAAGTGGGTTACCCATACGTGTCCCTGTGCCCTCAATGTGACCATAACTGGATACTCTATGTATTGGCCTTGTATAATGTCATCAAAAGCTATGATGGCCATTTGGCTCATATCAGTTGGTCCAAACTTCAAAAACAAAAATTTGATTGAAGTGTTGAAAGGTAAAAGAATTTCAAAGAAGCACAAGAAATCATTATACTTGGTTTGGTTTGTACATAATATTCTTTGGGAGAGAGATGTTAACAACAATATAAGCATTGGTTTAACAAATCTCTCTGAGGATCTTGAGGCATTTAACAACTATCATTGGGGTTATGAAAGCTTCAAAATAACTGTCAAATATTTGTTGACTTTGTTAATGCCAAAGACAGTCAACTTATATGGCTTTACATGGGATTTTATGGTAAATGTTTCTCTTATTATGATATGATTTATTTTTTTTATCCAATAACGGTTTTGATTTATTGGCGTCATTTTATAGGCTTGGATGTTTGAAGTCATTCCTTATTTGAGACAACAAGTGAACTACCGGGAAGAAGTTTCCTGTCTAAGAATCTTGAGATGGTTGTTGGATAAAATTGATACAAATAAAAAATTTCTTGATCTTTTCAACCCCCAAAGCATGTATTAAGTATAATTATAATTAAGTTTTTGTTTTAATTAATGATTTTTTGAATGATCTAATCATCATTCTAATATATGTAATGAATTATGTTAGATTGTTCATCTGTCACTTGTTACGATTAATCGAGAGTTGAAGATGCTATTTTTTCTTACTTTATGATCTGTGCATGGTCATTGATAGAATAAAAATGGAATTATTTGGAGCAACAACCATCACAAGAAAAATAATAATGGAGGGTGGGCTTGTTGTTATTGATGGTCTTAGTGGTAATAGAGCTGTTGGTGGAGGTAGTGGTGCTGTTATTGGTGCTAATGATGCTCCTCTTATAGTTTTTCGGACAAAATATTATAAGTATGATCATACTGGTTATACAGATTTTGCCTTCCCTAGCGAATATTCTACATGCAAATGTCAAGACTGCAAGGTAAAACATGATATAGTAATTAATGCTATTAATGTATTAACTGCTTTTATACAGTAATTGATACCTAAGAGGGTTGTTATTCTATAAAATAGGATTTTATATTCATCCACTACATTAGAGATTAAGGATAAGAGGAGAAAAAAAGTAATTTCCAAGGCATTATCAAGCATCCAAAAAAGAAAAATTGCAACTTCTCTATCCGTTTGTTGCACTATTGAGCAATGTATAAGGGCCATAGGAGAGAAGTACGAGTTAAAGAAGGTCAATATATATCATCTGTTCCAACAAACAAACAAACACATATCTGTTTCAACAGATGACACATCTGCTGAAAATTATCAAACAAATATATACATTTGTTGCAATAGTTGACTAACCTGTTGCATTAGATCAGTATCTGTTGCAACATATGTCTCTTTTGTTTTATCAAATCAAATATCTCTATGTACCATTTTTATTTGTACCAATAGATGACCTATCTTTTGTAACAGATGGGTCATCTGTTGGGACAAATTAAATTAAGACTTCCTACCTTTTTCATTTTTTCAAACAGATGAGTCTTATGTTGTAATAGATGGTTCATCCATTAG
Organism: Capsicum pubescens; assembly: GCA_030864215.1. Lineage (NCBI taxonomy): Eukaryota > Viridiplantae > Streptophyta > Magnoliopsida > Solanales > Solanaceae > Capsicum > Capsicum pubescens. Next base: position 47,219,556 of record CM061549.1, read on the forward strand.
AAATTATCATACATGTCTTCCTCATTTTATAATTTATCCCAATAGTTGATTCATCTGTTGTAACAGAAATATAATCTATTTGGGATAATTTAAAATAAGAGGAAGACCTGTTTGATTTGCTAAAACAAATGAGTTATCCTTTTCCTTTTTTTATATTTCTGTGATTAGATTGACCAATTCTGACTTTCCAGGTGGATGTCACTATAGAAGCTACTGCTGAATAGCATTGATAATACGCTACCCTTTTTATGGAAATTCAAAGAACAAAAAGTGCAGAAACTGTATGCAAGCGACATTAAAGATCCACGACGACCAAAGCCGAACCATAGCACCGGATGAAGAATAACTTGTCCATATTGAGTAGATATTTATATCTTGAGTCTGTTAAAGTAATAACCTCACCCCTCCTTAGGAATTATTGGCATCAAAACTTAAATTGTTGATTTATTTATTGAGATCTGTACCCATAACAATTTTTTATATTTCATTTATTTGTTGATTTATTTCATGTAATTCCTGAAGGCTTTGATTTATTTTATTTTGTCTATGAATTTTGTTTTGTCCTTAGATTTGGACTTATTAATTGAAATAGAATACTAGATTCAAATATTGCAATAGATAAGGTATCTATTGCAATAGATGACATATCTATTGTAAAATATCAAACAAACTTAGACATATGTTTCAACATATAGATAATCTATTGGAAATTATCAAATAGGTCTTCCCACTGTTGTAATAGATCGACTTAGATAGAAATATTGACATAATGCAATAGATGACCAACCTATTATAAAAGATAAACTATATGTCAGAACAGGTAGAATATCTGTTACAACAGATGGACAATCTGTTGCATTATGAAAATTCAACTTTCATTAGACATAAAAATTTATCACTACATATAAAGTGGAGTGACTTGAAATAAAAAAGGCGGAACCCATCGATAGGCAACTAAAGTTCCAGCGATCTTTCACTTTGGCACCTCAAGTAGACTGTTTTCATTTTAAACACTTAAAATAGGCATCAAATATGTCAGTTTGACACTTTTTCTCCTGTTGGCAGCTCGCATGTAATTCATGCAGCCAAGGCTCATTGAACCCCCATTTTTGCTGACTAGGCATCTGATTTGTCCCTCAATGGTTATTTTCCCCCATTATCTTAGATATTCATCTTCTTCCTAGAATTTACCCCTAAATTTACAAATCTTCTTCATCATCATCTTTTTTCTCTATCCAAATTCTTCAAATTATTTGTATTTGATTTTTCTACATATTTTTTTTATTTTTTCCAACTGAGCTTGACAATGTCGAGCTCATCTTCCACAGATTTTTGTGATAAAGATTTTTGATACTGTAAGTGTGGTCATGAAGCTCTATTGAAGACTTCTTGGACTCAACAAATATCAGGTCATAGATTTTTTACTTGTAAGATTTCAAAGGTAATATTTTTTTATTTACTTAGTTGATTAATTATTGACTTGTAATTGTGGTATTGCTTGTATAGAAGTTGGGTGGATGTGATTACTTTGATTGGTATGAAGAAAGACACCCTTCACAAGAAAATCATGTAATCTGGGATTTGTTGAAGAAAGTCAAGGCTTTTGAAGAGAAACAAAATCGAGAAAGAAGATACTACATTATTGGCCTTTTTTCTACTGGTTTGGTGTTATTGGGCACATGGATATTCTCGCCTAATTTCTGAAATTTACATGGTGGTGCATTTGTATTTACTACTGGTTTGGTGTTGTTGGGCACATGGATATTCAAGCGTAATTGTTGGAAAATATCAAATAGATTTAGACATATGTTGCAACATGTAGGTCATCTATTGGAAATTATCAAATAGGCCTTCCCACTGTTGCAACAGATAAGACTTAGATAGAAACAACGGCATAATGCAAAAGAGGACCAACCTATTGCAACAGATAAACTATTTGTCGTAACAGATAGAATATATTTTACAACAGATAGACAATCTGTTGTATTATAAAAAATTCAGATTTCATCAGGAAAAAAAAATTGCCACTATATGTAAAGTAAGTAACATGAAGTGACTTGAAATAAAAAAATATTATTTCACAGGCTCTTCTTTATACACAGCTCCAAGCGTCCAATTAGTACCCCATAATCCCAGACCTCTTGAATGTTTCCCACAGTTTTGTCGCATAAAAAGATCATTGGCATAACTATTTCTAGGTCAGTCAGCAAACATTTGATGTGTGCAAGCGCGTGCGACCCGCACGCGACACCAGTTTATTTTTTTGAAGGTCCAAATCCTTATTTTCACCTTCCAAATCCCATGGTTGCTTCATCAACACTTCCACTGGCAAATGATCTATCATCTTACTCTGCCTCAACAAGATAGGGAACAACTCCAATAGTGGCTACATATGGGTAAAAAAATTGGCCCCATCTAAGGCAGGTAAGTTGTAGTCATAAACCTTGATCTTTCCCCACGCGAGTAGTATCTCAATAGCCTAATAATGTATGATGTCCACATTCATGACTTCAAGAATCCTCTTTGCCATGGTCCAACTTTTGTTGTATGGATTTGGTCCCTCCCCTCAAACATATTTTATCATTTATTCATCTCATTGGAAATCAGAAACTAACGAATCAAATCCTGAGCCACCGAGAGTTGATGCTAGCTTATTGAGATCATTTTACCTATCCTTGAAATTCTTACAGAAATTGAGGTCCATTATCCTATCAGTGACATCATAAGCTTCTGGGTACACTAATTGTCTGCCCCTCATGAAGCAGAGAATTTTTTCAACATACTGTGATATTAGAAGTCAATTTTTATATAGGTTAGTAATTGTAAAGAAGGAAAACATAGTGTAAAGATGCAACGGATGGTCCATCTATTGTAGAGGGTTCTCTAAATCTGTTCATAGATTACCTATCTAACGCAACTTATGCAAGAGATGGTTAATATGTTGCAACAAAACCACCCCAATACACAACTATTGCAACATATGACACATCTATTTTGGAACTTCTTCTTCATGGAGTAGTTTAGAAGGCTAGGTTTGGAAAAGTAAACTTACCCTATCCACGTACTTTGTACGCATATATGTCATACTCTTGAAGTCTTGGGTGGAAAAGGTATGGATAGGGTAATCTTGTGCGCCTTTCTTGGCATTCTTAGCCTGTCGCAACTCCCTCTTCTTTTTGGCACCAAGTTCCATGTATATTTCCACCTTCTTAAATGTCCTCTAAACTTTAATAAATTTTGGAGAGGGGGGAGTTGCAATTTTTTTGGATTTCCAATTGGAGTGTACTTGGATAATTATTTTTTTCTTTCTCCAAACCTCCACTATAGGAGTGTATGGCTCCCTCACCTTCTTGGAAGGTATGAAAACACTCTTGGATTTCAATTCCTCAATAGCTTTAGGGATAGCCTCTACTTTTTCAAAGATTTTATCCTGGTTGTCTTCGCACTCTTCATATTTGCAATAAGAATATGAGGGTGAAGAGGAGTGAGAGGGATCAGTGTTAGGGTAAGAGGGAACTGTGAAAGGGGTATTTTCAAACATATTTATTTTTTCTTGAGTATCAACATACTCATTATCACGACTGGTAGTAGCATCAGCATGCCTTCCACTAACATCAACAACTCCACCAGCAACACCCCCAGAAGCACCCGAATATGTTGCAGTAGGTTGGTTAGGAAAAGTCTCAACATTAGACTAACCTTGCCTAACTACTCTTCTTATGGTTGTTGCTCCAGCCATTTTCTTCTTTGTTAACTCCACCGTTGGGTATGCTATTGTATCAACAAGACCTAGAGTAATAAAAGAAGTAATCCCCTGCTCCTACTCAGTAGGCACGATCCATGGATTCACAACCTATAAAATAACGACAGATACATTTAAATCATATAATAATTTGTAGTCATTTAGGTTACATGTTAACATAGAAAACTTATGCAATAGATGATATTTTTGTCACAATAACTAATCTATCTATTGCAATAGATTAATAATATTTTACATTAGATTACCCATCTATTGCATAATTTACAGTAGATGGGTAATCAGTTGAGTCAATTTCAGAGAACCAAAGTAATAGATGGTTAATCTAATATGAAATATGAATCGTCTGTCGCAACAGATTACCCATCAATTTTACCAGTTGTAGTGGATGGGTAATCTATTGCAATAGATAATCCATTTATCACAACAGATGACACATCTGTTTTAATATCTTTCTTTGAGTCAAATTATTTTACTTTAAAGAAGACGTATTGCATCATCTCAAGGGTTAAAGATATCAACCTCCTTAATTATTATGTTGGTCTTTGCAGCCAACCAACTAAGGATCCTTGAATGAGAAACCTCATTCGGGTAATTCTTGACCTACTTTTGGAGGTAAGGAATGACTTCAAATGCCAAAGCTAAAAAATATCAATAGGAGGCAAGAAAAAAAAGGTCATAATAATTATTCAATATAAATTAATGGATTAGTAAACAAATAGTAATTAAGTTTACCACGAAAGACCAAGGAAAGCCGAATAATGTGATCGCCTTTGGGGATAACTTTGTCAGTAAATATTTGATAGTCAAGTAGTAGTTGTCATATCCCCAGGGATAATTGTTGAATTTCTCAAAATCCTCAGAAAGATTCAACAAATCATCTTCTATGACTTTGGTTGGGTCTCTTGCCAATATAATGGAGTAGGCAAACCAAAATAAGCACAATTGCTCCTTAGACTTATTTGATATGGTTTTATCCTTGAGATGTTATATCAACTTATTGGCTTTGTACCTACGTCCATCAATCTCCAATAGACCATCTATTTTTCTCCTTGTATTTGTTCGTTTTGGCGGGTGGTCGTTAGGACAATGCCTTCCCTCTATTTGATGGTGGTGGTTTGGCTGTACTGTTTGCGTTAGACCTTTTGAATAGTGTTTACTTGGTAAGAGGTTCTTTTTTATGATCTAATCTCAAGCCCGTCACTATGGCAAATTCTTTCAAGCCAAAATAAACTGCCATGCCACAGTAGTTGATCCAGATTTCATCCATCTTTTCCCTCTCCTTTGAATATTTATCAGCTCCACGTACTTGATCCTATGCTTGAAAAGACCATATATCATGCTCATTTGGAAACAGGCAGTATGGTCCTCAGGAAACTCAAGAAAATTTCCAAAGCAGCTCTTCTTAAAAAGTTTGTCTATGTTTTCATTCTTCATAGTTTTCCTAAAGTCATCAAAAGGTTTCCCCAATTGACATTTAAGTACAAGTTCACCAATTAGTTTTGCAGGGTCATCTATCGACATCTCAACTTGAAACCTGTCAATACTAATAGTTTTGACAGGATCATGCTAGGATTTTGATATTAATACACGCCCCATTGGTGATGCATTGTCATCATATTGATGATCATCCTCTTTCTCACTTTCTATTTCCTCTTTTTCTTGTTTATCTTCTTCTTCTTCCTCCTCATTTTAATTTTCCTCATCACCATCTACAAACAACGACCACCAACATCACCACCATGACCACCAACACCACAAACACCATCCAATAATACCAAGATAGTCAACGGAACACTATGACAAAAAATAGGGTTTTCTTGGGTTCTTCTTGCAATTTTACCATCAAAACACAAAATTGTAAATCCATTCTCAAATATAATACAACTAAAAGTCTTATTTTTCATCATTAACTTAAAATCCCTAATGTTTAGAAAAAATAACAAATATAGAACTCTTCTCGAACTCTGTTACCTAATAAAACAGAAAAACAATGGATACAAGCAAGAATGAAGTCGAAAATACCACCTATATGTTGAAAATGGAAAGAAAATTGATCTGTTGTGAAGGATTGAGCAATTTGTTGAGTAGTTGTTGTATGTATTATTTAGAGATACAAAAACTCAGGATTTGAAATGATGAAGCATTTTTCTCGTAAATGAATGATTTGTATGGGTTGATTTGTATTTTGGAAAAGAATGACAAGTTTTGAAATTGTTAATTTGGTCCGAATTGATCTGAATTATTTTTTTAAATTTTAAAAGATATACATAATTTTTAACCGTCTCATCATAATAAAGTGTATTAATTTCAACTGTAACACTGATGAATTTTAGGTATTAGCTTGATAATAAGGTAATAAGAATCATTTTAACTCAGAGTGATCGATCGATGACTCAAGTCGGGAGGAACACAATACCAACATCATGTAATTGCCAAAGACTCAATTGAAGTTGTAGTTGACCCTATGAACTCACCCCTAGTTCTATATTTATCAATTTAGGTATTATCTTGATAATAAGTTAATAAGAAATATTTCAACTCAGAGTGATCGATCGACAAGTCAGATCGGGAGGAAAGCAATACCAACATCATGCAATTGCCAAAGACTCAATTGAAGTTATAGTTGACCCTATGAACTCACCCCAAGTTCTAGCTAAATAAATTTAGGTATTACATTGATAATGACTTAATAAGAATTGTTTCAGCTCAGAGTGATCGATCGATGACTCAGGTCGGGGGAACGCAATACTAACATCATGCAATTGCACAAACTTAATTGAAGTTTTAGTTGACCCTGTGACCTCACCCCTAGTTCTAGCTAAATAAATTTAGGTATTTCCTTGATAATGATTTGAAAAGGATCATGTCAACTCAGAGTGATCGATCAATGACTCGGTTTGGGAGGAATACGATACTAACATCATGAAATTGCCAAAGACTCAATTAAAGTTGTAGTTGACCCTATGAACTCACCCTTAGCTCTAGATAACTAAATTTAGGTAATATATTGATAATAATTTAATAAGAATTGTTTCAACTCAGAGTGATCGATAGGCGACTCTAGTCGGGAGGAACGTAATACTAACATCATGCAATTGCAAAGACTCAATTAAAGTTGTAGTTGACCCTGTGAACTCACCCCTAGTTCTAGGTAAATCAATTTAGGTATTATCTTGATAATGAAGTATTAAGAATTGTTTCAACTCAGAGTGATCGATCGATGACTCAAGTCGGGAGGAACGCAATACCAATATCATGAAATTACCAAAAACTCAATTGAAGTTGTAGTTGGACCTATAAACTCACCCCTAGCTATAGATAAATAAATTTAGGTATTATCTTGATAATAACTTAATAAGAATCATTTCAACTTAGAGTGAACGATCGATGACTCAGGTCGGGAGAAACACAATGCCAATATCATAAAATTGCCAAAACTCAATTGAAGTTGTAGTTGACCCTATGAAATCAAACCTAGTTCTAGACAAATAAATTTAGGTATTATCTTGATAATGAGGTAATAATAATCAGTTCAACTTAGATTGATCGATCAATGACTCAGGTCGGGAGGAATGTAATGCCAACATCATGCAATTGCCAAAGAATCAATTGAAGTTGTAGTTGACCCTATGAACTCATCCCTAATTATAGCTAAATCAATTTAGGTATTAGCTTGATAATGAGTTAATAAGAATTATTTCAACTCAGAGTGATCGATCGACAACTCAGGTTGGGACGAACGCAATATTAAAATCCTCTATTTGCATAGACTCAATCAAAGTTGTAGTTGACCCTATGAACACACCCCTAGTTCTAGATAAATCAATTTAGGTATTATCTTTATAATTAGGTAATAAGAATTATTTCAACTCAGAGTGATCGATCGACGACTCAGGTCGGGAGGAATGCAATACCAATATTATGCAATTTACAAAGACTGAATTAAAGTTGTGGTTAACCCTATGAACTAATCCCTAGTTCTAGATAAATAAATTTAGGTTTTATCTTGATAATGAGGTAATAAGAATCATTACAACTCTGAGTGATTGATCGACTACTCGGGTCGGGAGGAACACAATACCAATATCATGCAATTGCAAAGACTCAATTGAAGTTGTAGTTGACCCTATTAACTCAACCCTAGTTCTAGTTAAATTAATTTAGGTATTAGATTAATAATGACGTAATAAAATCATTTTAACTTAGAGTTATCAATTGACGACTCAAGTTGGGAGGAACTCATACCAACATCATGCAATTATCAAAGACTCAATTGAAGTTGTAGTTGACCGTATGAACTCACCATTAGTTCTAAATAAATATATTTAGGTATCATCTTGATAATAATTTAATAAGAATCATTTCTACTTAGAGTGATTGATTGACGACTCAGGTCGGGAGGAACGCAAAACCAACATCATGCAATTGCAAAGACTCAATTGAAGTTGTAGTTGACCCTATCAACTCATCCCTAGTTGTAGCTAAATCAATTGAAGTTGTGGTTGAACATATGATATCAATTAAAATTTTATAAAATAAATATTCAACCTATTGCAACAGAAAACTTATGTAAGACCCCACAAAATCCAAAGCTTAATTCAGTCCATTAGTGCTTACTAAGGGGTCCCAGACTTAGAAAATTCTAGCTAAGTTTTCATACTTAGTTTATTTTTAGCCTTCGAAAGTTAGAAATCTCATTTTGTGACCTTAAAGTACTTTAAATGTCTATATCTTAGTTAATTCATGATCAAGGATGTCAATAGGGATTTTCGAATGAGTTTTAGATATTTTGGACCTCGTTTAGACCAAGTTCTAGTGTCCAAAATAGTGAATCAAAGTGATGTTAGAGCATCACGTCGTCCATCGCATCGACATATAAAATGTTTCTCAGCTCAAGTCAATTCTAGTGAGCCAACGCAATGTCAACTCGGCATTTTAGCTATCGCGTCGGTGCCAATGACGCGACGTGTCGACCAGCGCGTCGGTACCCAATTTTAAGTCATTAAAATAGTCACGACCCCAGGGTTATTTCAGTCCTTTTCCCACCCATATATATCCCTAAAACACGAGATTCAGCCATTATTAGCCAAAGTACACTTGGTTTCTCTCAAATTCTCTCAAGAACAAGCTTTAGGGTTCTTAGTTCAAGACTCGAAACTCAAAAATTTCACCGTCAATCTTCTTAAAGTCAAGTATTAAGGTATGCTAGATGTTGATTCATGGGTCCCTTCGACCTATGAAGTTCAAGAATCCCTTTTCTAAATTCAAAGATTATATATTTATGAGTTTTCATGAATTATGTGAATTGATATTCATGTTCATATTGTTGTTGGGTGTTGATTCATGTCTTAGATTACAAGTTTCAAGATTTGATACTGTTATGTGATGACTTACATAATATTCACGATAAACCCTTAAATTTGCAAGTGAGTTGATATAGCCATGATGATATAGATGTATTGATTGTTGTATGACCAAAGCATGCTCCCCATATGTTTGATAAAGAGCCTATGTGTATGAGATAGAGTCATTATAGCATGTTGACAAGAAATCTCCAATTATGTATAAGTTAATGCAAGCCAAGTATTTGATGAAAGACCTTACTGAATGAATCATAAGACATTAATATGCTTCTCTATACATTTACAAGTTTATGACTTTCATGTGCTAGATGAAATGCCTCATTGATTGTATTGTGAATGATAAACCATTGTCATGTTATTCAAGAATTGTCATTCTTTATATTATCTATGCTATCGAGTCCTTGGGGTATTAAATACCCGATAATTTAGCTATGTTCCTAGAGCCAATGTTAGTTTCAAGACAATCTCAGTTATGCCACAATCAGTAGAACTCAGTCAGTTACAGAACATAGGATAACTCAGTAACCTCAGTATTAGTCCAGTCCAACTCAGTAAATTAATTCAGAACTCAGTAGCATTTAGTCAGTTAACAAAATTCAGTTGTATTCCATCAGTCAACAGAACTCAATAACTTAGTTCATTTCAGTTAAACAGTACGATAAGTAATAGCTCAGCCAGGCCTAGTATGAACTAGGAAATTAGTTTAATATCTTTCAGTTGGGAGTAGGATTCAGAACCGAGCGAGCCTAGGGATGGGGGCATACCCATTAGTGAGGACTGGGTCCTTAGAAGAAATACCTAAGTTCCAAAACTACATAGGTAGCGTAGGTATGAGATATCACCCGTTAGATAGGATTGACATAATCAGAGATCACCCGCTAGTTTAGGACTGATCTAAGGGGTCACCCGTTAGATTAGAACTGACTCCATAGAAGTTGTCTTTACCCGTGGCACGGTACTGAAACCCTTCCAGCTGGGGGTATAGGTTGGACCCCTATTAATTCAAAAAGGGGTATGTCGGTTAGATGACTACCTCCCACAGTTTGAGTCTTAGTATTCAGAATAGAACTCAGATCAATATTATGGAAATTAGGACTATTAGACATAGTCACTCATCTCAGTAAATAACTTAGATAATTCTATAGATTCTGAGATCACCCGCTAGATAGGGTTGATCTCAGATTCAGTCAATTATTTTCATTATCAGTAGATTCAGAGATCACCCGTTAGATAGGCCTGATCTCAGCTTCAATCAATCAGATATCAGTATCAGCAGACTCAGTTATCAAAAATCCAGTTATTAGAATTTAGTATTCAGTGATACTACGATTTCAGTTATAGTTTATGCACTTCTGCCTGCATTCTCACTCAGTCATATTCACGTTACATAGTCAGTTATAGTTCAGGAATATGAACCCTTGCATTCAGCCTTACCTCATCTAGCATACTAGTACATTCTCATGTACTGACATATACTTTTCTTTTGTGCTATGGTGTCTTATACCATAGGTTTAGAAGCACGGGATCCCGAGCACCCTTAACAGTTTAGATTCAGCCAGCAGCAGTACACTTAACAGTGAGTCCTCATTATTCAAGGATGTTCCTTATTTTATTATTGCATTAGATTTAGCATTTCAGTATATAAAGTTAGTTGGGGGATTGTCCCATCAACTCCTTATTCAGACAGCTTAGAGGATTTTTCAAACTAGAGTACTTTCAGACAGTTGTTTTAGTTTTGGTATTGTTATACTTTATTCAGTTTTATTTCAGTATTAAACCTTATGGCATGTTTTCCACTAGTTTTTTGCATTTTATAGTATATTATATAATGCTCAGTTATAGATATTAGTCATGGGTTAGCTTGTGGTCCTTTGGGGTCATAAGCACCGTATAGTATCCGGGGTTCAGAATCCTGGCATTACAAACTTGGTATCAGAGCCTAAGGTTCAACAGTGTCCTAGGAAGTCTGAAAAGTTGCATCTAGTATATTCTTGTGCATGGGTGTGTTGTACGCCACTTTTATGTACAAGAGGCTATGAGATATTTACGGAACAATTTCCCTTTTTTCAGTATTCATGTCGTGTGAGTGAGCATAAGTTCTAGTAAAACCCTCAGTCTAATTTGTTTCTTCCTTTCATTTAAAGAATATGCCTCCTCGCAGAGCTAATGCCCGTATAAATAATAACCAACCACCTCAGGCTGCAAATCCTTTTAATGAGAATGTATTACATAAAGAGTTTCGGGCAGCTTTTCAGGCGCTAGCCCAAGCTGTGATAACAAATATTCAGGGTAACCATCAGGTTGCAGCCCCACCTTAGTAAGATGGGATTTATCCGCAGCCAAAATCAAAGATTTTGTGAGAATGAACAACCAAGAATTCTTTAGGTCAAAGGCCGGTGAGGACCCATAGTTTAATCTTAATGAGGTGAAGAAGATCACCCAAATTATGCATATGTCTGAAGAGGAGAGTGTAGAGTTGGCATCCTATAGTCTGAAGGATGTTGCTTATGATTGGGTAGTGATGTGGAAAAAGAATAGAGGGGAGGATGCAGCTCCCATGACTTGGGAGATATTTCAGGATGCATTCTTAGACAAGTTTTCCCCCTTGAGATAAAGAAAGCTAAGATAGAAGAGTTTATGAACCTGAGGTAGGGCTCTATGATAGTGAAGGAGTATTTCCTCAAGTTCAACCAATTGTCTAAGTATGCCCCTGACCAGATGACTAGCCCTAGAGCAAGCATGAGTAAGTTTATGACCGGTGTGTCTGGGTTGGTGGTTAAAGAGTGCAGGACTGCTATGCTCAATAAAGACATGGATATTTCTATATTGATTATGCAAGCTCAGCAAATTGAGGCAGAGAAAGCCAAGGAAAGAGAGAGTAAATAAGAGAGACAGAACAGGTAGTTTTATTTTTTCTCAGCCAGGGTCACAGAGTGGTAATTGTTCTCAGCATAGTCAGAAGTTTTCAGTCCCAGCTCCCCCTTTAGCTAGTGCACCAGTACCAAAGTTCAGTAATGAAAATCATGATGGGGCACCAAGCTCCAAAACCCAGGGTAGTGTGAGAAGTGATCGTACCTATCCTCTTTATAAAGAGTGTGGTAGGAATCACCTAGGTGCATGTAGAGAAGGCAGCGAGTTATGTTATGGATGTGGTAAACCAGGCCACAGGCTGCGGGAGTGTAGAGTTTTGGCTTAGAGGGTTAAAGATTTTCATCAGTAGGTTACCACTTCGAGTGCCACTAGTGGTTAGCATCAAAATAGATTTTATGCACTTTAGGCTCTCCATGATCAAGAAAGTTCCCCTAACATAGATTCGGGTACATTATGAGTCTTTAATCTTCATGATATGCTTTGTTAGATCCTTTTCTCCCAGTTGATCTTAAGTTTTCAGCATGAGTCAGTCAGTAAAGCCGCAATTCAGTTTAGCAGTCAAGCAGTCAAATTTGTATGGTTTGTTTTTCCCATCTTTCCATCTAGTCATATTATTAGAAATCTTAGGAATGTAACTATTCCCAGATAGAATATCCTAGTAGTTGTGAGTTTAGCTCAGTTCATGAATCATACATTAGTTTCAGATCCCAGATATTCAATCACGATTTAGTTCATAGGTGCCCTGTGAATTGCCCTAGTATCTCAGTGAAGTAAGCATTCTTAGAGGGACATAGTGTCCCAAGGGGGAGATACCCTATGATTTCCCCGATGCTTTCACGTCCTTAAACCCATAGAGTTTCACGTTAAGATTTTCCTTACAAACTCGATATCAGTCACCATTCCATATTCAGCCATGCATTCATGAGTCAGGTATCCATGCATTAGATATGCATGTCTAGTATGAAATTTCAGTAAATTAGTAATGTCAGTTATATAGTCATGCTTAAGATGTTCATGTCCAATAAGAAAGTTCAGTCTATCAGAAATTTCAGCTTTGTCAGTCTTATTCAAGGATGAATATTCCCAAGGGAGAGATATTGTAAGACCCCACAAAATCCTAAGCTTAATTTGGTCCATTAGTGCTTACCAAGGGGTCCCAGACTTAGAAAATTCTAGCTAAGTTTTTAGAATTAGTTTATTTTTAGCATAAGAAAGTTGGCAATCTCATTTGGCGACCTTAAAGCCCTTTAAATGTCTATATCTTAGTTAATTCTTGATCAAGAATGTCAATAGGGATTTTAAATGAGTTTTGGATTTTTTGGACCTTGTTTAGACCAAGTTCTAGTGTCCAAAATAGTGAGTCGACGCGATGTTGGCACGTCACGTCGTCCATCACATCGACAGATAAAATGTTCCTCATCTCAAAGCAATTTCTAGTGAGCCAACGGAATGTCGATGCGGTGTGTTGGCTATCGCGTCAGTGCCAATGACGTGGTGCATTGACCATCGTGTCAGTACCCAGTTTCCAGTCATTAAAATAGTCACGACCCCAGGGTTATTTTAGTCTTTTTCCAAGATCTATATAGCCCTAAAACACGAGATTCAGCCATTATTCACCAAAGTACACTTTTTTTCACTCAAATTCTCTCAAGAACAAGCATTAGGGTTCTTAGTTCAAGACTCAAAACTCAAGAATTTCACCGTCAATCTTCTTAAAGTCAAGTATTAAGGTATATTAGATGTTGATTCATGGGTCCCTTCCACCCATAAAGTTAAAGAAACCCTTTTCTAAATTCAAAGATTATATATTTATGAGTTTTCATGAACTATGTGAATTGATATTCATCTTCATGTTGTTGTTGGGTGTTGATTCATGTCTTAGATTACAAGTTTCAAGATTTGATCCTAGTATATGATGACTTACATAATATTCATGATAAACCCTAAAATTTACAAATGGGTTGATGTAGCCATGATGATTTAGATGTATTGATTGTTGTATGACCAAGGCATACTCCCCATATGTTTGATAAAAGGCCTATCTGAATGAGATAGAGTCATTATAGCATGTTGACAAGAATTCCCCAATTATGTATAAGTTAATTCATGCCAAGTATTTGATGAAAGACCTTATTGAATGAATCATGAGAAATTAATATGCTTCTTTATACATTTACAAGTTTATGACTTTCAAGTGCTAGATGAAATACCTCATTGATTGTATTGTGAATGATAGACCATTGTCATGTTATTCAAGAATTGTCATGCTTTATATTATCCATGTTATTGAGTCCTGGGGGTATTTAATTCCCAATAATTTAGTTGTGTGCCTAGAGCCAACGTCAGTTTCAAGACAATCTCAGTCGTGCCACAATCAGTAGAACTAAGTCAGTTACAGAACACAGGATAACTCAGTAACTTCAGTATCAGTCCAGTCCAGCTCAGTAAATTAATTTAGCACTCAGTAGCATTCAGTCAGTTAACAGAATTGAGTAGTTTTCCATCAGTCAATGGAACTCGGTAACTCAGTTCAGTTCAGTTAAATAGTATGATCAGTAACAGCTCAGTCAGGCCTAGTATGAACTAGGAAATCAGTTCAATGTTTTTCAGTTGGGAGTAGGATTCAGCACCGAGCGAGCCTAGGGATGGGGGCACACCCGTTAGTGAGGACTGGGTCCCTTGAATAAATCTCTAAGTTCCAGAACTACGTAGCCAAAATATGTATAAGATATCACCCGTTAGATAGGACTGACATACTCAGAAATCACCCGCTAGTTTAGGACTGATATCAGGGGTCACCCGTTAGATTAGGACTGACTCTATAGAATTTGTCTTTATCCGTGGCATGTTACTGAAACCCTTCCAGCTGGGGTTACAAGTTGGACCCCAATTAGTTCAGAAAGAGGCATGTCTGTAAAATGACTACCTCCCACAGTTTCAGTCTTAGTCTTCTAAATAGAACTCAGATCAGTATTATAGAAATTAGGACTGTTAGACACAGTCACTCAGTTCAGTAAAGAACTTAGATAGTTCTATAGATTCAGAAATCACCCGAAAGATAGGCTTGTGATACGTCCAAATTAGAACTTTTATGAGAGCGTAAGCGATCATTGTCAAATATATAATCCAACTAGGTCGGGGTTGAATCCCACAGGGAATATGGTGTTAATTAAGTTGTATGAAGATTAGTTGACTTTTAATCATTTGTTTCAATAAAACAAATGGGGGGATTTGATGCAGTTTAAAAATTAATGGCTTCAGTTTAACAAGATGTAATATGTGTAGTAGTATTCAAATTCAGAGAAATAGCAAGCTAGGGTTATGTCCACCTTGTAGTTTTCAATGCTTTCTAACTATGGCTTTAACTAATTCATACATGCATTATGCTTACAGAGAAATTTATTGCATTTAATAACATAATCCTAGTGTTTCTCAACCATCAAGGACTAATTCACTTCAGTTCTCTCGAATAAAAAATGTTTACAAAAACAATACGAAATCTCCAAGTAGTTAATCTTGTTAAGGATTTAACATATGAAATAGGGGTTGGCAATCATATTTTCTTGTCACTACTCTCTTTTCCTAACCTCCACCTTTCTATCGAACAAGTTGAGTTGTAAGGGACATCTTCTATGTTTGCAATCACGAGAATTCAAGATAAATAAAGAGAGTATGATGTAGACAAATCAATGCATAATGAATTCAAAAACCCAAAGTAATAGATTGTATTCTATAAGGCTTCCATAACCCTAACTAATAAACTTAGCTACTCATGAGTAAAACGGAAATCACAATAGAAATATTCATCATACCAATGAGTGAACCCGATTTTTGATGGAGAAGAAGTTGCGTTTCTCCCTTAGTGCTAAGACGCCACTCTCAGTGCAAAATAATACAGAATAATGAATAATACGTGACTTTTCAGCATCAAGTAGTTTTAATAACTTTTCCCTCATAATTTCCTCCTAAGTCCCTAGACTAACTCTAAATGACAAATTAGTCTTGGATATAGTTTTTAGGCACCACATTTGGTCCAGACTGCTACTCTCTCTTGTGTCATATGCCATCCGCATTCCATATTCCCATTATGTCTCCATATACCTCATTAATACCTGAAATCATGCTAATCACATCGGTTAGCTCAATTACATAGAAGTAGAGTAAAAACATAAGAAACTTGACACTTTGTTCTCCAAAATTAGCTAAAATATGGATAAGTTATGGTGCTTAGGCATATAAATACACCCAAGATCACCACCCCACACTTAAAGCTTTGTTCATCCTCGAACAACTTATCCATTTATGCATTCTACACAATTCTTAACATCCATGAAGGAAAAATAAGATGTTCAAATAGGCTCACACAACAATTATGAACAAGAAGTAAATTCATGGATCATTACTAGAGACAACCTACCCTCAAGAATAGACTCATTAAGTTGGTAAATTCATGCATACCGTTTAATTGAAGAAATCATATAAATTACCCAACCTTCATCAACCATGTTCCCTCACAACAAAAAAGTTACACATAATCACTCACAATCATGCAATTTATAACAATATGGATATAAGAATTAAGTTGTGCTCACTCTCACAAAGAATTCTCAAATTACAACTGATGACCATATGCTTTCCCTTAGCGTAATGCTCCACTAATATCAGAATGCTAAGATTAGGATCAAATAGGTCTTTTACAGTTTGTAATGCAGGCTAAAGGATGGGTAGGAACTATTTTGTCCAAAAATAGTGACTATCTTCCCTAAACACTTTAATACACTAAATTATACAACTAAGACCAATTTCTAACAACCAATTTACACTATTTTCATCTATCCATATCTTTTATTTTCACCCCACCTCATTAAACTCAATTAATAACACTCTGGTAGAAGTATGCAACCCTTTTAAATATTTTTTTTGCACCCATTCACATTATGCACCACTATGATAGCCACCCTCAACTTAAGCGCTTTCCCTTAGTTAAGGTGCACAATGTCCAAGAAGGACCAAGGACAAAACAGATTCATTGTAACATGTCCAGGATAAAATTTGGAACTTTTTCAAAAAAATTTGCTACTCTCAACTACATCAATTGCACACACCAATAACTAGACTTTGGGGCATCAATTTTACTTTTTTTCCTCTTATTGTCAAACTCCTAACTCAAATTGATTTTACATTAAAGCGCTTAGGAGGTTTTGGATCAAATTACGGTATATTAAAGAATGGGTTAGGCTACATATGAGGCTAACAAAACAACAAGCTAAAGGCTCAATGGGGAAACGTAAGATAATGTGCAAAGGTAGGTCAAAAGAAGGCATGAACAATGGTTGTCAAAGAAATGTCTAAATCAACTCCTAAACTCACAATCTTTATTTCTCTTGGCACAGACACCAGGAAAGTTCTAGCATCTATTGGAATAAGGAATATACAATAGTCTTACATACTCTTGGCATATGATCAACTCAATTAGGAGAATTATAGATTCTCGACCCAATAATTAAATGAATTCGAATAAAACCAATAATCACAACAAGAGTCACAACTCGAGCCTGGGTGTTTCAAACGTAATGATCCATCACATACTTATGTTATAATGTCATGTGATCCATAAGAACAGATAGATGCAAGTAAATGATTAATTTTCTCTTAACACGGTCATCATCCATCCATCATCGAGAAAAACACCTAATTATGACTAAATCAAACAAACATCTAACAAGAAACAAACTAAATGAAATGACTAATCCTATCAAAGAAGTATACTAAGGAGAAGGTACTAATTTCTTTCAAAAAAAAGTAGCAAAGTAACCAACCACCCCACATTTAATCTAGGCACTGTCCCTAGTGAAAATAACAAGATAAACAACCTGGCTAGTAGTACTCTTCATCCACATTAGGAGTCATGCCACCTGCATGGAGATCATCATCAAAGATATTTTTCCTATATTCATCACATCATCCACGTCAGCCACACATAATAAAACTAACTACAATTAAGATGAAGGTGGTGAAGTCACCACTCCACACTTAATTTGTTAGTATAAACCAATTAAGTATTATTATCGGGTACTCAGGCTTTGCCGACATACACTTTGACATGGTGCACCAACATTAGTCACAATACAATTCACTCACTTTAATTCCACCAATTTTACTTCAATGAAACAATTTTTGAACAAAGTTATGCCTTAGAGATTCAACATATCAATATACACAAAACACCATCACTTTCACACGATTTAACCATCACCATGTTCCATCAAGTAAGTTGTGAAATAATGGCCACACAACTAAACTACGTTAGTCATGAACAATTCAATCACATGCAAAAGCTCAAAGTACTACAACAATGGTGTCTACTACAACAGTGATGTTTATCTTCCCAAGATACTCAAAACCTCTCTTTGACATATCCATGGAAAGAATTTAATCCATGATCCTCAAGAAACCAATTAACAACTACAACATAAAGTCACGACACTTAAGGATTAAGAAAAGAAAAAACTTACCTTGAAGATGAAAGATTAAGGAAAGAAGGGAAAAATTTGTGAGATTGTTAAGAAAAGAGTAATTTTGAAGGACAAAGAGAATGGTGAGAGAGGAATCTTGTACAAATTAGTGGTGAAATAAGGATGAATTTTGGCATTTAGGGTGTGGAGTCTATTTAAAGAATGAAATCTGGGTCGGGTTGACCCGGACCCGGTTTGAGGTTGAGTGTTATGTTGAAGTGGGTTGGGTATGCGACGCACAATGATTGGCATATTTTGAAGTGTGCGTCACATTTGGCATCGCACAAGTAAAAAAGTGAGCCTATGCGGTATGGTTGGCGTTGCACATGTTATCGCACAAGGGTAAGTATGCGGCGCCCAAGTTATCGCCTATATTAGACAATGCGCCGCACAAGTGATCGTCTACCTTAGGCAGTGAACTTATCCCTTATGTTAAGCATCACATAATCCATCGCCTAACTATATGTGTATGTCGCCTAAGGTATCGCAGAAGTTGACTTAAGCGCCGCATAGGCAGTCACCAACTTAAAACAGTGAGGGTGTGCGGTTGGGTATGCGATGCACAAGGTATCACCTAAATCAATCACAGCATGACGCTTAAGTTGACTTAGGTGCCGCACAATGTAACGCCTATGTGAGGAAGTAAGCTTAGGCTATGTCTTAGGCGATGCCTTTTCCATCGCCTATGTAAACTTTTGCATCACACACCCTGTAGTACACTTAAAATTAGACGCCATGCACGCTATTCTTCATATAAAACATTGAGAAGGGTCCATACCACGGAACTTTTGAAGTCAGATTAACATAATTTGAGTTACAACTCTAACAGGAATCATGAATCGAGCCTTAACATTTGACCAATCCAACTTACCTGTAATGTTGTTGTTACTCCTAAACTTACAACCTTTGATATGGCTCAATTCCAAATCAAATTTGGTACCAATCACCTCCTTAGTACTTCATGCACCTATAGTTAATCAAAAACAATTGAAGATGATTCGAAGGATGGGTTGCCTCCCACCAAGCACCGTAGTTTTAGTCGTGGCTCGACTCTTATTTTATATTTTTATTTAACATGATAAAATGAAAATAAAATCATGGGTTACCTCCCATGCAGCGCCTGATTTAATATCATGGAACGAATCGATTATCTTAACTACTCAAAATTCATCAAGATACATCGATGATACTATTAGTACCTTATTTGTTAGATCAAGAAAATGCTTTATTCAAGTCCAGCCACTTTGAAGTCACTCATATCCTTGATTTCAAGTTCAACCAAACCAGCTATGGTCTCCTCAGTAGACTTATCCTTAACTGGTACATCTAGCTCATTGATGATAGGCGTATTTACACGCCTAAAGCACCTTAATTTACCCATATTTTAGCTAAGTTTTGAGAACAAAATATATAATTCATGCACTTTTAGTCCTTTTTCCTGTAAGTGAGCTAACAAACGTGATTAGCATGTTTTCAGGTATAAACGATGAAGATCCCAGCACTTTATGGATAACTTGACGCCCAAGGAAGCTTCACGAAAGAAGGAAAGCAGCGTTTGGACGCCTATGGACTGAAAGTGATGCATGGATAACTTGTCCCGGGCAAAAATAACATTTCTAAAGACTTTGGGGATCAACAGTAACTTAGTAGGATTAGGATAAGGATGCAGTAACCTAGTAGGATTAGGATAAGTACGCAGTAGCCTAGTAGGAATAGGATATGGGTGTTATAAATACCCTATGTTGCTGAAGTTTTTATTATTATCTCTCTCCATTCGAATAATTCATTCAACTCTTACAATTCGATTCACTCATTAATTCATTCAACCCTTACAATTCAACTCATTCATCCTATTTTCTATTCAATTCTATTTTCTTCGACATTTAGTACTATTCACGTTACTTTCTGACAGAGAAAGCATGACCCTTGTGACCAACGTAAGATCATGATGATGTTTATTGTGATCTCCGTTGCAATCATGAGTAGCTAAACTTCTCTATTGGGGTTATGGAAGCCTTATGAGATACTATCTATTGCTATGAGTTTGTGAATTCGTGACACGTATGCTGCTTATATCATTACTCTCTTCATCTTAATCTAAATTCTAGTAGTTGCAAACATATAGAATACGCCAGTATAGCATTAACTTGTTCGAAAGAAAAGTTATATGTCTGGAAAAGAGATAATGTCAAGGTAATAGGGCACCAACCCCTGTTAAAAAGTTAGTGCCGTAACTGGATTAACCTCTTGGAGAATTTGTATCGTTAGATACGCTTTAAGATCGAAAGAGTTAAAGTGAAATAATCCTTGATGGTCGAAAGACGCCTGGATATACCATAGAATACAATTCTCTATAAGCACATGCATGTCTGAATTCCGCATAACTCATAGCCAATAGAGATGTATAACTCATAAGGTGGACATAACCCCAACTCTCAATTCTCATTGGTTAAACATATTACTGAACATTCTTTCCTTTTTACTTTGCTATTTTCCATTTTTACTCTACTATTTTGTTACATTATTGCATGCTACAAAATCCCCCCCTTTTACGAGACTTGCACCAAAAGTCTAATAATCTTTGCTTACTTAGTAACTGGCTATTCTCTGTGGGATCGATACCCAACCCAATTGGGTTATATATTTGACAACGACTGCTTACACTCTTACGAGAGCTGTAGTTTGAGCGTTATCACTCATCTTCATACAATACTTCAACAATCGAGAAGATACCCATCTCCCTTTGTTGTTTAATGGACTGACATACTTCAAAAGTAACTTCTTTCTCGTTGATCCTAAATTTTAGCTCATTCAGCTTCATGTCAACTAACACTCTCCCAGTTGCTAAGAACGTCCTACCCAAAATTATGGGTACTTCAAAGTCCACTTCATAATCAAGAATTACAAAGTCGGCGGGAAATATAAAATCGGCAAATTTTACAAGTACATCGTGTAGAATCCCAATTGGCCTTTTTACCAATCTATCCTCCATTAGAAGCCGTATATTGGTGGGTGTAGGATCTCCCAAACCCAATTTCTTGAAAAAAACCAATGGCATAAGATTTATACTTTCCCCAAGATCATAAATGGCCTTAGCAAAATCTAGAGACCCAATCGTACAAGGGATGGTGAATGCTCCTGGGTCTGCCTTCTTCTGCACCAGTGACCTTGTAGAAATAGCACTATAATGATGGAGATTATCTACCAGTTTGTAGATTACCATTATTTTGTTTATCACAAGATCTTTCATAAATTTAGCATATCCTAGAATCTACTCAAGTGCTTCAACTAAAGGCATGTTCACTATCAATTGCTTCAACATAGCCATAAATTTATTAAACTTGCCTTTATCTTCTTTCTTCTTTAATTATTATGGAGATGGGGGTGGTGGCCTTAGTATTTTAACTGGAGAAACTTTACCTCCTTTCTTATGTCTTGCTCCACATCACTAACATGCTTCGGCTTAGGTGGTCATTCCACTTCCACACTCTTATTTTCCAATCCTCCCAACTCTGTAGGAACCACTAAAGATTCCTCAATTATCTCCCAATTTATTTAGACCGCATCAGTATGAGAGAATGCTCCCAATCCTGGACTAGATAACATCTTAATGCTCCTAGTGGTAATATCCATACACGATCCATCAGTCCTCAGATTCAAAACTGTATCACTTGGTAGAGTCTTATTTTGTCTTTAGTTGAATGTTGTGGATAATTGGCTCATCTGCTTCTCCAGTTGTTTAATAGCAGTTGAGTGCGAATTTACTAGTTGAATCATGGAAGATATGTCACTCTTCATCGTAGTCACACCAGAATTGGTCGCCTCAACTCCCTTTAATAGTTTTTCCATCATGTCTTCCATGGACATTTTGCCTGAACTGGTGGCAGTATTATCACGGCTTCCAGGAGGTACATACAGTCCACTCCTATTACTTTTATTCTTCCAACCCCCTTGATGGTTCCAACCTTGGTTTTCTTGACCACCGATCTAAAAACTCCTGGTTATGCAAATAGTTATCCTCTTCCTCGGCGTTTGATTCAGCTCCCTTACCATGGGACCCCACAACTTTTACCTTTTCTACATTCCCTAATAGAAAATATTTCATGAGAAGATCTATCTTGGTTATCATGTGAACCATATCCTGATCACATTCCTCTTCTCTCCTATGCTGCTCTGCTGATATTACACTAGATCCAATATTGTTTTCTACCATAGAATCTTTTGTATGCTAAGCTCTACTTATCTTAGCCATTCTTTCTAACATGTCGCAGCCTCAATAAAGGTGAGATCCATAAAATCTCCTCCTGCAGCATTATCCACTATTGGCTTTATAAGTGAGTTCAAAGCTCTGTAGAATGTTTCCATCAAGTATTCATCAGTCATCTTATGGTTTGGGTATTGAGTCAACTTCTTTTTAAACCTCGTCCAAGTCTCATGCAAAGATTCATTATCCAATTACCTAAAGTTGTTGATCTCATCCCTCAACTGTAACATTCTGGAGTGCGAAAAGAACCTTTCTAGGAAAGCTTCTTTCAATTGCCTCCAGTTTGTTATAAAATTAGGAGACAGCTCATTCAACTATATAGTTGCCTCTCCAAACAAAGATAGTGGGAACAATATCAAACGAATAGCATTTTGTCCCGCTCCAGTACTGATGAAATATTGATGAAATTTATCAAATGTAGATTTAGATCATCACCAGGTAATCCACGAAAGAGCCCTTTCAAATTCAGTAGCTAGATCATAGTACTGGTGATGTTGAATTTCACCCCAAGAGCTAGTGGTGGTGGAATGATTGCCCCTGTAGCTCCAGATCTATCTAAATCATCCTCATTGTTGTCAATATCAAACTGCACAGATTGGTAGTCTAGTCTTCCTCTAAATGGACGATTTCAATTTACAGGTGCAACTACTCCCGCTGCACGCCTCCTATTAGTTGGGTCAATTAAATCATCATCTCCCAGGTCCTCTTCATCTAGATTAGGTACCTGACGTGAGTTATCTGCATTCTGTTGATTTAATTGAGTATTAGCCAAAGAAGCTAATCTTTTAGCTTCCTATTGTTAGTCATTCTTTTAATGAGACGAGGTTCATGATTGAAGGGTAATAATAATTCTCCTAAACTTCTAGTTTATGGCATAAACAACAATGAGCCTATAACAAACAAAAACAACAAATAAATATAAAATAAGGAAACATGACTAATAGTCAATTAACACACATAAACTCAATCGACAATCGTATTCCCCAGAAACGGCGACAAAATTTGATACGCCCAAATTACAACTCTTTTACAAGAGCGTAAATGGTCGTTGTCAAACATATAACCCAACTAGGTTGGGGTCGAATCCCACAGGGAATATGGTGTTAATTAAGTTGTATGCATATTAGTTGAATTTTAATCATTTGTTTTCATAAAACGAAAGGGGGATTTGATTCAGTTCACAAATTAATGGTTTCAGTTTAACAATATGAAATATGTGTAGTAGTATTCAAAGTCAGAGAAATAGCAAGCTAGGGTTATGTCTACCTTGTAGTTTTCAATGCTTTCTAACTTTGGGTTTTACTAATTCATACATGCATCATGCTTATAGAGAAACATATTGCATTTAATAACATAATCCTAGTGTTTCTCAACCATCAAGGACTAATTCACTTCAATTCTCTCGAATCAAAAGTGTTTGCAAAAACAACATGAAATCTCCAAGTAGTTAATCCTGTTAAGGCATTAACATATGAAATAGGGGTTGGCAATCCTATTTTCTGGTGACAACTTTCTTTCCATAACCTCAACCTTTCTATCAAACAAGTTGAGTTTTAAGGAACATCCTCTATGTTTGCAACCAAGAGAATTCAAGATAAACGATGAGAGTATGATGTAAACAAATCAATGCATAATGAATTCAAAAACCCAAAGTAATAGATTGTATGCTACAAGGCTTCCATAACCCTAACTAATAAACTTAGCTACTCATGAGTAAAATGGAAATCACAAAATAGAAATATTCATCATACCAAAAAGTGAACCCAATTTTTGGTGGAGAAGAAGAAGTTGCGTGTCTCCCTTAGTGCTAACCCGCCACTCTAAGTGCAAAAATAATACAAAATAATGAATAATATGTGACTTTTCAGTATCAAGTAGTTTTAATAACGTTTCCCTCATAATTTCCTTCTAAGTCCCTAGAATAACTCTAAATGACAAATTAGTCTTGGACATAGTTTTTAGGCATCACATTTGGTTAAGACTGCTACTCTCTCTTGTGTCATATGCCATCCGCATTCCATAGTCCTATTATGTCTCTATCTACCTCATTAATACCTGAAATCATGCTAATCACATCGGTTAGCTCAATTATATAGAAATAGAGTACATAAGAAACTAGGAACTTTGTTCTCCAAACTTAGCTAAAATATGGGTAAGTTATGGTACTTAGGCGTATAAATACACCCAAGATTAGCTTGATCTCAGATTTTGTCAATTATTTTCATTATCAGTAGATTCAGAGATCACTCGCAGGATTGGCCTGATCTCAGCTTCAGTCAATCAGATATCAGTATCAGTAGACTCAGTTAATAGAGATCCAGTTATTAGAATTCAGTATTCAGTGATACTATGATTTTAATTATAGTTTATGCACTCATGCCTGCATTCTCACTCAATCATGTTCACATTACGTAGATAGGTACAGTTCATGTATATGAACCCTTGCATTCAGCCTTACCTCATCTAGTATACTAGTACATTCTCACGTATTGATGCATACTTTTCTCTTATGTTATGGTGTCTTATACCATAGGTCTGAAGCACGAGATCTTGACCACCCTTAGCAGTTCAGATTCAGCCAGCAGCAGTGGACTTAGTAGTGAGTCCTCATCATTCGAGGATGTTCCTTATTTTATTAATGCATTAGATTTAGTATTTAAGTAGATGGAGTTAGTTTGGGGATTGTCCCATTAACTTCTTATTCAGACAGTTTAGAGACTTTTTCAGACTAGAGTACTTTCAGAAAGTTTTTTAGTTTTGGTATTGTTATACTTTATTCAATTTTATTTTAGTATTGAACCTTATGGCAAGTTTTCCAGCAGTGTTTTGCATTTTACAGTATATTATCTAGTTCTTAGTTACAGATATCAGTCATGGGTTAGCTTGTGGTCCTTTGGGGTCATAAGCACCATGTAGCGTCCGGAGTTCAGAATATGAGGTGTTACACCTTCATCTATTAGAATTTATCAAATTGATTAAGTCACCTGTTGCAATAGATTAACTATCCGTTGTAAATTATCAAATAAGTGTTTCTATCTATTACGATAGATGACTGAGCCATTGGAAATTTTCAAACAGAAATTGTCATCTATTGTAATAGATGACTTATATGTTTTAAGATCTTTTTTTATTTTAAAGCAATTCCTAATTTCCTGTCTGAGATTAAAAAAAAGATATAATACTAAGGCGGTAAAAAATATTACTTGGATAACTCAAAAATCTCCTCCTCGAGTAGTCTTATCGTGTATTTTCAATGTCGTCATCTCCTCGTTCCCCTCAAAGTTATTAATGAATATTTAAAACCTATCTCTAGAATTCTCTCTCTTTCAGTCATAAATTAACTCAACTCATCTCTCTTCTTTATTTGGAATTCTCTTCCTCTCCTGTTTAGGGTAATCATAACTGTCTCTTTTTTCCTCTTTTTGCTCTTCTCTTTCACATGAGGATCCTTTTCGATCTCAACCAATTAATATATTTTCTCAACTGAAAAGGGTGTTCTGATCCCTTTGCTTTTTGGACATTGCAGGTATGGTTTACTATTGCTATTCCCTTCTCGTCTTCTTCTTTTTATGTTATTTAAATTAGTTATTTACAACTGTTGTTATTATTGATTTACCCATTACCAGTGTCATAACCCGAGCCAGGGCCCTAGCTGCGATGGGCATCCCGAACCATGAAGGCCCGAGAGACCCCTTAGCATGTAATCATAAGCATAATCCATACATAAATCAAAGTACGGAAGATATAATAATATTCAACGGAGATTCATTGTGATAAAAACTGTGCCAAGAAAATTATGACAATACAATACTCAACTCTAGTCTATGAAACCTCTAATGAAAGCTAACTATCTAGATCGGGACAAAGCCCTCGGCTGGACCATATTTTGAAAAACTCAAAGTATAAGTAAATGCCTTCCAAAAGATGGGTGGCTCACCCATTTCTGGCATATCCCAAGTGTAATACTAATGTGATGGACCATGGAACTATACCGCAAAACCTGAAATATAGTGGGTCAATACACAAGGTACTGGTGTGTAGAACAATCAAAAAACAAAATACCTTTGTACATCATAAGTGAAAGCATTTCATAAAAATATGTCATCATAAAACATTTGAAAATACATGGGAATAATTTGATAAGGATCAAAACATTCCTTGAAATCATGACTTAACTATTTTTGTTACTCCTGAGCTAGATGGTACTCCCTACAAGTCTGAAATCCTATGAGCTATATGGGATACGCCCTTGACTCAATGGCCAAGCCCCCAATTGAAGTTTGTCACAAGGCTTGGTGTATTAGTAAGGGAAACACGTAAGACCACAAAGCAGGGTTCCATAATTCCCAATCAAATCAACATGTTATGGTAGTGCACAAGACCACAAAGCATGGCTCCTAACCATAGTCCCAATTTGGGATGACATGAATCAATGTACACAAGATCACAAAGCAGGGTACCATAATTCTTATGTCGGCAAATCACAATATCCAACATTGAGTTTTCTAACTCATGCTTTATTGGGGTAACCATCAAACTCTTTTTAAGCCCAATTATTACCTCTTAAAAATCAACATACATCATGTTTATAAACAGTTCTTTTCTCAATCTGTTAAGGGCATATCACATAGGGTTTCATACCCAGACTTACAAGTCATTCATATCATATCAATTCCACATCCCTTCTCATTCAAAATATGCAAATGACCACCAAAAACATTTAAACATAATATGAGAGAGTCTTAGATTCAAAACACATGAAAAGTCATGAAAATTACTCTTTTTTCAATTCTTTAGAAAGGAGTGGTCATCTCTTTCATCTATTTCATACAAGCTCTTTATTAGGATATATGAGCATTTATAAATCAAAGAAAAACCCTTCTCAATATTTCATAAAGCAGTAACAATCCACAAACATTGGCAAAACACTTAAACTCAACTTTCAACCGTGTATATAAATAATCCACGACATTGTCAAATAATAGATTTCATAACAAAAGAGGGAATTTATATAAACATTGATCTCATACATCTTTCAAATCCATAACATGTGTATACATAAAAACAAAGTAAGTTTGGGGAAACAACCTCACAATTTATGCAAAATTTCATCATAAAATGGATTTACAACACATGTTCTTCACCCAATTCAACATCCACTTCGTGTAGAAAACAATATAAATTTAAATTTTGTTTGAACAATACATTTTTATGAAATGAAGCATAGGATATCCCCACGTACCTTATCAATGAAGAAATCGCAAAGAAATTGACCCTTTAAGCTTGAATTCCTTAACTTTAGGTGGTTTCTCCGCTTTTGATTTAGGGAAGATGATTTGGGGATTTTTGAAGAGGAAAATAATGTGTTTTAGCATTTTCATTCATCTATAAGTGTTTAGGGACTGTTATGGGACGTGAAAGGACCCTATTGCCCTTAAAATAACACAAAAACGGAGCCTTTATGCCGCTATGCTTTGATTGGGCATCTCATGCCCCATCACCTAAGGCCAGGCTAGGAACTACATGCCCCGTATCCTAAGGCCAGGATAGGCTCTACATACCCCATCGCACAGACTAGACAGTTCCTCATTCAAACAATCATAACTTTTGACTTCGAACTTGGATTGACGAATGGTCGGTGTCATTGGAAATAAGACTTGAAGGGATTTAATTTGATATCTAGTAGGCCACTTGAATATTTATATAATAGGAGAGATAGTTGATGGAAGTTGACCAATGTAAAATTGTTAACTAAAAATCAATCGATCGGAAAGTACTCAACTTAACTTTTAAGCTAAGAGATTCTTGTGGTGTATATTCATCTCCAAGAATGTTTCCACACTAAGGAAATGTTATTCACACTTATATATAAGTAGAAACCATTGATTTCAGGTCTATATACATAGGAAAAATGGTTCAACCTTATCCAAAAAATGTGGGGTAGTACATTATCTCCCTCTTAGGTCATTTGTCCCCGAATAATGGGTAGGGACTTGTTGAAGCTCTAAGAGCATGGAATAAAGAACGTAACCTCATATTGCAAATTTTTCCTCAACATAATATGCAAAGCAATCAAAGAGCTTCATGATATCCCCTAGTGAAAAGTGTAAGCACAAAGCGTGAGATAATAAGAATTGACATAGAGATGACCTTGTATATGAGATCTAGGGATCATAATCATCAAATCATAAGGAATGAGTTCATTTGGTGATCATAGGCCTGATTTACACAGGTACTAATCATGAAATAAGGATTCTGTAACACCTCGAGTCTGTACCCTGGATGCTACACGGTACTCATAATCATGAGGGACCACTAGCTAACCCATAACTGGTACCTTCTGCAATAACTGAATAATAATATGGTAATTATATGGAAAGTAGGCAAAAACTTTCCATAAGGTTCAAACTGAAAGTAGATACTGAATATTGATACATCTATCTAAAATACACTAGTTTGAAGAGCCTCTATAGTCTGAACAAGGAGTTTATGGGACAAGTCCCCAACTAACTCTGACTACTAAAATAAATTAAGTACTAAAATACTGAAATAATGTTTTTCCTCAAACTATGAGGACTCACCACTAAGTCTACTACTGATAGATCAGGCTACTAAGTATGATCTAGAGCCCGTGCGTCTGAACCTATGATATACGACATCATAGCGTAAAAGATAAGTATGCGCCAGTACTTAGAATGTACTGGTATGCTAAGTGAGGTAGGATGAGATGCATAGGTTCATATGCATGAACAATAATGAATGAATAACATGAGTATAACTGAATGAGAGAATATACATGAAATACGTAAACTATAACTGAGGTCATGGTAACACTGGATACTACGTTTTGAATTACTGATTTACTGATATTTGAGATTACTGATACTGTCTATCTGATAGCTGAGTGATTGTATCAGACAGTCCTGATTTTAAAGAGCTGGTTTGAGTTCGATACTGATCTAAGTGATTGTATCTGACAATCCTTACTCTGTAGAACTAAACTGAGTTCTATACTAAGACTGAATCAGAAACTGAGACTGTGGGAGGTAATCATCTAACTAATATGCCCCTTTCTGAATGAATTAGGGTCTAACCTGTAACCCCAGTTGGAAGGGTGTCAGTACCATACCATGGGTAACAACAAGCTGAGTCACCCTCATCTTATAAGTGCTCTGAATGAGAATGGCGGTACCCTCAACTTCCAGGTAGTGCACCTCATCAACCCTCAACTTTCAGGTTGATGTCTCCACCTATGATGGATACGTAGTTCTGGAACTCAAGGACTGTTTCTAAGGATCACACCCTCTACTGGCAGGTGAGTCCGCATCCTTGGGTTCACTCGGTGCTGAATTCTACTCCCAATTGTTTAGACACTTAACTTATTTCTAAACTGTGCTAGGCTGGACTAATCTGTTATTGATTCATACTGTCTGACTGAACTGGACTACGTTCAATAAGTACTGAGCTAATTACTGACTGAATTTTGTGAACTAACTAAGTTTACTGAGTTCTGGACTGAATACTACTGAGTTTTGAACTAAAGGCTGAACTGAGATTGATTACTGTGTACTACTGAAACTATTCTGTAACTACTATAGCTTTAGTAAATAGCTAGGTTTTTTGGGTATTAAATACCCCCAGGACTCAATAACATTAAAAGTAAAACACTGCATGAATTTGGTAGTATATAATACTTGCTCACTAACGATGCATTCATCTAGACATTTTACCAAACACTTGATATACATGAGCCTGTGCATGAGTGAGATCACATAATAGCATGATATGCTTACACTAGTCAAGTCATATTAGCATATTTACAAACACTTGGAGTACATAATCCATGCACATGACACTAACCATATATAGGCACCATAATTCAAATCATCATTTACAACTCCAAGGGTTTACCATGGATTCACATGATTCTAGACATATATCAAATAACTCCGCATGCAACTTGTTACAAAACATGGATTAGAAACCCAATCAATAATTATAATCATTAATATAATCAAACCCAACATGAAATTCATGAAATCAATACACTTGAAGTTTTAAAATAGATTCTTGAACTCCAAGGGTGAAAGGGACCCTTGGATGAACACTTGACATACCTTAACAATTAAATTCTTGAAGATTGATGGAATATTCTCGAGAGTTGATTTTAAAATTGATGCTCTAGGGTTTTTCTCTAGAGAGAAATTTGAGAAAAAAGAGTGTAATTTCTTTTGTGAGGGATAAATTTCATGTTTTAGGGGATGGGTCGAAGTGAGGAAAATGTTCCATTTACCCCTCTGGACGCTGTTTTTTTAATGAATGAAAAACTGGCCTAGCTACGCGCAGACCGACGCGCTGCATTGTTGGCATCGATAAGATGGCAACTCACCTCATCTAGTCTGTGTCGATTTATTGGAATTTGCACAGAAAGCTGGTGGAAAATATTCATCAATGGATGGGTGACGCGGCACGATCTTGTTTGAGCTTTCAAATGTGTTTCCAACAAAGTTTGAAAAATCCAAAAAATCTGAAACTTGTCTGTAAAAACCCACTGACATTCCTGATCATGATTCAACCTAAAAATCATTACTTTAAGGTCATGAGGGTCGTGAAATAGAGTCACTAACCTAAGAAAGCTAAAATAACACTAAGTCTGAATACTTAGTTAAAATTTTCTAAATCTGGGACCTCTTTACAAGCCTTAAAGGACTGAGTTAAGCTTTGAATTTTGTGAGGTTTTACAATGTCTCCCCCTTGGAAATATTTGTCCTCGAATGAGACTAAATAAGTTTAGAAACTTTGATAGACTGAGCTTACACACTGAATATGCATATTTGATACATGGAACACCTGACTGAAACTACTAATAAGCTGAGTTTTCAAATCGAACATGCATATCTGATGCATAAGTATGTGACTGAACTGATTCGCGAATGCATGACTGAATATGAAATGGTAATTATACCAAGTTTATAACAGTAACTGAACATGAAACTAAGCTAATCTAAGAAATACTATTACCTTAAGCTGCGGATACTAATGAACCTGAGATCATTTACTAAACATACATGAAAGGGAACATAAGAACATAACCGAGACTAAAACGTGATACATGAACTGAATATCATGAACTAAATTGAGCCCCAAATACATGGATTATGATTGAGATTGGAACTTGAGGGTCCATCTATGAGTACCTACTACTCCAAACTAGATTCATTACGTGAAGAGAAGATGGAAGGTTTAGGTCCTAAAAGCTTAGGGGATTATAGTGCATCTCCCCCTTGGGACATTAGGTCCCCTGAAGAATGCTGACTTGGCTGAGATACTGAGGAAAACTAAGATGATGCACAGGGTACCTATGAACTGAATTGTGACTGCATATCGGGGTTCTGAAACTAAGGAATTACATCTGAACTTAGCTGAACTTGCAACCACATGGTTGATCGACCTTGGAATAGTTACATTCATAAGACTTCAGATAGTACGACTAGATGGAAAGATGGGAAACCAAACCATACAAACTTGTTTGCCTGACTGCTAAACTGAATTTCTGGCCTTACGGATTAACTAATGCCAAAAACTTGTA
The DNA here is from genome assembly GCA_030864215.1 of Capsicum pubescens. Lineage (NCBI taxonomy): Eukaryota > Viridiplantae > Streptophyta > Magnoliopsida > Solanales > Solanaceae > Capsicum > Capsicum pubescens. Next base: position 47,251,921 of record CM061549.1, read on the forward strand.
CTCAACTGGATAATTTCTTTGAAACCTTTTATATATAGTTCTAGTGACTTTAGGAAGAAAGGAATCTTGACATGGGATGAATAGAACAGCTGAATAACAAAATCACATCCTAGCTAAAATTCTGTAATATGAGTCGAGGCCTACGAAACATTATCTAATATGGAGTGACTAAGCCTTATGCATTGCAACTATAAATTTTCAAGATTAGACATATCCCTTGAATACTCTTTCAACTATACTCTTCACCTTAGTACAGCACATCACCTGAGACTACTGAAAATATTCACATGGGTGGTGACCATGAGTGCATAAACTTACTAACTTGTCTAATTATCTGAATGGTTGATATCTGAATACTTGGTTATGTAATATTGAACTTTATTTAGTCTAAATAACCAGACTGGAACTGTAGAGTATATAATATAATGTAAGGACTGATTGAGTAACATGACATAACTGAGCATGAACTTATAAAAACTGTATTATTTGAGACTACAAGACCAAGCGTATGACAAAATTGAGAAATAATTTGTAAACTGAGGTACTAAAATAATGAATACTGAATAACTGATAATTGTACTCTATCGTCAAGAAAACCTGAAACTGAACTGAGTTACTGATATGATTACTGGACTGGACTGGGACTGAAAATGTAACTAGGACTTTAACTAAGACTGTAATTGAGATTGTAATTGGGATTGTAACTGAGACTGTAACAAAGCTCACACTAGAACTGAATGCTGAGTTCTGATAATTGAGTAACTGATAGTTTTGATTATTAATAACTAAGTTACTAATAATTGGGTGACTGACATAAATCGAGGATCTGAATAGAGACTCACACACTGTATTTTCTCAACTTCTCGTCTCATGAAAATTCAGATTTCCCCCTTCCTTCAGCAACTAAATACAACTTTTTGCTAGCTATTTACCTGCACTCTAACCTGACATTCAAGCCTATCTTCATGGATACAGCCTCGTGTAACAAAAGTATGCAAAAGTCTTTTCTTAACATGAAATATTTATTCTCTCCCATCTAAGAAATCGCTCATCACTACATCATTTCATAAGGAGAGTCCACTGAAAGGTTAAAACATGAGGACCTGATGAATGCATGAATACTATACCAAACTTGACACTTAACTGAGGCCTAAGGAATAGAATATCAACACCATGGATTTATCAAAAGATCTAAACTGAGGATATACATGACATAATATGAATTTAGCCGATCTTTATGAGGGTAGCATGGGTCATGAGAACTGAACATATTGTATAGCATGACATGGGTACCTGAGTCATAAGCACCATGACCTGAGTCTGGAGTTTTCTATATTCATGGGACATGGTTCGTAACATTGAGTGAACTAAAAATACTAGGAATTATAAGCGTACATGATTTTCACTAATATGATCCATGATCATAGAGCTGGCATATAATACATAAATAGATATCATGATAACTGATGGGTTTCGAGAGTCTGAAGTATGATTCGGAGATGATTTATGTGATCATTCTCACTACGGGAATAGATAAGAATGTATCGATGAAGAATATAATGAACATGTCCAAGTACTGCTTGAACACGTGACTCATTAAGACCATGAAAGCTACTGGGACATTATTAAAACCAAAGGGCATGACTAGAAACATGAAGTGACTATACCAAGTTCTGAAGGCTATTTTTGAAATATGACATTCCCTGACTCCGAGCTGATGATAGCCTGATCTGAGGTCTATCTTAGAAAAGTAATTGGCACCCTGAATTTGGTTAAACAAGTCATCGACTCTAGAAAGTGGATACTTGTTCTTGACCGTGAATTTACTTAACTGATGGTAGTCAATAAGCATTCTGAGAGAATCATTTTTCTTACGCACGAATAGAACTAGTGCACCCTATGGGGACACACTGTGTCTGATGAATCCCTTATCTAGGAGATCCTTCAACTGTTCTTTTAACTCCTTGAGTTCTGCTGCAGCCATTCTATATGACAGAATATACATGGATGAGTATCTGGGAGAAGGTCAATTCCGAAGCCGATTTTCCTTTCGGGAGGAACTTTGGGAATATCTTCGGGAAACACGTCTGGGAATTCACATACTACTGATACTGACTCAAGAGTAGGGGTTTCTTATCTAGAGTCCTAGACTCGAAAGAGATGGTAGACACCTTTCTTAGATATCATTTTCATTTCCCTAAGATAGGAAACAAGCTGACCCCAAGTGCTGAAGTACTACCCCTCCACTCTAGGATGGATTCATTAGGAAACTGAAACTGGACAATTCTATTTCTACAGTCGACTGAGGCATAGCAGGAATGAAGCCAATCTATATCGAGAATGACATTAAAATTGGCCATCTCTAATTTGACTAAGTCGGCTAAAGCGACTTTCTGAGATACCATAATCGAACAATTCATGTATACCCGTCGGGTTATGATAGATTTACCCACTGGGTAGAGACTAAGAAAGGATTTGCTAGAATTTTGGGACTAATATCAAAGTCAATAGCTATATAAGGAGTTATAAAAGACAAAGAAGCTCCTGGATCTAGCAACGCATAAACATGCAAATGATAAACTTATAACGTACCAGTGACCACATAAAAAGAACTTTCCTGATCCTATCGGGACTGACGTGCATAGAGTCTATTTTGGCATTGCCCATTGGTGGAACTGGAGGCGACACCCAGCTGATTCAGGCGATCAAACTAAGTTCAGGGACGGTTATACTGACCTTGGGAACCTGACTAGGGACAATCTCTGACTCTGTGACCTGGCTTACCATACCCAAAACATATATCACTGCTAGCTTGATAACGCTCAAACTACAGCTCTCGTAAGAGTGTAAGCGGTCGTTGTCAAATATATAACCCAATTGGGTTGGGTATCGATCCCACAGAGAATAGCCGGTCACTAAGTAAGCAAAGATTATTAGACTTTTGGTGCAAGTCTCGTAAAAGGGGGGATTTTGTAGCGTGCAATAATGTAACAAAATAGTAGAGTAAAAACGGAAAATAGCAAAGTAAAAAGGAAAGAATGTTCAGTAAGATGTTTAACCAATGAGAACTGAGAGTTGGGGTTATGTCCACCTTATGAGTTATACGTCTCTATTGGCTATGAGTTATGCGGAATTCAGACATGCATGTGCTTATAGAGAATTGTATTCTATGGTAAATCCAGGCGTCTTTCGACCATCAAGGATTATTTCACTTTAACTCTTTCGAGCTTAAAGCGTGTCTAACGGTAAAAATTCTCCAAGAGGTTAATCCAGTTACGGCACTAACTTTTTAACAGGGGTTGGTGCCCTATTACCTTGACATTATCTCTTTTCCAGACATATAACTTTTCTTTCGAACAAGTTAATGCTATACTGGCATATTCTATGCGTTTGCAACCACAAGAATTTGCATTAAGATGAAGAGAATAATGATATAAGCAGCATACGTGTCACGAATTCACAAACTCATAGCAATAGATAGTATCTCATAAGGCTTCCATAACCCCAACAGAGAAGTTTAGCTATTCATGAGTGCAACGGAAATCACAATAGACTTTATCATTATACCAAAATAAAGATCTCACGTGTAGTAGGGTTTGGTATGGCGTTAGCCGTGAATTCCCTTTTAGAATAGCGGTTCTCTTGTTGTGGAAATTAATAATTGAATAGATGAAGAGAAAGTAATTAATTGAAAGAGAATTGTTTTCGGAACTCCAGAATGAATGAAACTCTCTAGAAAAATAGGGTATTTATAACACCCATATCCTATTCCTACTAGGCTATTGCATTACTTAACCTAATCCTACTAGGTTAATGCATCATTATCCTAATCCTAATAAGTTACTGCTGATCCCCAAAGTCTTTGGAAATGCTGTTTTTGCCCGGGACAGATATTCCATGCATCACTTTTGGTCCTTGGCGTCCAAGCTTTCCCTTTCTTCTTTCGTGAAGCTTCCTTGGGCGTCAAGTTATCCATAATATGCTGAAACTTGCATCATTTATACCTGAAAACTTGCTAATCACGTTTGTTAGCTCACTTACAGGAAAAAGGACTAAAAGTGCATGAATTATATATTTTGTCCTCAAAACTTAGCTAAAATATGGGTAAATTATAGTACTTTAGGCGTGTAAATACGCCTATCATCATAGCTCTACAGATACCTTGGTAGTTTGTACCATATTTCAGACAAAGGGGATTGGTTTGACCACTCTTTGGCCTACACGTTCTGGCCCTCTTATTCTTTCTCCCCTTTTCCTAGGCCTCTCCTCCTTACTATGTGGATCATGAGACATAAGCCTAGATAGGATAACAGTCAGCTCATTATTCTGAACAACTATTGAATAATTTAAGGCGGTGAAAGCAGCTCTAAACTCAACATGAGAAACATGCTTATTTAGGGGATCTGCCTGAACGTGTGGAGGGGCTAACTGGTTTTTGTTACTTTTTTTGTTAGCTTCCTTGGAAGACATGTTCTGGAAGCATAAGGAAGAGATGAATTATACTGAGAGTTTAACTAGAGCTCATGCTCACTTGCACAACATGAATGCTGAAAGAAGGGAAACTTTTTCTAAAAGATCTAATAGCCTCTTATCCATAAGTGTGGCGCGCTACGTACCCAAGCATAAGACTCTACTAGATCCCTCTTTCAGACTTCCTAAGACTCTATTGAACCTTAGGCTCTAATAGCAAGTTTGTAGCGCCCCATGTTTGTACCCCGGATGATACACGGTGCTCATAATCCCGAGGGACCACCAGCTAACCCATGACTGGTACCTGCTACAATAACTGAATAATAATACTGTAATTATGCAGAAATTAAGTAGAAACTTGACATAAGGTTCAAACTAAAAGTAGATACTGAATACAAAAAACTGAATACTAATACATCTGTCTGAAATACTCTAGTCTGAAGAGCCTCTACTGGCTGAACAACGAGTTGATGGGACAAGTCTCTAACTAACTCCGACTACTAAAATAAATTGAGTACTGAAATATTGAATTAATAAGTCTGTCCTCGAACTATGAGGACTCACCACTAAGTCTGCTGCTAATATATCGGGCTTCTAAGTATGATCAGGAGCCCGTGCATCTGAACCTATGATATAAGACATCATAGCGCAAAACAAAGGTATGCATCAGTACTTTGAATGTACTGGTATGTTAAGTGAGGTAGGTTGAGATGTATGGGTTCATATACATGAATAATACTACTTAAATAACATGAGTATAACTGAATGATAGTATATGTATGAAATACGTAAACTGTAACTGAGGTCATGGTAACACTGGATACTGCATTCTGAATTACTAATTTACTGATATATGAGTTTACTGATACTGTGTATTTGATAACTAAGTGACTGTATTTGATGGTCCTGATTATGAAGAGCTGGTCTGAGTTCTATACTGAGCTAAGTGACTGTATTTGATAGTCCTAAATCTATAGAACTAAACTAAGTTCTATACTGAGACTAAATCTTAAACTAAGACTATGGGAGAAAATCATCTAACCAACATGCCCCTTTGTGAATGAATTGGGCTCCAACTTGTAACCCCAGTTGGAAGGGTGTCAGTACCGTGCTATGGGTAAAGATAAGTTAAGTCAACCTCATCTAGCAGGTGCTCTGAATGAGAATAGTGGTACCCTCAACTGGCAGGTAGTTCACCTCATCAACCCTCAACTAGAAGGTTGATGTCTTTACCTACACTGGATATATAGTTTTGGAACTCAAGCACTGCTTCTATGGATCACACCCTCTACTAGAAGATAAGTCCCCATCCTTAGGTTCACTCGATGTTGAATTCTACTCCCAAATGTGTAACGCCCCGAAAATGGGTCCCGGAGCGTCACACGGTGCTTGAGGCTACGAGTAGCCCCAAGCTAACCCTTTGAGCCATTTTCATTCAGTTCAACACGAATCAATGGGGTTTCCATAAATAACCCTCAAATATCAATAGAGTAATCATCATTCAAGATTAAAAGAATTTTAGAAAGATAACAAAATACGACTTATTAGTCAACTCCCAACATCTATACTAGTCTGACAAGCCTCTAAGAAAATCAATAAAACCAGCGAGCCATTGAGTATGCCCCAACTGACTCATACTCAGTTATCAAATGTAAACAATTTCGTGAAACCAACATCAGACATCACGTCCTAAGAATTTGAGGACTCACCACAACAGAGGATGTAGATCAGCGTACCCAAAGAATCACTGTCGAACCTGGAACTGAGCACCTGAACCTACATTCCGAGAAAATGCAGCCCACATCCGAAGATGTGGGTCAGTACCATGGAAAGGAATTGAGTATATGGGGGTGTATGCAGTTGTATAAACATCATCATCATAAATATTTATAAGAAATATGCAGGATGTATGAAAAACCCACATAGCCCGAAGAAAATCATCATAATCATGAGAGGATGAAATAAGTACAATAACACATGTGAGTCATCATATAATTTTTCAATCACTTTCAGTTCATCAAGAATATCAATTCTCATAATGTAAATATCATTTAAATCTTTCGAAAGAATAACTTTCACAATTCCACTTTCAAATCACTTCACCATTCACCATAGACACAAGGAAACACACAGACACTGGAAGATCCTATAACCGACATAAACCATGTGAGCCACATGGAGTCCAACGTCCAACCCACATTGGGGAGAGCCGTCCTATCCTTGCCATTGGAGTAGGACTATCGATATCAAATCCACACAAACTAGTGATCACTATATAAATTAGCCTCAGGCTCACTCCTACGGGGGCACGTAGTTCTAGGGAAGTAAGGTTGCTTTATACCTCCCACTCGGTGCTAAAGATTTCTCCTGGACTTAGCTCAGATCATTTCAAAGACAATCTATAACAAAACAATTTCAGTAATATATAAATATACATCGGGAGCCATCATGCTTCCCATCTATCAAAATCAACCACGTTGTGGATTTCTTTCACACTCGAGTTCAAAACAACTCTATTAAGACCAAAGGGTCAAATCATTCAAAATATCTCAAATATTCAACATCAACGTGCTTATAACATACACTTTCTCAAAAAAAAACACAATTTCCAATGGGGATTCACGACCCAAATATCAAAATCATGATAAATATCGTTCAAGATTCATGCTTTATATCTCCACACATGTAAATTCATATTTCAAAATCATAAACATCAAGATTTCATAATAATCATCATAAGATATGGGTTCATGCTTCAAATTTGTAAAAATAAAATAAAAATCATGCATTTGTAAAGAAAATTACTTTTGGGCACAAGAACGAAAGAGAGTTCTTGTTGAAAAACTCCACATACCTTGAATGATGAAATTTAGATCGATACTCATTTTGAGATGTTAATCGTGCCTTTGAATGATGGTTCTTGGAGTTCTTGAACTAGGAACTTGGAATCTTGAATAAATTTGCAGAATTAATGGTGAACTTTGGAGGTTCTTGAAGTTGGATGTAGGAGCTTAGGGTTTTCTTTTTGAGGGAATTTGATGAAATATAACATATAATGCTTCTAATAGGCTTTAATATAGGGTTTGGATGGATTTTGGGTGAAGGGGAATGACCAAAACGCCCCTAAAAATCAAATAATTCTCGAATATGTCCTTTGGTGGACTGTTTTGATAGTCTAAAGTAGATCAACCATAACGTTTTACTCCGATATCCAAATTGGATGAAACCAATTTCATTAGAAAGAGGACTCTTATATATTTCCTTTGATATATAGTATCTCACCCAGATCATTGTGTACGAGGATTTATGATCGTTTGAAGTTGACCCATAACTCTTTGCTCCGATAGACAAATTGAATGAAACCAATTTCATTGGAAAGAGGAATCGCAGAGATTTCCATTGATATATAGTAGATCACCTAGATCATTATGTACAAGGAGTTATGATAATTTAAAGTTGGAGCAAAAATACGCTAGGCCTCAGTACTTTTTCCTGCACGTTTTATTGTTCACTACTATTCACGGTTCAATCGGAATGTTCATAACTCGTCGCTCGGGTGTCCGTTTTAGATGTTCCACATATCGCTGGAAAGCTTATTCGATAATCTACGTAATGGTGGGTCATAAAATAAGACATTGCACACGGAAAATTTATAATTCATTCTAGAAGATAGAACCCAACACGTTTATGCATAAAATTTCAACGAAAAATTTCCCGGGGTATTACAAAATGATTAGACACTGAACTGATTTCTAAAATGTGATAGGCTTGACTGACCTATTACTAATTTATACTGTCTTACTTAACGTGACCTAGTTCACTGAGTGCTGAGCTAATTACTGACTAAATTTTATGAACTAACTAAGTTTACTAAGTTCTGGAATGAATACTACTGAGTTTTAAACTGAAGGCTGAACTGAGACTGATTATTGAGTACTACTAAAACTATTCTGTAACTACTATAGCTCTAGTAAACAGCTAGGTATTTTGGGTATTAAATACCCCTAGGACTCGATAGCATGAAAAGTAAAATATTGCATGCATTTAGTAGCATACAATACTTGCTCACTAACGATGTATTCATCTAGACATTTTACCAAACACTTGATATACATAAGCCTGTGCATGAGTGAGATCACATAATAGCATGATATGCTTACACTAGTCAAGTCATATTAGCATATTTACAAACACTTGGAGCACATAATCCATGCACATGACACTAACCATATATAGGCACCATAATTCAAATCACCATTTACAACTCCAAGGGTTTACCATGGATTCACATGATTCTAGACATATATCAAATAACTCCGCATGCAACTTGTTACAAAACATGGATTAGAAACCCAATTAGTTTTTATAATCATGAATATAATCAAACCTAACATGAAATTCATGAAATCAATACACTTGAAGTTTTAAAATAGATTCTTGAACTCCAAGGGTGAAAGGACCCTTGGATGAACACTTGACATACCTTAACAATTGAATTCTTGAAGATTGATGGAGTGTTCTTTAGAATTGATTTTGAAATTGATGTTCTAGGGGTTTGCTCTTGCGAGCAATTTGAGAGAAAAGAATGTAATTTACTTTGTGAGGACTAAATTTTGTGTTTTAGGGGATGGGTCAAAGTGAGGAAAATGTCCCATTTACCCCTCTAGACGCTGGGTTTTTAATGAATGAAAAACTGGCCTAGCAATGCGCAGACCGACGCGCCGCGTCATTGGCATCGAAGTGATGGCCAACATGCCGCATCGAGTCTGCATCGGTTCACTAGAATTTGTACTGGGAGCTGGAGTAAAAAAATCATCGATGCGATAGGCGATGCAGCGCATCGAGATCGCGTCGATCCACTGGTTTGAGCTTTCAAATGTGTTTCAAACAAAGTCCAAAAAATCAAAACCTGTCCGAAACACCAACTGACATTCTTGATCATGATTCAACCTAAAAATCATTACTTTAAGGTCATAAGGGTCGTGAAATAGAGTCGCCAATCTATGAAGGCTAAAATAACACTAAGTCTGAATACTTAGCTAAAATTTTTTAAGTCTGGGACCCCTTAACAAGCTTTAAAGGACTGAGTTAAGCTTAGGATTTTGCGGGGTCTTACAATTTCATGGAAGATAGGAATAGAAGCACTCTCCACTATACAATTTAAAATTAATAGACCTTACACTTAGAGACACTGCTCGACTATGTTCCAAACAATAAATAACATACATCATCATTTCCAACTTACAATTCTCCCATAACACATCTAACCACAAGAGTTTGAGTCCCGCCATATAGTACTTCTATGTTGAATCCTATCCTGGGTTTTAAAAGGTGTTAACTTAAACCATGGGACCCTATACTCTACACCTATTAAGAGAATTACTTCACCTTATCACTACTGTCAAACACACTCGAGTTTTAAATCAAGGAGTACCCACCATATAACACATTGGTTTACGTTTTCATCACTCATAACATTCAAGCCTATCATTACTACACCTACTTCATGGATCTCCCCACTAAGACCAACAATTTTAATCACTCTCACTAATAGTTCCGCCACATATATTCTCCCTGACTATTTCACGTAACAAAAGTTCAACACCTTCTTTCCATTTCTCCTATAACCTTAGCTCAAGAATTCACATCAGAATTTTTTCTCACCTTCAAGAACATCTACTCCCCCTACCTAAAACATTACTATGCTTCCACAATCACCATCATACTAACATACGGAGGGTCATTGAGGGACCCGATCATAATCATCATAAAAGAGAGTGACACTATCCAATTATAACATATACTTATTGCACTACTCAAGGTGGGACATGAGTTGAAGACACGATAAAATAGGTACAAAGTGCTTCATATATCAAATGTCTATATCATGAGTAGAGAGTTGTCCTTGCATAAGCACCACACAACATGGATACTTAGGACTGGGCATAGTGTGTAAACATGAGTGCATATATCACGAGTTGTATAACCTAAGGCCGAAATTTATGAAGTTAACAATTGAGACAAGGATTTATACTTGGAGTTATTTCTCCTCATTTAAGAACTGAACATGGCCATAAGTTTGCATAAACTTTATCTCTTTGGGATAGACCCGACATAGCATGTATCGGCAACATGTAAAAAGCATAGTCTCTTAGAACCAAGCATGATAAAAGACATGGATTATTTTTTTTTTGGATCATAAGAATCATAACATAAAGCTTGAATACATGAAAGAATGGATTTACTGAGATATCATTGCTTCTAGTTTGGAGTTCGGAACATGACATAACATAATAAAGAACTCAGACCTTAGACATAGGCAGAACTTGAATACATAAGGCTTTCGTAGAATAACCTCTTAAATTGAAGTAGGAGGAGTTTGCTTGAATAGGAATTGATTTATCATGACTCTTCCTGCAACTTGCCACACTGAGAAAATTTGAGAACTACCTCAATTCACTATCTCCCACTTAGATCAAAGTCACAATCCTAGACTTCAGGACATAACCTCTCATTAAACAATACCCACAACTTTCAACATAAAGGGGTATCGCCATACACATAAACGTTGAACTTTCCCTGATAAACTATACTCTGAAGGCCTTGCTTTCCGAAAATGATACTCTTAACTTTCACTAGACTCTATAGCCATCACCATATAACTCACAGTCTCATGAGCATACACATCTTCATTCCTTATCACATAAAAATCCACTCTCCACTACTTAACATTCAAATATCAAACCTCTAATCATATAACTTACAACTTAACAAAGTTTACAAAACTATACCAAAGGCGCATACTGCCTAGCTATATTCCGTCAATTAAGATCTAAAGAACATCTCACAATAACTCCTTAGTCATCCCTATGATACACAATTCAAGAATGAGATCTAGGTACACGGTACTCATACACATCAAACATTATCTAAAAATATGCTACCTCTCGGTTTAACTCATTCTTTATATACTTATGTCCTTAACCACTTACTCAACCATAATTCATCATTTTACCCGAGTTCTCATGTATATATATATCATAATTATCCACTCCTTTTCTACAAGTTGCCAACCTAGGATATTTTACACCTCACATCAAGCCTACTAATTCATTCCCACAAAACATGCATCATTAATCTTAAGCTACTACTCTTACCACCACACTCCACATCTAAAGTTCAAGCCTATAGTCTAGCATCAATCATGTTCCACCGATGAAGCATGCGACAAACTATACTAGGCCATCAAATTGGGAAATTAACCAAAATACCTCATTTCACTTAACTACTACCTACAATCACATCTTTTCCATGACTTACTACTGCACCTCAAAATCCACTACATACCTTCCCACATGTAGTACTAGTTTATGACAACTAGAGAAAAGATGATCAAGAGGGGTAAAGTCACATAATAAGGATAGTCGATCTTAATATTATAATATAACCCATTACAATCTTATCAACATATTTCACTTTCTCACATCATATTTACTTACCCATACATACATCACCACTACCTTCAAGTTCCATATGCACTAATGAGTCTCTACCCATAACTTATTGACTAAGCTACCCCTTTTCATTCACAGCGTATAAATGGTTTCTATAACCACCATAACTATCCACTATAAGCTCTATCCCTATTTTGAATAAATAACAATTATACCCAATCACTTCCTTCACAGAGTACCATACAATCTATAACTCTTTCTATAACATTATCCAATCACGATAAAAGAGAAAACCCCCCTCCCCTAATCAAGGGTTATACAATTAAAACTACTTATTTATGTGAAAGTCACCCTCACTTTGACTTCTAGACTCGTGACTTCATATCACTAACTTTTGTACCATCTTAATAGTAATAGGCCACAACACAATAACATATACTACTACTCGAGTAGAAATACTATTCCAACATTCTATCACATATCTTTGCCCTTCAGCATGACATTAGTAACAAGGATTTTGAAAGGGATTTACACTTCGTACCTCAGGCTAAAAAGCAATATTTCATTAAGATAGAGGTATACACTCGAATCAATACACTTTGAAACACTAATAGACTCTTCTCAAGTCCTTGTACTATTTCATAACTCTATAGATAACTCAATCAGGAAAGACCACAACAGTAGGAAATTTAAACTCTTAAACACATACCACCCCGACAATGAGACATAGCTAATAAAATCTTAGTAAGAAGGAATTTGGATATCTTCCATATGGATTTTACAATGGCACAATCTAGAGTATGAAAGAATGGAAAACATCTCCTAAATACCCGATAGCCTTCTGATTATAAGTGTGGTGCACAACACACCCATAAGTAAGACTCTACTAGACACGGCTTTGTAGACACCCTGGGATCATGAACCTAGCTCTAATACCAAGTTTTTCATGACCCGATCAGGGGCCCTGGCCGCAATGGGCATCTCGAACCATGAAGTCCCAAGCGACAGCGTATTATGCAATCATAAGCATAATCCATACATAAATCAAAGTGCAGAAGATATAAAAATATTCAATATAAATTCATTACAATACAAACTATTTCAAGAAAATTATGACAATACAATACTCAACTCTCATCTGTGAAGCTTCTAATGAAAACTAACTATCTAGACTGGTACAAAGCCCTCGGCTGGACCATATACTGAAAGACTCAATGTATAAGTAAATACTTTCCAAAAGATAGATGGCTCACTCATTTCTGTCATATCCCAAGTGTGATACTGATGAAATGGACCATGAAACTATACGGCAAAACCTAAAATATATGGGGTCAGTACACAACGTAATGGTACGTAGAAAAATCTAAAAACAAAATACCTTTGTACAACATAAGTGAGAGTATTTCATAGAAATATTTCATCATAAAACATTTGAAAATACAGAGGCATAATTTCATAAGCATCAAAACATTTCCTTGAATCATGACTCATTACTTCTGAGCTATATGTTACACCCTACAAGTCTGAAATCCCATGGGATATATCATATCTACTATTGACTTGGCAGCTAAGCCCCCAATCCAAGTTTGTCGCAAGGGTTGGAGTATTAGTAAGGAAGACACACAAGATCATAAAGCAGGGTGCCATAATCCCCAATCGAATTAACATGTCTTGGTAGTGCCCAGGACCACAAAGCATGGCTTCTAACCATAGTCCCAATTTGGGACAACATGAATCAAGGTTCACAAGATCACAAAGCAGGGTACCATAATTCCCATGTCATCTAATCACAGTTTCCAGCATTGAGTCTTCCAACTCGTGCCTTCCTTGGGTAACTATCTAACTCTGTTTAAGCTATATTATAACCTTTTAAAACCCAACTTATGTCATATTTATAAATAGTTCTTTTCTCATTCTATTCAGAGCATATCACACAAGGGAACATCATACCTAGACTTGCAAGTCATTTATATTGTATCAATTCCATAGCCCTTCTCATTCAAAATATGAAAACGACCACCAAAGATAATTAAACATAATATGAGAGAGTCTTATATTCAAAACATATGAAAACTCATGAAAATTACTCTTTTTCAATTCTTTAAAAAGGTGTGGTCATCTCTTTCATCCATTTCATGCAAGCTCTTTATTAGGAAATATGAGCATTTAGAAATCAAATAAAAAATCCCTCTCAATTCTTTCATAAAGAAGTATTAATTCATAAACATTGGAAAGACACTTAAACTCAACTTTCAACTATGTATATAAATAATCCACTTTTCTGATAATAGATTTCGTAACAAGATAGGGAATTAACATAAACATTGTACTCATACATTTTTCAAATCAAAAACATGTGTATACATGAAAACAAACTATGTTTTGGGGAAACAACCTCATAATTTATGCAAGATTTCATCATAAAACAGATTTGCAACAGATGTTCTTCACCCAATTCAATCTCCACTTTGTATAGAAAATAATATAAATTTAAAGTTTGTTTGAACAATACATTTTTATACCCATGAAGTTTAGAATAGCCCCACATATCTTATCAATGAAGAAATCGTGAAGAAATTAACCCTTTAATCTTGAATTCCTTAACCTAGGTAGTTTCTTCCCTTTTGATTTAGGAAAGAAGAATTTAGGATTTTTGAAGAGGAAAATAATGTGTTTTAGGGTTGTAATTCATCTATAAGTGTTTAGGGACTGTTATGGAACATGAAAGGACCCTATTGCCCTTAAAATAACCCAAAAATAGAGCCTTTACGCTGCTATACTTTGACTGGGTGTCATATGCCCCATCGCCTAAGGCTAGGCTGGGCACTATATGCCCCATTGCCTAAGGCCAGTTTGGTCACCGCATACCCCATCGCACAGACTGGACAGTTCCTCATTTAAATACTCATAAATTTTAACTCTGAACACGGATTGATGAATGGTTAGTGGCATTGGAAAAAAGACTCGAAGGGCTTTAATTTGATATATAGTAGGGATTGAAGTTGACCCATGCAAAGTCATCAACTAAAAATCAATCGATAGGAAAGTACTCAACTTAAATTTTGAGCTAAGAGATTTTTGTGGTGTATATTCCATCTCCAAGAATGTTTCAACACTAAGTAAATGTTATTCACTCTTATATCTAAATATAAACCATTGGATTTAGGTCTATAGATGTTGGAAATATGGTTCACCTTAGCCCAAATAAGCGGGGTGTTACAACCAATTTCCTATTTATTGAGAAAATTGAATGAAAGGTGATTTTTAAGTCTTGAATGAATGAACCACTTTTTATATTAAAATATGAAAACAAAAGTCATATTTTGGGAGAAATTAAAAAGCCTTGTTGTCAGTATCATTTTTTTAATGTCTTTTGTTTGTTACTTTGGTGGTGGTGTTGTTGGGGGTGTTGGTGTTGTTGGAACATGTGGTTTTTGTGTTATTGATAGAGTTGGAACATATGGTGTTGTTTATTTATTTTTGATGTTGTTGTTTATGTTGCAATAGTTTCCTCAACTGTGGCAACTGATGAATTAGCTATTGGAACAAACGGAGTAACTGTTGGAAGAAATCAAACCAGTAGCAAGGCTGGTTTGATTTATTCCAATAGATGACCCATCTGTTGTAATATGTCATCCATCTGTTGCTACAGATGCATTGCCTATTGCAATAGATGACTCATTTGTTGAATAATAGATGGGGAATCTGTTACATCAGATGGGTCATCTGTTGATTCATTCAATTTTGTTTTACCCTTTTGTAATGTTCTTTTTGTTCTTCTCTTGTTTAACATCAAATATTTTTCTCTTGTTTTAAGATAAAAGAAGGTGAAACTGTATCAACTTTTTCCCGACTGTCATTAAAGGCTAGAGTAAAGAGGGGTTCAGAGGAATAAGTTGCTTGCAGATGGAACCACATCACATGTGGGAGGTATGTATTACTGATAACCTATCGTGAAAACACATATCCAGTATACTAATTTTTTGAATGTTGGTTCTTTACCTATTAGGAGTTAATCTTTCCAATAAGATATGGCATTTTACAGTTAAGATTGTTAGGTTCAAACCGGTAAAGCTGAGGGACCAATTAGGTGGTGTCGATACCATGTTACGATTTAATGAAGATTTTGCTAATGTTTATATGTCAATTTTGGAGAAGGGTTCAAGTTTTTGGTGGTAGTGTAAACATTTAAATAGTGATTGGACTGATTTTTAGGGTTCAATGGACTTTTAAAAGGCCTCTGAAGCCTCGCACTGCTGCAAACAAGAATGGAAATAAATATAGTTATTGCTCTGGTCCAAATTTATATGGATGGGTTGCTCGAGGGGACTATTTTATAGTAAAAGGAGATAGGAAGAATACATGTGCGGGAAAGGGAAGGTAGAGAAGACCATATATCAACTCAGGCCTTATTAAAGAAGAAACATAGGGTACGAAGGAAAGTGTAGTGAAACTGACTAATGAAATTGACATGAAAAATGAAAAAATTGAATGAGCTGCAAATGTGAAAGTGTATCCATAGAGGAAAATCCATCAGTCCATTTTGAAAAGAAAAATGTCAAAGTGGATTGGAGTTGTGCACTTTGTTAGGGGACTGCAATGAACTAGCGTGGCCTAAATAAAGACCCATAAAATACCGGACTAGAACTCTAAGGTTTTAGCTTTTTGAGCATCGATGGTGGTTAGATTGTCGGTCAGGAACAAAACCTGAACCAACAACTCCTGAAATAAAAATAAGGGATCAAGCCAAGGTGGAAATTTCTCAAGTTAAACTTGCATCCTATGCCTCCTATTTATGGCTCTAGTCTAGTCAAAGGCAATGAAAATAGTAAGGCATGGGATTTCTACCCAACTTCATACCTTTTTGTTTCTACTGCCATTGACCTGATCAGAACCATAAACAAAAGTCATGGGATGAAAGTTAGACTTCAAAAATTGACGCCTTGGCTTCCCTTATTTTTACTTCTGAAGTTTTTGGTTCAGGTTTCATTCTTGACTAAAAATCTTACCAATCCTTTGTGCTCTCTATGATGTTTCCTTAGAGTTCTAGTCCTGTACTTTGTGGGTCTTCATTGAGGCCATGCTCGCTAGTCGCAGCCCCTATCATAGTGTCCAGCTCTAGTCTTCTTAAGCATTTTTTTTCAAGAATGAGTGACAGATTTTAATAGTTAGATACACTTCCACATTTAAAGCTCATTCAATCTTTTTATCTCTCAAGTCAATTTCATTGGCAAGATTTGCTAAAAGTTTCTTACTTGCTTCCCTGTGTTTCCTCTTAAATAAGGTCTGAGATGATATATGGTCTTCTCCACCTACTCTTTCCCACACAGGTATTCTCCCAAGAATATTTTGTTGTATAATAGTCTCCTCGGGCAACCCATCTATATAAATTTGGACCAAGGGAATTTCTATTGATTTTTCATTCTTGTTTGTTGTAGTGTGAGGCTTCGGAGACCTTTCAAAAGTCCATTGCTCCATTAAAATTGGTCCAATCACTAATTATTTACGCTATCGCTAAAAACTTGAACCCTTCTCCAAACTTGACACATAAATATGAGAAAAATTGTCATAAATTGTAACAGAGTATCGACACCACTGTCTTGGAACCCTTCGACCTTATCAGTTTGCACCTATCAAACAAAACTGTAAAATGCAAGATCTTGTTCGAAGGATTAATGTCTATATATGTGTTTGTCATGATAGCCTGATCAATAATACAAAACTCCCACGCATGAAAGTGGATCCATTCATTTGGACGCACCTTATTCTTCCTACCCCATCAATGTCAGACAGTGTTTATTGTTCACTTCCCATCATCAAGTAGTGTACAAGACTACAGAAGCTCAAAGTTTAATCATCTTCAATGTCAAAGGACTACTTGCATGTCAAGAAAAAACAAATGCTACAAGTCGAGACTTTTTATCTTTTTTAAAAAAAAAAATTTATATAATAAAATAGTCACCAATTTGGATTAATTAAGGTATGTGATGGCTATTAAAAAAGAGATGAACAGTCATTAATTTTTTTCTAACACATTCAAAATAGCTGATGAATCAAATTCCCTAACTGTTGCAACTGATGAATCAATTGTTAGAAGAAATCAAAACATCTCCTCCAATAGATGGTCTATTTGTCACAACAGATAATCCATATGTTACAACAGATGTCTCATCTATTATATATATAGACCATCTGTTACAATAGCTCAATAATAACGGTTGTTATTAATTCTCAAATCATTTTGAAAAGGTGAGAAGTTTGAATGTAAAAGAAAAAATTGCGACTTTCAACAGAAAACAAAAAGCCAGCAGGTTGAATGTAATTAATACAATGGAGCTGAACAGTCGTGCCATTTTTCCTAACACATTCAGATTCATTCCTCTATAAATAGGTCCCTTCTTAATCTTCATTATACTCAACTTTTATTAATTTCTTGCATTGTCTTTTCGTATTACATCTTCAACAACTTCTATTCAACGAGCATATTCGTTTCTTATTGAGGTAAGTCTTTTTTTTGTGTAAATATACCAATTGATAGTATACGTTGTATTACATTGGGACTCTTTTATTTACTTTTGTGTTTACATTTTTTTTTAATTCATGCATGTTCTAGCTATGGATGATCCTATTTGGGACATTGTTATTCTGCGCGACACTGTGCGGGAACTTCACAGGTCGGTTAATGACCTGCAGAGAAAGTTGGTAGCCATTATAGCAAGGATGTTTAGAGAGATGTAGAGGCTGATGAGGGCCCTGCTGTTGCCGATTGACAATTGACCGACGGGCAATAATAATGATGATGATGATAATTAGAATGTGTTTTTTATTTTAGCGTATGTATTTTAATTTTTCTATATCGGATCTATACCTATTGTATTTTTTTTGTTTAATGAAAAGTTTAATTTTGGTTGACTTTGGCTTTTAATTCTTATTTAATTTTCATTCTGTCTATTTCTTCTTCTAAACATGTTAACATGTCGACGGTTAGAGGTAAGGATTAATTTTGAATCCAATAGAAATAGCAATTTTGGCTTTTGATTTTTATCAACAGATGGACCATATATTGGAACAGATTGGTCATCGGTTGGGTTTCTATCAACAGATTATCCATCTGTTGTGATAGATTTTTCATCTGTTAGAGGAAAACATTCCAGTTTGATAAATTGTATGGTGTTCTTCCAGCTAATGTCCATTTGTCGTAACAGATGGGTAATCTTTTGAAAATAGTTTTGTCGTCTTCTATATTTAGTTCATGTTTTACCTCTTTTTATTGATGCACAAGTTATTAAAAAGATAGTTTATATAATAAATGATAACATTTATGTTCACAATAATGAATTAAATATATAAAAGTTCACAACAAATGACAACATAAGTTTTTGCAATTACAATGATCATGGTGGATTACGATCTGGGCATGTATATCTTCTATGGTCAGTGCTCTTACATACGGAGCACTTGTTTCTTCTTGATGGAAATGATTCTCTGACTCCACACATCATCTTATATGGCCTTCTTCCTAGTTTGATAGTGCTTGGGTCAATAAATAGAGGAGGTCTTAATCTTCCCAAAAGCTCTGCGGGAACAACACAAGATTCTTCGGGAGGCACCGAAGTAATATGCCCACTATATACCATTGTATATTTTTCCACCAAATAATATGGAGAGGAGTACTCATAAATTTTAGTTCCATATTTTGCATCATATTGATCTCGAAGCTTTGTATAGCATGTGGACAGGGTATTTTGTCAAAGTCTAGAACTCTGCACATACAAGATTTTTTTTAAAGATCGACTGTGGTAACATCACCATGACCGTTGATACTAAACTTGTAATCTACTATTTGATGAGATAATAACCTATTCCCCAGACTGATGTTCATTGATGTTATTTTTCTTCTTCTAGAAAAAATGAGGTTTCTGCATCCTCGAACTCCACGCGCCTTTCATGAAAAAATTGGCCATTCTTTTGGTTTATTATTTCAAACAGAGCCACGATGGGAAATTCTCTTTCATTATCAAATAATGAATTCACTGATTCATCTATGTTTGATGTCATAATATTGTACATATACAAAAGAATCACTTAGTACGATATCATACTAAAATTGTAACTCAAACAAGACATTAAATTCAAAAGAATGTACCTATTTGCCGGACAGAATGCCCGGCCCTATCTCTAAAACCTGACAGGTAAAAGATGTTCTGCTGCCTTGGGATGCATATTTTCTATTTGATTGAAATGGTCTAAAAACTCCTCTCTATTATATGCTTTAACTTCTCTATAAAAAAGATTCACGACCCTTTCGTTCTGAAAGTTGTCTGAATGTTTTCCCCAAGATGCCTGATGCAACAACCAAAGTGAGCTGAAGTGAAAAAAATTGAACACATCTTTGAAATACTTGGATTCCTATCCGAAACAAAACACTACTCTTAGGTATCTTCGACACAACTTTGCAGTTGTTCAAAAAATATCCATAAAAGGCATCACATTCCTTGTCTGCTACACAAAATGCAATAGGAAAGAAATGATTCTCTGTATCATATGCCACCACCGCTAGCAGAACTTCATTATACCTGCTCTTCAAGAAGGTACTGTCAATGGGTATACCTTTTCTCAAATGCCAAAAACCTTATATCCAAGTACCATAGGATACAAAAAAAAGTACTTGACCCTTCTGTTTTAATCAACATGAAACGTTGTCTTACTTTTGGGATTTGTGGACTCAAGCATCTAACAGTAGGCATCAAGGACTGCATACCCATGCTCATGTGTCCCCTTAACTAAGTCCTTGGAAATCCCCATGGTCATATATTTCTACCAATAACTGAATAGGACACCCAATTCCATAAGAATTTGATTGGCCATAACCCTTGTAAAAGGGCCTTTGCCATTGAGGAATCTATTCTTGAAATATTCACCGAGGACCTTTGCCATGGCATGAGGATTTTGGCTTGAAATGTGCTTCGAACCACATGTGTGATACTTTTCATGTTTATGAATGATGAATGTGATAGAACTTAAGTACTTCACCTCTCTCAACCACCACTTTCAGTTCGGATTAGCATATTTGTAGAAAAAGACTTTGCTCGAATTAATCACCTTCATTATTCTAAAATCTTTTTTCAAGCAAGAAATAAACAAAGTAGTAGATAGTTATTTCTTGTCCTTGAATGACATTCCCTTGTAAAAGCCGATCTCGTCATCTTGATGATTGCCAGACTGTGTTGATTGAGAAGAACTACCCACAGTATTAGTCGCATCAACGGGTGTAGGTGTTTGATCATCATTTGGAACATTCATGTCTAGATCATCCAACCTATCATCAAAGATGTCTTGTTGTTCTTCTTCTACATTTTGGTTCTCATTCTCTTTTATCTTTTCAACCACGTACAACCTTAACATTGGCCTTGATAAATCACAAAGATAAGCACGCAATCAAACCTGATAGTTTATCTTAAAAGGTAGTACCCTCTATTTTTCAAAGAAGTTGTACATGTAACTGATGACGAGTTCTTTTGGTTGACCCACAATAGCGATGATTAAATTCACAAAATCATCATAAAAAATATCACTTTGGATTGTTATAGCTATCGTCTCTAGAATTTCACCCTCCTTCTAATGCTACACATATCGATTTCTCTTCTCTATCCATTGACCATGACAATCCACCGTATTGTTATTGATCCCTCCATTACTGGTAAGTAAATAAAGTCATTTATTAAAAAAAGTTAATAGTGATTTCATAGTGCTATAACATGAATTCCAATAGATGTGTAATCTATTGCAACAGGTGAAAATAAGTTACAACAGGTAAGTGATCAGTTGCAATAGATTACTTACCTATTGGGATTCATGTTATGCTCCTGAAGTTGATTTCAACAGATGAGTCATCTATAGTAATAGGTGAATCATATGTTGCAACAGACTATACATCTGTTGTAATAGATAAAGTGCCTATTGGGATAGATGTTACAGTACTAAGGAACCTTTGAAGTTGATTCTAATAGATGAGTGATATGTTGCAATAGATAATTAACCTATTGCGATAGATGACTTACCTATTGCAACAGATGATGCATTTATTAGAATCGAGTTCAGGTTCTATTGCAACAGGTTACTAATCTGTTGCAACAGACATTTACCCTGTTGTAATAGATGACATATTTGTTGGAATCGAGTTCAAGTTCTGTTGCAATAGGTTACTAATCTGTTGTAGTAGATATTTATCCTGTTACAACAGATAACTAGTCTATTGCAAAAGATGGGTCATATGTTGCAACAGATGACCCATCTGTTCGATTCATGTTACAGAACTGTAGAACCATAAACATGAATCCAACACATGAGTCTTCTATTGCAATAGAAGGCTCATCTGTCGTAACAGATAATTGATTTTTTTAAACAAATGGCTCTTATGTTGCATTCATATTCGCGTGCTATCTATTGTTGAAAAAACAGCACAATAGCACTCAAATGAAAAATTCAACTAAAAATCATAATTTGACTTACCAAAGTCTCATGTGAAGTAATGCCAAAGTGGAAAGTGATGTACGAAAAAAAAATTAACCTAAGAAATTGGTTAAATAGCAGTAGTAGCGGTAACAACAACAACAACAATGGTAAACAAGAAGAAGATGAAGATGATAATGAAGTAGAAGATGATGATAATGAACAAGAAGATGATGAATAAAGAAGCAACAACAATGAACAACAAAAATCACTAAGAGACAGAAAACAACAATAGATGAAAAGAGAGAGAAACACGCCTTTTTTTCCTCTGTTTCCTGTTATATTAGGTAAATATTTGGATCAAAATGTAAATTTAAAAACTTATGGGTTATTCTCAAACTTACTCAACATTCTTAATCCATAATAAAGTACTGTCACCTACACTCAATTATTAAGACTTGAGTCACCTACACCTCATTTTCAAACTATTTTGTCACTTTTAGCTCAAAACCCCAAGAAACTGATTGAAGATAATTATCCACATAATCTTATTAAATAAAATAATTGAGCAAAAATAATTAAGTAATTTGGAGGCTTACGACTTAGTGTTTGTAGTCAATTTACAAACTTAGCCATTAAAAGTTAACTGACAATTTATTTGTTATAATTACATTCTTTTCATTCGATGGTTATATCCCTATGGGCTTCTATAGAGGTGGTTAATTCTGTACTCTTGAACATTTATTACTATTACATAAGATTGCACTTTTTAAAGTGTAGCGAATATTACTTTTAGATAAAAATTTATTCAAGTACATATCATACAATGAATTAGAAAAATAGAAGGATATATATACTTAAGTATGTGTGTATATATATAATACTAACAAATCTATACATATTAATAGGGGTCATACATGCCCAAAACTAATAATATCTAAAACAGTTTGAGAATTCAAAATTGTCAATAGGGATTTTGTCGTCCCTGTATCTCTGCATGTACTTGATAATAGGTATTTGTATGGATTTGGATAATAGGTACCTAAGATACAGTTCCTTGAGCATTTGAACTGTAAAATCATGAAGCCATAAGCCTTTTGTAGATCTACCTTGATCATAGATCTTGGTGAGATTTGTTTGCTAGTATAGTACCCCTTCACCAGCTCATGAGTAAGTAAAATATTATCTGAAATGATTCTACCTAGCACAAAAGCTGATTGGCCTTGTCCTAACAGTCCATTCAAAATAATTTATATTCTACCCGAGATCACCTTAGAAATGACTTTATAAAGGATGAAGCAACATGCTGTAGGTCTGAAATCTTTAACAGTTTTGGAATGAGAGACCTTTGGAACCAAAGTTACAACCGTATTGTTGATAGCCCTGAGCATTTTATACCCTGAAAAATACTCCTTGATAGCTTTTTGGACATCTAACTGAATGATATTCCAAACTTTCATGAAAAAGCAAGTCGTAAAACCATCAGTACCATGAATTTTGTTACTGTTATGATTTGGACAGAGTAAGCAAACCACAAGTAAAAAAATAAGAACAACACACAGATTTACATGGAAACCCTTGTGGGAAAAACCACGAGTAGAGGAAAAAGAGGTTTCACTATAATGGAGAGAGAGTACAATGTGGAGAAGGCTAAATTTTCTGAATACTCAAAACAACCCACTAAATGCACTTATATAATATGTGCATACAAATAAGTTCTAGACTTAGAAACATAAAGGTCCATATCGGGCCTGTCGGCCCAATCCCTACACTACCGCCACAGACCCTATTGAAAATCATCAACATGGGTCGCACCGCAAAACTTTTTGAGCCGGATCAACAAAATTCAGGTCACAACTCTAAAAATCTCCACCTTGACATGAATTCTAATTCAGAACTCAAATCCATTTCAAGACAAACTCTCCACCTCTTCAACAAAAACCCCTAAGGGAACATCTTAACAGCTAACACTAACCAAGTCCAAGCAATGCTCAAACGTGTCACTTGGTAGTGTCTTGGTCATCATATCAGCAAGATTATCATGAGTACTAATCTTGGTCACCACAATATGACCACGAGCAATAATTTCATGCACAAAATAATATCGAACATCGATATGCTTTGTCCTCTCGTGAAACATCTGATCTTTCGTAAGGAAGATAGCACTCTGACAATCACAAAAAATCAATGTAATCTGTAAGTCTTTGCTAAGTTCACTGAACAGACCCTTCAACCAAATAGCTTCCTTGAAAGCCTCTGTAATACACATATAGTCTGCATCAGTAGTTGACAAAGCAACCATAGTCTGTAAGGTACATTTCCAACTAATAGCACAACCACCAATGGTGAAAACATAGCTTGGACCTCTTTTTATCATGATTTCCTCCAAAATCAGAATCAACATACCCGATTACTCCATCTCTATTTCACCCAAACTGCAAACAAACATTAGCAGATCTATGCAAGTATCTAAAAATCCACTAAACTTCTTTCTAATGTTTTTTCCAGGATTTTCCATGTATCTACTAACTACACTGATGACATAAGATAGATCTAGTTGGGAACACACCATCGCATACATAAGAGACCCAACGGCACTAGAGCATGAAACTCGAGAAATATAGTTACTCTCATCATCTGTCTTTGGAGATAAAGTGGCTGAGAGTTTGAATTGAGCTTCCAATAGAGTACTTACAGGTTTGGCATTTTGTATATTGAATCTGTGAAGCACTTTCTCAATATATCTTTTCTGACTCAAGTATAACTTACACTTCTCTCTATCCCTCATAATTTCCATGCCAAGAATCTACTTTGCTGCTCCTAGATCCTTCATCTTAAACTCCTTACTGAGCTGGGCTTTTACTTTTATTATCTCTCTCATATCCTTTGCCGTAATCAATATATCATCAATATAAAATTGAAGATACATAAATGAACCATCACTTACCTCTATGAAGTAGACACAACTATCATAGTTGCTTCTTTGAAACATACGAGAGGTCATAAAAGAGTCAAACCTCTTATACCACTGCTTGGGCAACTGCTTTAAGCCATAAAGAGACTTTTTCAGCAAGCATACATAGTCCTCCTTTACTGAGACTACAAAGCCCTCTGGTTGCTGCATATAGATGTCCTCCTCAAGTTCTCCATGTAAGAATGCAGTTTTGATATCCAACTGCTCAAGCTTAAGATTATGCATGGCCACAATAACAAGCAATGCTCGAATCAAACTATACTTTAAAACTGGAGAAAACACATCTGTGAAGTCAATACCTTAAACCTGACTGTAACCTTTAGCAACTAGTCTTGCTTTGTACCTAGAATCTTCAACTCCCAATGTTCTTTCTTTCTTTTTGAATACCCACTTACAACGGACAACTTTCTTATC
This sequence comes from Capsicum pubescens, assembly GCA_030864215.1. Lineage (NCBI taxonomy): Eukaryota > Viridiplantae > Streptophyta > Magnoliopsida > Solanales > Solanaceae > Capsicum > Capsicum pubescens. Next base: position 47,277,685 of record CM061549.1, read on the forward strand.
TTTAGGCAATCTCACAAGATCTCATGTTTCATTCTTATGAAGTGATTCCATCTCCTCCTGCATAGCAATCATCCATTGGCCAGAATCATCACAACTAACTTCCTCTGTGTAAGAAAAAGGATCTTTACCAAAATTAATACCTTCTGCTACACTCAATGCATAAGCAACCAAATCAGCTTCATCATACTTTTGAGGAGGTCTAATATCTTTTCTAGGCCTATCTTTATCAATATAATATTGAGGTGCCACTGGTGGTGAAGAAGAAATAGTATCACTCTGTATCTCCAAGCTAGACTGAGAAGTAGGCACTGGTGTAGAATCTGCTATAATCTGCAATTCAACATAGGTGCTTGAATTTTGCTGATTCATGTCACTAAGCTCATCTAGGGGAGAAGCACTAGATTTGAAGGAAGCCCGAAGCATGGCAGATTCATCAAACACAACATCCCTGCAAATTATAACCTTTCTGCTTTGTGGACACCAAAGCTTATAACCTTTAACACTAGGATTATAACCCATAAATAAGCATTTGAAATATATAGGTTCCAACTTTCCATTATCAACATGAGCATACGCAAGACATCCAAATATTCTCAAATCAGAATAACTAGCAGGAGTACCAGACCATACCTATTATAGAGTCTTTTTATCAATCATAACTGAGGGAGAGTGGTTAATAAGAAGACAAGTTGTGGAAGCTTCTTCATCCCAAAAATACTTGGGTAAACCAGTATTAGAGAGCATACAACGCACCTTCTCTATTATAGTCCTATTCATTCATTCAGCCACACCATTCTGTTGTGGAGTATGACGAACTTTCAAGTGCCTCACAATTCATTCTGACTTGCACAGAGCATTAAATGCATTTGAACAGAACTCTAGACCATTATCAGTCGGAAGGTGTTTTACCTGCTTCCCTATTTGTTTTTCAATCATAATCTTCCACTCCTTCAAAGTAAGCAACACATCATTCTTTTGCTTCAGGAAAAACACCCAAACTTTTCTGAAATAGTCATCAATAATAGTCAACAAGTAATTCGCACCTCCTCTAGAAGACACTCTAGAAGGACCCCAAAGATCATAATGAATGTAATCAAGTGTGCCCTTAGTCGAGTGGATGCCTTTAGTGAATCTGACTAACTTCTGCTTCCCAAAAATGTAGTGCTCACAAAACTCCAATTTGGTAATACTCTGGCCATCAATAAGTCTTCTCCTTCTTAGTTCATCCATCCTGTTTTCACTCATATGCCAAAGTTTAGCAACGTCACTTTCTGATAGAGATGAGATAAAAATAGTTGTATCACCTATAACAATAGAGCCTTGTAGGACATACAAATTTGCAAACTTTCTTTATCCCTTCATCACAATAAGAGCACCTTTAGTAACCTTTAGGACTCCACCTTCACCAGTGTACCTATAACCGTTTGAATCAAGGGTACTCAAGGTGTCACAACCCAAACTAGGGCCTGGCCGTGATGGACATCCCAAACCATGAAGGCCCGAGCGTCCTACTCTATCTGGTAAACATGCACAACATTCATATAATAAAAGAAGATGCGGAATATAATCTGATACAAAACCATGGTCATACTCAAGATTTTATTTAACAATAATGAATGAAATCCGAAATCAACTAAACAACATCTGGAACAGTCTGTGAAATCTCTACTAGATGAAAATATGAAACCTATATAGAAACTGGGACAAGGCCCCAGTAGACCAAACCAACGGAATAGCATAATCTGAAATAACAGGCCTTCTGAAACAAATAAGGCTCACCACTGAACAGATCACTTCTCTCTAGAATACTCTATTGATTAGCCGAACCCTTGGACTAAGCCTCCGAACCTGAAAGGTAGGGGGTCAATACAGATATACTTGTATGCAGAGCAGATCGAAAATACTAATTTATCTTCAACATATATGAGAGAAATTTAAAATAGTTCATAAACATATCATATAGTAAGAAATCTCATGGGCATTTTTGAAAGACTTTGTAAAATCATCTGAACTCTGTGACACTCTTCGTTTTAATTCTGCGCTAGCTGGTATACCCTACAACTCTGAAATTCCACGGGCTATATGGAATCCATCATTGACTCGTCAAGGAAGCCTCCAACCCAAGTGTGCCACAAAGGTTGGAGTCTCTGACTCTGCTATGCCACACGGTTGTCGCCAGCGTAAAAATAATATACCCGGATAGACAAATCACGATTTTAGGCTAAGAGTTACTTGAACTTGAACCTTCTTCGGGTAACCACCTAACCGTCTTTTAGCCCAGTTTTAAATCTTTAAAACATGCATTCTCTAAAATCAAACTCTGAAAATATACTCTGTTATGGCATACATACTTATGGTATCGTTATACCATTGACTTGCAAGTCACCACTCTGAGCCATTATTAGCATATTATAATCTCTGTTTTCAAAACATAAATTTGGGACCACCATATCAATAAATCATTCAAAGAACTCTTTCTCTAAAACTCATGTAAACACATGTATGCAACTCTCTTTGTCAAACTTTCAATGATGCAAGGTGGTCATGTCAAATCTCTTAATCTCATGCAAATCTTTCTCTTTTAACAAAATATATTTACATCAAGAAACTCCCTCTCTTAAATCTCTAAATCATGCTCAAAATACTATGGTATTTGAGTAAATAAATTTCAAACAATAAAACATGCAATTCAAATCTTCACATTAAGATCATAAACTTAAAGTCATCACAAGAGAGGGATTTCATAAGTTGTGCTCTCAAACAATCTTAAATCTAAATTTTCATACATATACATATACATGTAAATCAATTTAATGGGTAAAGGTCTAAAGACCAAATCAACAATACAATTAAACCTTCGTAATGCATAATAAATCATGTATTTCAAAAACCCCTTTCTAAATTCATGCTTGATAATATTTAAATCATGTTCTAGTGTTTACAAGCCTATATAGTTTTTAGGATAAACCCCACGTACCTCAATTTAGAAATTTGATGGATGATTCTTTATGCCTACGATTTGGGAATTCCAAATCTTCAGTCAATCTTGAAAACCCACGGTTAAATCTTGAGTTATTTGGGTTTTCTTGTTTGAAACCCTAAGGAGTGTTCTTGATGGTTTTTGATGAAAATATCAATAATGAGGTCATTTGGGATTAAAATCACATGTTTAAGCTGATAAGAGGGTGGAAAATACCTAATGTACCCTTATTAAGACGGAATAAAAAATATAACTAAGAGCCCAATTTTGTGGGCCACCGCGACGGGCCACAATCGTGGTGGCTTACTGGAAATTGATGAGTGGGATTCTTAAGGTCACCGTGATGCGGAACCGTCGTGTTTTCCCACTGGTTGGGACTTGAAACTTTAGCGCGACACACCACAATCGCGCTATGCTACTGGAATTTGATAATTTCTAAATAGGCCCCCTCCGCGACGCGCCAAGCACCAAAATGATGATGTTTTACGACTAGAACTTAAATTAGCCATAACTTTTTTCCCAGGTATCGGATTTGGGCAAATCATAAATCAACAGAAAGCTCATTTAATTTCCTACATGATAAAAAGTCAAAATTAGGGAAGTTATATATGGTTTAAACTTTACTCACTTTGGAAGTCAAAAATGAGACTAAGTTTCTTTGACACAATTCTAGTCATTTAACTCTAAGAGCATATTACCACAAGCTAACGCATGGATGATTTTTGTACGGGGTGTTACATTATCCCCCCCTTAGGATCATTCATCCCTGAATAATGGTGCAGAACACAGACAAGCACGATTTAAAGTATACTAAGGCCATAAAAGAATAAGACAAGGATTGTACCATCCATTTCTTCATCCACCGGATCAAACAAGTCTGGGTATCTATCTCTCATGTCATTTTCTGATTCCTAAGTTGCTTCCTCAACTTTCTGATTTCTCCACAACACCTTAACCGACACTATCTCTTTGCTCCTCAACTTCCGAACTTGGCGATCTAAGATTGCAATAGGTTCATCTTCATATGCTAATGGGTCTGTCACCTTGATATCCTCTACAGGAAACACTAAAGAATGGTCTCCAATACATTTCTTCAGCATGGATATGTGGAATAATGAATGAACAGAGCCCAAACTTGCAGGCAACTCTAACTCATAAGCAACTCCCCCTATCCTTCTCAAAATCTGGTATGGCCCTCTATAGCGAGGACTCAGCTTACCTCTCTTCCCAAAATGCATGACTCCCTTCATAGGAGAAACTTTAAGACATACCCAATCACCAACCTCAAACTCAAGTCTCTTCTCCTAACATCGGCATAGGACTTCTATCAACTCTAGGCTGTCTTAAGTCATTCTCTAATAATTTTTATGTCCTCTATTGCCTGATAAACAATATTAAGCCCAAATAACTGAGTCTCACTACTTCATACTACCCTATTAGCGACCTACATCATCTCCCATACAATGCCGCAAAAGGAACCATCTCAATACTGGCATGGTAACTGTTATTACATACGAACTCTATCAATGGCAAGTGATCCACCCAACTCCCCTTGAAGTCAATTATGTAGGCCCTTAACATATCCTCAAGAGTCTGAATGGTGCACTCAGCTTGTCCATCAGTCTGAGGGTGGAAAGCAGTACTTAGGTTCACTTGGGTACCTAAACTCCTCTAAAAAGACCTCCAAAACTGGGAAAAGAATTGCGTACCTCAGTCAAATATGATGGATACAGGTGCTCCATGCAAATGAACTATCTCCTCAATGTACAGCTTGGCATAGTTATCTCCCGAGTAGTTAGTTCTGACAGGCAGAAAATGGGATGACTTGGTCAGTCGATCAATAATTACCCAAATTGAATCGTACTGGCTTTGGGACCTCGAAAGTCCCGTGATGAAGTCCATATTGACCATCTCCCATTTCCATAAAGGTAAGGCTATCTCTTGGGAAGTACCACCTGGCCTTATATGCTCTACTTTCACTTGTTGACAATTCAGACACTTGGCAACAAAATTAGCCACATCACACTTCATATTATTCCACCAATAAATAGTTTTCAGATCATGATACATATTATTAGAGCCTGGGTGAACAACATTCCTTGAAGTGTGAGCTTTATCAAGGATCCTATTTCGTAACCCATCTACATCTGGCACACATAGTCTGCCCTGATATCTCAAAACTCTGTCACCACTAATTTGAAAAGACATCACCTTCTGTTGACCCATTTCTTTCATGATCTGCATCAAGATGGGAACTTCAAACAGCTTTTCTTTAATTTCAGCACAAAGGAAAGATTTAGCTACCTCATGAGCAGCCACTCCCCCATCTTTAAAATCTAAGAGTCGCACTCCTAGATTTATAAGTTGGTGAATATCCTTCACCATCTCCCTCATTCCCTTTTCAACATGCGAAAGACTGCCCATAGATAACCTACTGAGGGTGCCTTCTACGACATTTGCCTTGCCCGGATGGTAGTATAGGCTCATGTCATAATCCTTTAAAATTTCCAACCAACGCCGTTGCCTGAGGTTCAATTCTTTATGCAAGAAAACATATTGCAAACTCTTGTGGTCAATAAATATCTCTACATGTACCCCATAAAGATAATGCCACCATATTTTGAGTGCAAATACCACAGCCGCTAACTCCAAGTCATGGGTGGGGTAATTTCGCTCATGTACTTTTAACTGCCTAGACGCATAAGCCACAACTTTACCATGCTGCATAAGTACACACCCAAGTACCATATGGGACGCATCACAGTACACAACAAACCCTTTCGTACCTTCCAGAAGAGTCAAAACAGGAGCAGTTGTCAACTTATCTTTTAACTTCTCAAAACTATTTTCACAGAAGTCAAACCACACGAACTTTACCTTTTTCTGAGTCAACTTAGTAAGTGGTGCAGCTATGGAAGAAAAACTCTCTACAAATCTTCTGTAATACCCTGCCAAACCCAAAAAGCTTTGAATATCGGTTAGAGTCATGGGTCTGGGCCATTTTCTCACTACCTCAATCTTTTGGGGATCAACCTTAATACCGTCACTAGACATGATATGCCCCAAGAAAGCAATAGCATTAAGCTAGAATTTGCACTTGGAAAATTTTTCATACAACTCGTGATCTTCAAGAGTTTGAAGGATGATTCAGAGGTGATTGGCATGGTCCTCCTCACCCTTGGAATAAATCAAAATATCATCAATAAGACTATAACAAACAGATCTAGAAACTAACGGAACACCCTATTCATAAGGTCCATGAAAGCCGCAGGGGCTTTAGTCAACCCAAAGGACATGACTAAGAATTCATAATGACCGTATCAGGTTCGGAAAGCTATTTTGGGAATATCTGACTCTCTAACCTTCAACTGATGGTATCCTAAATGAAGGTCTATCTTTGAAAAACATTTAGCACCCTGAAGCTGGTCAAAAAGATCGTCAATCCTAGGAAGAGGATATTTATTTTTAATTGTGACCTTATTCAACTGGTGGTAATCTATGCACATACGAAGGAAACCATCTTTCTTTTGCTTGAAGAGTACAGGTGCACCCCAGGGAGAAATACTAGGACGGATAAAACCTTTATCTAGAAGATCTACTAGCTGCTCTTTCAACTCTTTCAACTCTGCAGGAGCCATTCTATATGGCAGAATAGATATGGGACGGGTATCTGACAATAAATCAATACCAAAATCAATCTCCCTATCAGGTGGTATTCCTGGGAGATCATCTGGAAAAGCTTTTGGGAGCTCATTCACCATAGGGACGGACTGAAGAGAAGGTCTTTCGGTATTAGAATCTTTAACCTGAATAAGATGATACAAACAGCCCTTAGAAATGAGTTTACAGGCTCTGAGACAAGAGATGAACTTCCCTCTATGTGCTAAAGAATGTCCCTCCTATTCTATTGCTGGTTTATTTGGGAAAGAGAAAGTAACCTTTTGGGTTCTACAATTTAGAATGGAATAGCACGAATGAAGCCAATCCATCCCTAAGATAGCATCAAAATCAACCATGTCTAAGTCTACGAGGTTTTCTGCAGCATCCCACCCACAAACTCTCACCACATAATTTCTACACACCCTCCTAGCCACGACAGAGTCTCCCACCGGAGTGGAAATAAAAAAAGGTTTGGCAATTACATCGGACTCAAACCCAAAACCAATAGCCACATAAGGGGTCACATAAAATAGGGTAGACCCGGGAACAAGTAACACATAAACATCACGGGAGAAGATTTGCAACATACCAATAACTAAATTCGGTGAGGCCTCTTCCTCTTGGCAATTGGTCAAGGCATACAACCGGTTGCGGCCATTTCCGGCGGCTAAAGTGGCACCCTTATGAGTTGGTGGTGGTGCAGAATAATTAACTTTTGACTTGGCTCCACCAACATTACCCTTTGCTGCCGAACATTCTCTATGGATATGGCCTGGATGGCTGCACGAATAACACACCATAGTGCCAAACTGACATCTCCCTAGATGGTTCCTCCCATATTTCTCACAGTGCGGGCATGTTTGAGAGGTCTGAGCTACACTTCCTTGAGACTGTGAACCCTGCATCCTCGGCCCCTGCCTAAACTGAAAAACTTCAGTGCACTGTTCGGCTGGGGGTCTGGTCATCAGGGCACTGGCTGCAGACTACACATTACCCCAATTCTTCTTCTTCTGCCAGTTGTTACCCCAATTCCCACTCTGCTGCTGACTGTAGCTCTGGTCTTCTATTTTGGCTCTCTTTGCCTGTCTATACTTCTCTCTAAATTCAGCAACTTTCTTTTTCTTTTCCTCAACTTGTTGTATGTGAACTAATAGTCTGGCAAAATCCGTGTCCCAATTCAACATTTCTCCCTGACATTCAAACATTAAGTCATCTGAAAGGTCGGATGCAAATTTTCTCATTCGGGCTCTCATGTTACTAGTCATCTCCTGAGCATAACGGGCTAGTTGGTTGAACCTCAGAGTGTACTCCTAGACACTTATCTTACCCTAATTTAGATTCATAAACTCTTCGGCTTTGGCCTCCCTCAGCTCGAAAGGAAAGAATCGATCAAGGAAAGCTTCCACGAACTCGGCCCAAACTGTGGGCTCAGCATGCTCAGTCTTTGAATCTTTCCACTCATTATACCATTGGTTCTCTACATTCTTAAGCTAGTAATCTGCTAACTCAACCCCCTCTACCTCATCTATATGCATCACCTTAAATATCTTCTCCATCTCATCCACAAACTCTTGTGGATCCTCTTCTACCTTGGTACCAGTAAACTTAGGCAGGTTTATCCTCATAAACTGGAAGACTATTGTAGCCTCAAACGTAATAGATGCAGACCCAATATCTTCAAAATGTTAAGTCTGTGTGGATACCAACTGGGAAAGCATGTGAATGGACTATCTGAATTCTGCATTAGATACCTCTCTCGCGCGAGGCTGAGTGCAGTTAGTCCCTATTTGGGAGGTTTTCGGTGCCCTAAATGGGCTGGTCTAAGTAGGTGGGACTCCCAGAGTAGAATCAATCTCCGGAATCTAAGCTCTATTTCAGGTCCTCATCCAATGAGTGGGGCGGACCTCATCTATCTATGCATTCTGATCGATAGTACGACGGGGAGGCATGATTGTTTTTCTAAAACACAAAAGATCATCGATTAGGGGATAACACAGACTCTGAAGCACAAACTAAATCACAAAGAAGATAAGCATTCCAAAATTCCTAGTATCCTCCAACATGTAAGTGTAGTGCACTACACACCCATAAACAAGATTCTACCCAAAGCGATTTCGCAGACACACTGGGACCATGAACCGTGCTCTGATACCAAGCTTGCCATGACCCGAACTAGGGCCTGGCCGTGAAAGACATCTCTAACTATGAAGGCCTGGGAGTCTTACTCTATCTGGTAAACATGCACAACATTCATATAATAAAAGGAGATGCAGAATATAATCTGATACGAAAACATGATCATACTCTGGATTTAGTTTAACAATAAGAAATGAAATCCGAAATCAATTAAACAACATCTGGAACAGTCTGCAAAATCTCTACTACATAAAAATTTGACAACTATCTAAAAACTAGGGCAAGGCCTCCACTAGACCAAACCAACGAAATCACATAATCTGAAATAACAGGCCTTCTGGAACAAAGAAGGCTTACCACTGAATGGATCATTTCTCTCTGGAATACTCTACTGGTTAGCCGAACCCTTAGACTGAGCCACTAAATCGGGGAGGTAGGGCTTAAAATAGAGGTACTGGTACGCAGAGCAGATCTAAAATACTAATTTATATTTAACATATATGAAAGAAATTTAAAATAGTTCATAAACATATTATATAGTAAGCAATCTCATGGGCATTTTTGAAAGACTCTGTAAAATCATCTCAACTATGTGACACTCTTCGTTTTAATTCTACGCTAGCTGGTATACCCTACAACTCTGAAATTCCACGGGCTATATGGAATCCATCATTGACTCGGCAATGAAGCCTCCAACCCAAGTGTGCCGCAAAGGTTGGAGTCTCTGACTCTGCTATGCCACACGGTTTTCGCCAGCGTAAAAATAATATACCCGGATAGACAAATCACGATTTTAGGCTAAGAGTTACTTGAACTTGAACCTTCTTCGGGTAACCACCTAACCGTCTTTTAGCCCAGTTTTAAATCTTTAAAACATGCATTCTCTAAAATCAAACTCTGAAAATATACTCTGTTATGGCATACATACTTATGGTATCGTTATACCATTGACTTGCAAGTCACCACTCTGAGCCATTATTAGCATATTATAATCTCTGTTTTCAAAACATAAATTTGGGACCACCATATCAATAAATCATTCAAAGAACTCTTTCTCTAAAACTCATGTAAACACATGTATGCAACTCTCTTTGTCAAACTTTCAATGATGCAAGGTGGTCATGTCAAATCTCTTAATCTCATGCAAATCTTTCTCTTTTAACAAAATATATTTACATCAAGAAACTCCCTCTCTTAAATCTCTAAATCATGCTCAAAATACTATGGTATTTGAGTAAACAAATTTCAAGCCATAAATCATGCAATTCAAATCTTCACATTAAGATCATAAACTTAATGTCATCACAAGAGAGGGATTTCATAAGTTGTGCTCTCAAACAATCTTAAATCTAAATTTGCATACATATACATATACATGTAAATCAATTTAAGGGGGAAAGGTCTAAAGACCAAATCAACAATATAATTAAACCTTCGTAATGTATAATAAGTCATGTATTTCAAAAACCCTTTTCTAAATTCATGCTTGATAATCTTTAAATTATGTTCTAGTGTTTACAAGCCTATATAATTTTTAGGATAAACCCCACGTACCTCAATTTAGAAATTTGATGGATGATTCTTGAAGCCTACGATTTGGGGATTCGAAATCTTCAATTAATCTTGAAAACCCATGGTTAAATCTTAAGTTATTTGGGTTTTCTTGTTTGAAACCCTAAGGAGTGTTCTTGATAGTTTTTGATGAAAATATTAATAATGAGGTCATTTGGGATTAAAATCCTGTGTTTAAGCTGATAAGAGGATAGAAAATACCTACTGTACCCTTAATGAGATGTAATAAAAAATATAACTAGGAGCCCGATTTCATGGGACACCGCGACAGGCCACTATCACGGTGGCTCACTGAAAATTGATGAGTGGGATTCTTAAGGTCACCGCGACATGGAGCCATCGTGTTGTCCCACTGGTTGGGACCTGAAACTTCAACGTGATGCACCACAATCGCGCTATGCTACTGGAATTTGACAATTTCTAAATAGGCCCCCTCCGCGATGCTCCAAGCACCAAAATGATGGTGTTTTACGACTAGAACTTAAATTAGCCATAACTTCTTGCCCGAGTATCGAATTTGGGTGAGTCTTATATCCACGAAAATCTCATTTAATTTCTCACATGATAAAAATTCGAAATTAGGAAAGTTATATATGGTTTAAAATTTACTCACTTTGGAAGTCAAAAATGAGACTAAGTTTCTTTGAAAAAATTCTAGTCATTTAACTCTAAGAGCATATTACCACGAGCTAACGTATGGACGATTTTTTTGCGGGGTGTTACACAAGGAAATAAGATTTCTCTTCAGGTCTGGGACATACTGTACATCACCAAGTATCTTCACAATCCCATTAAACATCTTAATCTTGATTATTCCAATACCAGCTATCTTACAAGTTGTGTTATTTCCCATCAACACAGCACCTTTAGAGACTGTTTCATATATTGTAAACTGATCTCGACTATGACACATATGAAATGTACAAGCTGAATTAAGAATCCAATCCTCACAGGTTTTGTAGTTACCATCAGAAATTACCAAGAGTTCTCCATCACTACCGTCATCTTCCACAAAACTGGCATCATCGGACTTCTCTGGATAGTTTCCCCTTAGTTTTGGACCTTCTCTATTCTCTCTATTTTGTTGCTTCCAACACTTAAATTTGATATGGCCCTTCTTCTTACAGTAATTACAGGTTTTGTTTCTATTTTTGAATTTACACCTAAACCTATCATCACCCCCATAATTTCTCTCATGATTCTTTCCTCGAACAATGAGACCATCTTCTTGAGTCTCCGACCCATTCACAAGATGCTCCATCTTCTCCTTAGAGAACAACGCATCATAGACTTCATCAATCATCAGGATATCACGACTATACAAAATCATATCCCTAATGGTTGTGTATGATGTAGGAAGTGTACACAACAAAATCAATCCTAGATCTTTGTCATCTCACTTAACCTCCAGAGTCTCAAAATCAGAGATGATTTCCTTAAATATAGATAGGTGATCCTCCAAGGATGCACCCTCAGATATGTGATAGGAATAAAAGACTTGCTTGAGATGCAACTTACTTGTTAGTATCTTTTTCATACACGGTGATTCCAATTTCAACTATAACGCAGCGGTAGTGGTCTCTTTCAAAACATCCTGTAGAATGTAATTGGATAAATGAAGGTGGGTCTAAGATAGAGGCTTTTGATCCTTATGCCATTTGTCCTCATCCGTCCATGATGAGGGCATCTTATCAAACCCTAATGGATCATCATGCAAATCCATCTGTGCAAGCACAGCCCTCATCTTAACCTGCGATAACAAAAATCTGGTGTTGTGATCCAATAGTAGAATATCATACTTCATGGGTGCCATCCCCGGGAAAATAATCGAACAGGCTCTGATACCAATTTGTTATGATTCGGACAGAGTAAGAAAACTACAAGTAAAAGAAAACAAGAACAATACATAGATTCATGTGGAAACCCTTGTGGGAAAAACCACGAGAAGAAGCAAAGAAGGTTTTACTATAATAGAGAGAGAGTACAATATGGAGAAGGCTGAATTTTCTACACTTATATAATATGTGCATATAAATAAGTCCTAGGCCCAAAAACATATAGGTTCATATCGGGCCTGTCAGCCAATCCTTACTACCACTATAGACCCCATTGAAAATCATCAATATGGGTCGCACCGCGAAACTTTTTGGGCTAGATCAACAAAATTTGGGTCACAACTCTAACAGTTACCGTCAATGTTGAACAGTGCATCTTAAATTTCCCACAAAGTAACTTCTTTACACAACCCATGCTGTTGCAAATGTATGAGTTTTGGTCCTAGCTTCATGAAGATAATATTAACTGTATGAAGCTAGAAGCAACATATCTAATCATTCCGTCAGAGAAATCGAGCACTTCACTTTTAGCATCATTAGTTTTATGCATTATCTTACCATTTTCTACTTTCAACACTGAGAAAGTATTAAGACTGGCTCTAGCTTTCATGCACTTGAAAAAATAACTATTATTCCCATCCCCTTCCTCAATCAAATGGGCTTTAGACTTTTGCTTAAAAACTCTTTGTTGAATATCAAGCAATTTCTGAAGTTTTAAGTTGGCATTTATCTCCTTTTGCATCAATACTGGATTATTATTGTTATCTAGGATTGATTGCAAAACCAAATTATCTCTAGCTTGGTCAATTTTTCTCTCTATACTCCTCAACTTCTCCCTATGCAAATTCTGCAGTGGAGCTTTGCATAACTGTAATTTCTTCCATACTCTATGCATACAAGTTCCTGAGATATACATAGACCATACACTCTTTACAATTAGAAGGAATTTGTCTTCGTCACCTAGATCATTTATGAATCTAAAATATTTCCTATGATGTGCATCTCCTACCATGGTTTCAATGTGGATAGGTGAATGATCTGAAAAATAGTTTTCAAGAAACTGAGCTATGATTCCTCTGTACTTCATTACCCATAGATCATTGCAAACTACTCTGTCATCTTTTCTACATATGTTCTTGTTAGTTCAAATAAAATGTCTTCCTATAGCATTCATATCCACTATATTCACCTTATTAAAAGTAGCTTGATAATGTCTAGTTTCATCATCATTGATTAGCTGGCCACCCATTCTATTCGCACTGGTTAATTTAGGGCATTAAAATCTCCACAAATGCACCAAGGAATGTTTATATTAGCCCATAATTTAGTTATACCCTCCCATAAACCTTTCCTTCCCTCCATACTATTATTCGCATAAACTATAGTTAGAGTACTAGTAAAATTGGAGTTCCTATCTTTGACCAGACAATGAATATATTTACTATGTAGTTCCTGTTGCACCACATATACTGATTCATCTTTCCATAATTGTGAATAGATCTCCATCCTTTAGAACACCCATTTAAACTAGAGTGAAATTTAAGGGCTTTGACCTTTGTTTTTAATAAACCAGCTTAGATTATATGGTGTTTTTGGAGATAATCCCCCATTTCCCTTTTCTTGAGAGGTTTCCCATCTTCTTATCAACCACATCCTCCTGTAACATTGACGAAAATGTATTTTGAATCTTCATTATAGGCCCCCTAATGTTCTTTCATAGATCCATAAATCACTAATGCAATATATGACATGCTTCCCATTCCATTAGATGGAGTTGTAGAACTGCTAGCTTTATCATTGGTCCTATGAGTTATCATCCTTGTGCCCGAAATAGTCACATTCTGCTGGCGATTCCCATCTACTGGTTTTGGTATTGGATTTCCCTCTTGTATAGTTTTACTTTGCTCTAACACATATTGGATTGTCATAGCAGATAACACATATTTTCCCATTATATAAATACTTTGAAGAGCTTGATCTGCCACAATTTACCTCTTCTCACATGTTCCATAAATTGGATTGGTCTTGGTTACTTCTCTTGATACTAGCCTTTCTTATGCATCCTTTCATGATGAAAATTATAACTCTTGAAAATACCATAGGATTTCAAGGCAACTGAATAACACGCATCTTAGAACATTACATGTAAGTCTAGACAATTCAATGGGACTTCAAGGAAATTCAATAACAAGCTATAAGTAGGTACAAGTAAACCTTGATAATCCTAGTTTTTTGTAAGATCATTCATTTGATGTTGTATAACTAACTGAGTTGCACAATAAAAGAGTAATATAATGTAGCATTTCACTTCACATTACATACATTTACATATCGATTCACTTGCAATTAAATAGCCAAGAACAAAAATAATTTTAAGCACCACAAAAATATAAACCAAAAAAAATGAAGTATAAAGGCCAATCATTAATTGAAGTATTGTAATACCCCGTGTTTTTTCTAGCTTAAAATTCATTCCTAGAATGTTAAGAGTGTGATTTAAAAATGAATAACCTTTATTTCATAGGGAATTTTCCAGATTTAGACCTTCCATTATGTGAAAAATTAAATAAGATTTCCATCGATATCAAATTTGCCCAAATTCGACACTCGGTGAAGAAGTTAGAGCATTGTTAGTAATGCAGTGTTCCCCCTGGGCACTCACCGCATTGCGGTGGATGCCAAAATGGAAATCTTCACATTCCAATGGACCTCCGTGATATTGGAACATCGCAGAGAGGTCCAAATTCCCAATTTTCAATTTTCAGTGGCACAATGCAATAGCACCGCATCGCGCCAGAGTGCAAATTCACACTCGTTCTTTTCCAGTAGCTTAACGCGATTTCAACGCGTCGTGGTGAAGGTGTAATTGTCGTACTCTTGATCCATAATTTGAATTATTGTGTAATGAATTTAATCCTAAGTATGTGAAGTCCTTATTAGGTGAATAATGTTCATAGAAGTCACTTAGAGCCAAGTGGAGCTAAGAACATTAGATTCGACTAAAATTTGGCATTCAATCCTACAAGGGTCTACTTTAAAAATGTATAATATATTATATACAAGTAATTTTCCATCCTAATACCCTCTAAATTGTATATAATTGAATTATCTTTCTGACGATACCAATTTTGCAAAAATCCGATACCCGAGCAAAAAGTTATAGCCATTTTAGTGTGAGGCAGTGAGCTGCCGCGATGGTAGCGCATCGCGCTAAAGGGAAAAATCGGGATGCGGGTTACCAATTTATTCTTTAAAGTAATAAGGGGAAATGGATTCTTTTGCCACCTTAACTCAGGTCGTAAAAAACACGATCTAAGACTTCAAATGGGGCATTATTTGTCCCCATTCTCCAATTTTTCCCTCAAGAACAACCCTAATCAATTCCCTCAAGAATCATCAATTTCATCTTCTTTTCTTCTACAAAAAGATCAATAATTTAGGGTTTCTAATCCAAGAACTTCAAGAATGATATCAAGATCATCTCCAAAGTATTCAAAGTTCAAGCTTTTACATTCAATTCATCAAATCCAAATTATTAAGGTATGTGGGGTTTCAACAAGGACAATCCTTTCATACTTGTGCCCAAAACTTGTTTTAAGTTATAAATTATTGAATTTTATGTTATTTTTTATGAAATTAAAGTTAGGATTTATACCCAATATTTATTGTTTGAAGATTACGAGTTTACAAGTGATTGAATATTGAATTGCATGACTATTTTCATGTATTTATGCTCGTAATACAATTTTCCAGATTTTCGAAAGTGAGTTTAAGTATGATATTGAGATTCTTGATCTTATTATTTTGATGGTGTTGAAGTATTTTAAAGAAGCATATCGAGTCGGATGTTTTTCTATGATTTTGAATGTTTATATATGAGTTCTAAATTGGGATTCATACCCATTATCACTATTTACAAGATTTTGAGTTTTTGAGAGTTGTTGAAGATAAATTTCATGAGTTTGTTTATATTTTCATGAGAATTACTGAAATTTTCAGATTTTAATATGATTTATGAATGTTTATGTTATCAAGCATGAATTTTGAGATGTTTTGACATGAGTTTGAAGCATGAGCTTTAATCCCTAAGATTGAGTTTTGATATTTTAAGAAGCTTATATTTTTAGCATGCTTTGATAAGCAAGATTTGATATTTTGATCCTAAGCTAAGATAAGGAATCCACATTATTCATATAGTTCATGATTTATAGCAAAGAGAAGTGTAATTGGTTTTTATTATAAACCCTTATGCTATTTTAAGGTGGATTTCCTAAAAGTTTAAGCCTAAGTATGGGAGTAGTATTTAGCACCGAGTTGGGTATGATTTCAAGGTCTCATGCCCCAGAACTATGAGCCACTGTAGGTTTCTGATTTACCCCAAGTGGGTTTAGATAGTGATCACTAAATTTAAGGTTCTATTCTGATGGCAAGGGTAGAATAGCTCTCCCCAACGTGAGCAAGACGTTGGACTCCATGTCAGATCACATGGTTTATGTCGGTTAGAAGAACCTCCCAAAGAAGACCCCTACTCTTTAAATAGTTTATAGATTTAAAGTCTTAGTATATATTTTGAAAGTTAATATTTTAAGATTTTCAAAGTTTTAAGTCCCAAAGTCTCTAAAAGTGTTACAATTTTAAAGTCCCCAAGTCTTTGAGTCCCAAGTCCTAAGTTTGCTAAAGTGCTATAATTCTTATGTTTCAAAAGAAGTCCCTTATTTTCACAAGATTAAAGTGTATTTTCTGAAATTTATTATTTTAAGATTTCATCTAGTTGACACAATTTGAGAACAAGAAGAGGATTCAAATTTTAGAATAAGGTGTAATGACTCACGAGATTTATACTACATGCTTCCTTATTCATGATTTATGAGATTTAGATTTCAATTTTTGCTCAAGCTATGTGAGTCATTTATATCAGCATGCATGATTTCTATAATGATTGATGATATTATTTAACTATTGCATACACCCTCATATACTCAGTACATCCTCAAAGTACTGATTCATATATATGTTTATGTTCTATATTGTCTCATAATGTAGGTTCAAGTTGTAGCACATATGCCATATTCAGTCAATTCACAGCTTTCAGACAGTAGGTGATGAGTCCTTCGATTCAAGGGATCGAGTTAGTTACACAGTTTGAGAAGTATGGTATTTTCTTTATTTAGTCGTATTGAGTTGGGATAGTTGGGAGTCATGACCCGGCTACCTATATTCAGTACTAGTAGAGGCTTCATAGATAGTCAGTAGTGTTAATGTATTTTATTTCAGTTTTGTTGTCAAAAGTAGAGTTGTAATCTTGTAAATTCAAATTTGTATTGATCGAGTTCAGAGAAGTTTTATGTTTCCACTGATTTTGTTTATATTTATGTATTTTATTCAGTTGCTTGTAAGTATGCCAGTCGAAGGGTTAGCTTGGGATCACTTGTGACCCTAAGCACCGTGTGACGTCTCGGGACCAATTTTCGGGGCGTTATAAGTACTAAGTCAAGCAAGCTCAATTATAAATGCCAAAGTCCAAAGGAAGAATGGAAGTAAAAACATGTGGTTCAAATAATTATCCCATCTGGAATATTGACTCCCCAAAAATGTTGCAACCAACACTACATAATTATTTACAATGTGAGTAAGTCAGTATCAAATTAGTGTTCAAAGCTTGCAAATTTAGTACTTTTTTTAAAGAAGAATGGTATTTCAGCTAGACATTCACCAAGAATCCAAACAATTAGGAGATCTCTGCTAAATAGTTGGTTAATTAACATCTGAGTTTGGAATTTAGATTACGGTGGATTAAAGCATGCTAGAAAAGTGTTAGAATAAAGAAGAGTAAAAGAAGCAGACAAAGTGATGAGAAAGAAAGGCCCGTACTTTTTTTTACTTCTCAATTCAACTACATAAAACAAGACGACTTAGTGCCCTTTTATAGGCTTACAACTTAACAACGAAACCTAAAAAACAAGGACGAAAGGTAATGGTGAAGCAGGAGTAAAACACTGTTAACAACGTGCCCCACTAATTTGCTAAAACATTAAATAGAAAAATACAGAATTGACTAAGTAAAACTTAATTCCACTTAATACTAAAAAATAGGACCATAACAAGACTCTGCACATGATTCATTATTGAAAAATTAGTCAACACTCCCCCTTTCTTCAAAATCACATACTCCCATTTGTAGCCTGAAGAAATCATGCTTATTGTGTGGAAACGATTTTGAAAGAACATCAAAAACCTGATCATTTGTTCTACAAAATTTCAATGAGATTATTCCACCAGCAACTAGATCGTGAATGAAATGATAGCGGGTGTCGATGTGCTTCGTCCTAATGTGAAATGTAGGATTTTTTGTCATAGTAGTTGTCACCTCTTTGTCACACCATATTTCAGTTGGACCAATCTGCCCTTGTTGAAAATCCACTAAAAATGTTTCCTTAACCAAATAGCTTAGCAGTTGGTGGAAGTTGCAGCCATGTATTCTACTTTCGAAGATGACAAGGCTATTGTATCTTATTTCCTTGAACTCCATGAGATTTCTCCAAGACCAAGGCTAAAGACATTCCCAGATGTACTCTTGCAGTTTTCCAAGCTACCTGCTCAATCACTATTAGCAAAACCAATTAATCTGAATTTTGATACTTTTGAGTACCAAATTCTGTAACTTATTGTGCCAGTAACATATCGTAAAATCCATTTGGATACACCCAGGTGTTGCTTCGAAGGACTATGAATGAACCTTGAAATCAAACTGACAGAGAATGCTATACTGGACTTGTGTGTCATAAGTACTTTAGACCACAACCAAGATTCTAGAATAAGAAGCATTTGTTGCGCCTATACCATCATTAAGTACCATTTTCTCATTCATATTCATGGGCGTGGGAAATGGATCACAATTCAGCATGTTGAACTTCTGTAAAAGTTCAGTAGCATGTTCTCTTTGCGAAATAAAGATTCCATATGAACCTTGTCTCACCTCAATCCCAAGGAAATAATGCAACATACCCAAGTCAAACATTTCAAATTTACCCATCACACAACTCTAAAATTCAGAAGCAATAGATTCACATGAACCCATATATATAATATCATCGACATTAAGACAAACAACTAGAAAATCACCATTACCTTCCTTCTTCACATAAAGTGTGGATTCATTCCCACTTTTTCTGAACTGCTGCTCTTGAAAAAAGGCATCAACTTTTATATACCATATCCGTGGAGCTTGCTTTAGACCATACAATGCCTTCTTCAATTTGTATACTTTGATTTTTCCCTTCACTAGAGATGAAGCCTTCAGGTTGAGAGACGTATACTTCTTCATGTAAGTCGCCATTTAGGAAGGCAGACTTAACATAAAATTGGTACACAGGCCAACCAAGTTGAGCAGCCAAGGCTAGAGTAGTTCTAACTATTTCAAAGCGAGATACTAGTGAGAATGTTTCTTCAACGTCGATGCCTTATTTTTTGCAATATCCTTTTGTAACAAGTGGAGCTTCATGTCGTTTCATACTTCCATCAGTATTGTACTTCATTTGAAAATCCATTTTATCCCAATAATATTCTTTCCTCTAGGAAAATCAACCAACTTCCAAGTTTGATTTTTCTCAATGGACTAGATCTCTTAAATCATTACATTCTGCCACTCAGGTCGCTTTGCAGCTTCTTCATAACATATTCGTTCAGCAACTAACAAGGTAAAACTGTAAGATGCATAAACATCTTCTAGTGACCAAAACTTTATTAGTGGTGTTTCATTGGATGGCGCTAAAGATGGAGAGTGGTAGCTTGTTGGATTAGAATTGGTCTTGTTGTTTCCATGAGAAAAATGATTATTATCACTGTTGGGAGAAGAGGAAGGATCAAAACCTATAGATTCATGAATCGTAGTATGCTCTCCTTCTGATTGGACCAGAATATGGACTACTGAATCTTCTTTATCACCATTTCGCTCCCAGGCTTCTTCTTCATTAAAAACAACACTCCTGTTGATAATCACTTTCCCACTAGTAGGATTATATAGTCTATATGCTTTGGATTGAGGACTATAACTAATGAAAATGCATTTCTCTGATTTTTCATCTAGTTTAGAATGTATGTTAACCAATGCATAAGATATACAACCAAAGACTTTCAAATGGCTTAATCATGATTTTCGTTCGTCCATGCTTCATATGGAATTCGATCCAAAACAACTTTTTTTGGAGAGATGTTCAGGAGGTACACAACTACAGCCAATGCTTCTCCCTAAAAGAAAAAAGAAAGTCTCATTCCATTAAGTGGGACTCTGGCCATATCAACCTCTGCGTAATTTTTTGCTCGGCGACTCCATTTTGCTGTGGCGAGTATGGTGTTGTAAGATTCCTGTGAATTCCATTATCATCACAAAATAAATTAAAATCATTAGATAAAAATTCACCACCATGATCTGTGCGAAGAGTTTTTATGTTGTATCCTGTTTGCTTCTCTACAAAGACGTTGAATTTCCTAAAATTCTCAATTGCTTCAGATTTGAACTTTAGAAAGTAAGCCCAGCTCATACGTCTATAGTAATCAGCAAACAGAAGAAAGTACCGACTCCCACCTAATGACTCGATTTTCATCGGTCCACACAAGTCAGCGTATACAAGCTCAACAAAATTACTAGCCCTCCAAGATTTTCCTAATGGGAAAGATTTTCTACTTTGTTTTCCGAATATGCACCCTTCACATAACTCAAGCTCACCGACTTTTGGTAAACCAGCCACCATGTTCTTTCTAGTCAACAATTTCAACCCATTAATGTTCAAATGGTTATAGTGAAGATGCCAAAGTTGAGTTTCATTAATACCTTTAGAAACTAACGCATTTTTAACAATATTTGAAACATTAAGGGGAAACATATTGTTTTGAGTCATGCAAAATTGCAACAGTCTGACCAGATTTCTTATAACTAACAATGCATGAATCATTATCAAACAGAACAGAGTAACCATTAACCATCAATTGTCCAACACTTAGCAAATTGTAGGCCAAACTAGGAACAAATTGCACATCACGAATAAGTTTGGAATTACCTTGCATTGTTTTGATGTCTATGGTACCCCTACCTTCAACTCGTACTTGCTTGTCATCAACGAGTGAAACTTCACTTTTTTCGACTCATCAAGACCTCCAAATAGAGACTTTGTACTAGACATATGATTTGAGCATCCACTATCGATAATCCAGACACCATTAGAATCAATAATTGGAGAATGAGCCATGAACAACTTACTTTCATCCTTAACTTTCTCAGAGAGATTGACATGCTTCTGTTCATCTCTTTATTTAGTCTAACAATATGCTTCAGTGTGGCCGGACTTCTTGCAATACAAGCATTGCAAGTCACTCTTGGGATGACATGACTCACTAAATTGTCCTCTACCTCTACCGCATCCTCGACTTTGGCCACGAAATTAGCCTCCTCCTCTACCTCTACCAGAAAAGTTTGAAGATTTTTCTTTGGAAAAATATGACTTCTCTTTCACTTGGAATGTTTTTTCTTCAACCTTCTCATGAGACCTGTTTCGCCTATCTTCATGAGCTAAGAAAGAACCCATTAATTCATCAAACGTATAGTTAGATAAGTCCTTGTATTCTTCGATAGCAGCAACCACATGCTCAAACCTACTATTTAAAGACCTCAAAACCTTTGCTACAACCGTTTCATCATTAATTTTTTCTCCATAAAACTTCATCATATTAATAATTACAGAGACTCTAGACATATAGTCTTGTACTGATTCACCATTTTTCATGCTTAAAGTTTCAAAATCACGATGTAAAATTTGCAATTTAACTATAATTACCTTCTTATCTCCCATATACTCCTACTGCAAAATTTTCCAATCTTCATTGAATGTCTTTGCTGCTAAAGTTCTGGGGAAGGTATCATCAAGGAGGGCTTGTTGAATTAAGAACAGTGCCTTCGAATCCTTCCCGCGATTTTTCTAGAGTTGTTATATGTGGGCTTCATCCTGGTCTAGAAATCCATTCTCCACCAAGTCCCATAGGTCTTGAGACATAAAAAGAGTCTTCATCTTAAGACTTCAAAACTGATAATTCACCCCTTTAAAAATTGGAAGAGGCTGGTAATTTGAATTGGTGTTCACTGCCATTTTTTATCTGAAGATGATGAATTTCTCTCTTTTTCATTTTAAGGTTGTTAGAGTTTGTGACCTAAATTCTGTTGATCCGGCCTTGAAAAGTTCGTGGTGCGGTCCATGTTTGTGATTTTTTGTGGAGTCTGTAGTGGTAGCGTAGGGATTTATTTGTACGCACGTATTATATAAGAGCATTTAGTGGGTCGATTTTGGACGTAATAAATATACGTCATTGATACTTTCGCCTTAACATTTTACTCCTCTCCATTATAGTAAAAATCCTCTTTCTCTGCCCGTGATTTTTCCAGAAGGGTTTCCACGTAAATTTGTGTGTCTTATTCTTGTTTTCTTTTGCTTTGTCGTATTGCTTATTCTGCCCGATCGTAACAACAATATATCTTTGTCATCCTCTCTTTGGCTTCCATGTGAAGAAACTTGGTTGTTCAGATACCAAAATTGTTAGAAGAAAGAAGAGTAAAAGAAGCAGATAAAGTGATGAGAAAGAAAGGCTCGTACTTTTTTCTACTTCTTAATTCAACTGCATAAAACAACATGAACTAGTGTCCTTTTATATTACAACTTAACAACTAAACCTAAAAAATAAGGACTAAAGATAGTGGTAAAGCAGGGGTAAAACACAGTTGACAACGTGCCCCACTAATTTGCTAAAATAGTAAATAGAAAAATACAGAATTGACAAAGTAAAACTTAATTCCACTTAATAGTAAAAAACAGGACCATAACAAGACTCTGCACGTGATTGATTATTGAAGAATTAGTCAACAAAAAGTGACTCAAGCAATCCCATTACAATCTCGTAACCATTGGCAACTCTGTGGACTGATCCATCTCTTTTAGCAATCCGGAAAACAAGAGAGAGGGAGAGGAAATCCATACAAAGTAAAATTAGCATTACAACATTTAGTGTTCGGTAATAAACTTTGCATAACTTATGTAGGCTTTTAAGCTATCCGAAGTTTAATATCGGATGCCAAATAATGTACTGAATGTACGGAGATTATTTCAGTTATGTAGCTTTTATACGAAAAACAAATGGTGTACAAGTAATGCAGAATTATATGGACTTCTTTTTTTTTTTTTTGGGTGAAAAATTATATGGATATTAAATTTTCTTATAATTCAAATAAAACATCCGCTAACAGTTTATCGAATTTATAATAATCATCAACAGGAATAACTAGTAAACACAACCTTGTGAAGTACTATTTGGAAAAGTGAGCATACCCCGCGATCCCTACACAACTAAAATAGTAGAAAAGCTCGCCCTCAACCAGGGGCTTAGGAGAAGGCAAATGTAGCCAGTTTTCTTTATCCTTCACCTACGTTGTGTCCTGAAAAACATCGGAGAATTATGTTTAGTTGATTTCATTATCTTTACCTGTTTTTCACTATTTTCACGATACTCTTATGCAAAAACATTATCACAATGCTTTGAAATTATATGTGCCTCTTGAAACTATGTACCTTTCAGTTTCCTCCATTTTGCCATGTCCATTGAAATACCAAAAGCTCATCATGTAACTTGAAAGCTGTTAGTGCATTTTAATATTTTAATTATATTAAAGTGCATTATATCAAATGACAAATTGTGTTGTTAAGGGTTGCACTTCTCCAATGCACATTAATGAAATATTATTAAAAGTGTGTATTTACTTTGTGTAACTCTTATAACCACTAACACTTTATTTCACTCATTATTTTAAGGTATGTTGGTGAATTTACAATAATCTTACAACTGAAAAACTACAAGTGAAGAAAAACTAAAAGAATATCTTCTTCTTCTTCGGTTGAGGCGCGGATATCTCGCTTTCTTTAAGAATATTCAAGCCCAGTGCAGCAAAGTGTTTCACTGGTCCAGCAGTAATCTTCTTGACTTGTCCCCTGCAGGATACAACAGTCTTTCTTACAAAGAACAACTCAACAACTCTGTATAAGAGTTGAGTTCAAAGCTCCACAAAAAGAACACCTCCCTTCAACTAATGAACTCTCTTTTTACTAACTTTTGTTAACTCTCTATTATCTTGTGTATAATCCAAAACTATGCAAGACCACCTCTATTTATAGGAGAGTAAGTCTTTCATACAAATAATAAGAAGATGTAAATAGGATAGTAAAGATAGAATATCAATGGCTTTTAGGTTACAAGAGTTACAACAACATAAAAAATAGAATAATGGAGGAATAAAGAGTGAGTGGTTAAAAGAAACTTATGTATTCATTCTACCACCACTAACTATTGTAATTAAAGGCTCATAAACCACAGTGAAGTGGGAGTTAGGAAGACAAAAAAAAAAAATGTAGCCATGCACGTCCATACCTTTAGAAGTAACTTCCACTATCTTCAAGGCATTATATTCCAATTAATCTTATGAGAAGTTACAGCAAATGTTATTGAATAAAAAGCAAAAATGAAATAGCAACGGACAAAGTTAATATGAATAAAACCCTTTAATGTGTGGTTGTTATTAATGACCCAAAAATAATTACATTATAATAATATTAAGAAATAATATTAAAATGCAACATCAATCCCCCATTCATTTTAATATTAACAAGAGAGTCTACTATTTAAAATAAGATTACTATACATAATGAAGGTGTGCTCTATATTGAACCTCCACTTAGTAATACAGTAGTTTTTACTCCAGAGTCGTAGTGGTCTCAGACTTGAACTATGACTGCTTTGGGAAAATAAAAAGTTACTGCACACACATAATAGTCAAGGTGTTGATATGAGCTTTATAGCCAGTACGTTACGGCCTTGTGCTATCCCAGTTTCATGAGTGTTTTTTGAGAATGAGCCTAATTCTCATAGGAAGCGGCCTACCTCCAGACTCACATAGGTAAAATCTGTCGAGAGTGCTCCTGTAATTTAGCACCCCACTCATACGAGCTATAGATTTTTATTAAGAGTTTTATAAACTCAACCTCACAATCATTACAGGAAAATTCACTCAAACCATAGGGAGTGATAAAAAAAATAGTGCATTTTTCACAACAAGTCATCATGTGATTCATTTTTCCCATTGAACCTGGTTATCGGATCTCTACTCCCTAAGTTGGGTTTCCTCACATATGACTTAAGATTCAATAGTCTTCAATACCATTCTCCTCGATGTGCTCCAAATATTTTCTCTTGCTAAGGCCTTAGTCAATGGATCTGCAAGGTTATCACAAAATTTCACATGATCAATATTAGTGGTACCATTTGTCAACTATGATCTCACATTACTATTTTTTCTCCTAGGTCGGGATTTATCGTTATAATAACGGTTTTAAACTCTACCAATTGTATCGGTGCTATCACAATAAATTAAAATAGGAGGAATTGGTTTTTCAAAATAAGGTATTTGAAATAACAAATCTCTCAACCGATTTGCTTCCTCACTAGATGAAGCTAAAGAAATTAGTTCGGCCTTCATGGTAGAGTTTGCAATAATTATTTGCTTTTTAGACTTTCAACAAATAGCACCACCACCCAAAGTAAAAACATAACTAGTAGTGGATAAGGAATCACCTGATAAAGTGTTCCAATCTACATCACAAAAGCCTTCAAGTACAGCGAAATGTTTTTTTTTAGAACAAACCACAATTTTTCATTCTAATTAAATATCTCATTACTCTAGTTATAGCATGTCAATGTTCATTACATGGCTTGGTAGTAAACCTGCTAAGTACTCCTACAACATATGCAATATCAAGCCTAGTGCAATTAGTCACATATCTCAAACTTCCAATTATGATAGCATATTCCTTTTGATTTATTACATCATTTTCACTTTGATACGCCTAAATTACAACTCTCGTTAGAAAGTGTAAGAGGTCGTTGTCAAATATAGAACCCAACTGGATTGGGTGTCGAATCCCACAGGAAATACTCTGGTCACTAAGTGTTGCAATTATTAGTAGACTGTTGGTCGAAAATTCCAAGGAAAAAGGGGGGTTTGGTTTAGGCGTGAACTAATATTATCAAAGTAACAATGGAACGATTTGCGTAGTAAGATTTAATAACAGAGATTGATAAGTTAGGTTTATGTCCACCTTATAAGTTCTACTTCTCTATTAACTATGAGTAACGCAGAATTTAGACATGCATGCACTTATAGAGAATCGTATTCTAATTCTAAGTCCAAGTGTTTCTCAACCATCAAGGATTTACTTCGCTTTAGCTCTCTTGAGCCTAAAGTGTATAACAAATGGTACAAATTCTCCAAGAAGTTAATCCGGTTAAGGCATTAACGTGTAAATAGGGGTTGGAAATCCTATTTCCTTGTCACACTCTCTTTTCCAAACATGTAACTTTTCTCTCGAACAAGTTAATGATATAATGGCGTATTATCTATGTTTGCAACCATAAGAATTCAATCAAAACGAAGAGAGTAATGATATAAGTAGCATAACACATCAAGAATTCACAAACTCATAGTAATAGATAGTATCTTACAAGGTTTCCATAACCCTAACAGATAAGTTTAGCTACTCATGAATACAACGGAAATCAAAGTAGACATCATCATCATACCAAAACTTAGAGAAATCTCGGCTATGGAGATGAAACGTGTTTTCTTTCTCCGTTGCTCAAGTGAGCCGTTTTCTGCTCTCAAAACCCGTACAAAATCCTCCAACGTGAATTATGAATAATGTCCAATGATAATGCTGAAAAATTCAGCAATAAGGTTTTTAATAGCATCCTTGTCTAATAAGTTGCTACTGCATCCTTAAGTATTTAAAAATATTGGGTTTGCCTGGGAAAAAGTTCCCATGCATCACTTTCAGTCCAAAAGTTGTCTTCCCTCTTATGTGAAGTTTTCCTTTGCTGCCCACAGGTCCACAAAGTGCTGAAATCTTCATTATTAGTACCTGAAAACATTCTAATCACATAGGTCAGCTCACTTAAAGGAAAATGGACTAAAAGTGCAAGAATTATATATTTTATCCTCAAAACTTAGCTGAAACATGGGTAAATTATGGTGCTTAGGCGTGTAAATATGCCCAACATTACCACCCCACACTTAAAGCTTTGT
Source organism: Capsicum pubescens (assembly GCA_030864215.1). Classification (NCBI taxonomy): domain Eukaryota; kingdom Viridiplantae; phylum Streptophyta; class Magnoliopsida; order Solanales; family Solanaceae; genus Capsicum; species Capsicum pubescens. Next base: position 47,305,037 of record CM061549.1, read on the forward strand.
TTGTCCTCGAACAAAATATTACATCTATGCAAACACCTAACTAGAATTTCACAATAGCAACAAAAAATTTTCAACAAGACATGCACAACAATCATTAACAAAGAGTAGGTTTCTCGATCACTATTAGAAACAACTCAACCTCCAACATAGACTCATTAGGATGGTTAATTCGTATCCACAAGTTAAGCCAAAAAGAAACATATAAAACTACCCAACAACCATCAACCATGTGTGCTCACACAAGATATCACCCATAATCACTCATAGTTTTGCATTTTTCAAAACATGGGTATAAGACTCTCCTTGCTCTCGCTCTCACAAAGAATTCTTATATTGCAACTGATGACCATAGGCTTTCCCTTAGTGTAATGCTCTACTAATATCAGACTGCTAAGTTTAGGATCAAATAGGTCTTTACAGGTTGTAATGTAGGCTAAGGGACAGGTAGGACTATTTTGGCCAGAAATAGTGACTATGTTCCCTAAGCGCTTTAATACACTACAATATGCCATTTACACTATCTTTTAACAACCACTCTACCTCTCTTTCATCTACCAACCCCTTTTCACCCATTTTGTTATTCAATCATAAACACAACTATCTTTTTATTTTTCTAAATTTTTTATTTTATTTTATATAAATTTTTTTTCTTTTTTTTTTCTCTTTTTTTTTATATTAAGCAAGAATCCCTATAATAGCCACTCTTTTTCACAACAATTTAAAGTACCAATACACCCTGAGACATCACTTTCACCATTCTCCTTTTATTTTTCCACATGATTCTACAATTTTAAAGCGCTTAGGAGTTTGGATCAAATTATGGTCTTGAAAAAAAATGGATTAGGCTACATATGAGGCTGCCAAAGAAAATAGCTAAAGGCTCAAAGGGGATTCACTAGGACAATGTACAAAAGTAGGTAAAAAGAAGGTAAACAATTTCAGGGTTGCCAAAGAAATGCCTAAATCATCTCCTACACTCACAATCTTTATTTCGCTTCACACACACACCAGGCAAGTTCTAGCATCAGTCACAACAAATAATATACAATATCCTCACACACACAAGGCACATGGTCAACTTCATTGAGAGCATTATAGATTCTTGACCCAACAGATGAATGAATTAAACCACAACAATTTATCACACAGTGAGTCACAACTTAGAGCCTAAGCATCTCAATAGTAATGATTTAGCACAAACTCTTGTTATAATATACCATGTCATCTATCATAACAATTTCATGCAATATCTAAAATCTACTAACTAATTACAACTAACTAACTAACTACTAATTCAAACAAACAAGAATAAATGTAGGCAAAGAAATACAATACAGCAGACATATACCCGCACCCCACACTTAGACGGGACACACTGTCCTCAATGGAAATAAATAAGGAAAACCTGATTAGTCGGACTCCTCTTCTATGTCTGGGGTCATACCCCCTGCGTCGGAATTATCATCAGAGTCGTCGTCATCAGAGTTGTCCTCCACGTCTGAGTCTGGCAGTCGGAATCCACCGTTCCATTGACCTTGATCCGCACAGTGTATGTCTGATGGCCCTGTAGGGAGGTCTGTGATAAAGTTCCTTGAGTTGTGATGGATCCACAGATGGAAGGCCCAGAAAAGAGTTGAAGAACTCCGCATTCAGTTGCAAGACTTGGCCCCGAATCTTGACTTCACTTCCTGTAGTCTTTGGGGACCAATTGGCATAAAACTCTTGCGTTATATCAAGATTGCATTCCCCCATATCTCGGAAAATGAAATCAAGATTTAGTGTCATGATTTTATCCAAAATGCGGGGGTCTCTCTTTGCTAGAATCTCCTTCTGCATCAAATCCACGTGAACATATATTTTTACTTTGTTGTTCTTGTACCACTCCTTCCCTTCCTCCTCTAGGACCCACTTTATCCCGAAAGTGCGTCGAGGCACTTGCAAAGAGGAGGACTAAGCCTAATCTTTTCTTGCCCTTTTCTGACCTTTTTGGGAGGTGGACACTTTTTCTTTTCCTTGTTGTCCTTTTGGGTCCATTCTACCTGAGATCACAATAAAGTCATGTTAGTTTCATCATGGAAGATTTACTATATTCAAAAAAGAAAATCGTGATGGTACCACCCCACACTTAATCCATTTGCACAACGTTAGAAATCATGTAATCTTGACTATCCTTTCTAACTTTATTTCATTGGATTAAGGCAATATTTGAACAAGACGACCACATAGAAATCTTATCAGGTTGTTGCATAGAAATAATCAAACCATCTTATGCTTGTGTTCAATCATGATCAATACCTTCGATGAGCGAGTCATTCAAACATTCAAGCTTACAACTTTTAAGATTATGCATGAACTTCACAATTTCGACTCCATAAAAATAGGACAGTGAATACCAATCAAATACAAGTTGGAGTAAAGTCAAGAACACCCACACGAATTCTTTCACTCAACTAGATGCATCATAACAAACCAACCATATTCTCATCACCAAACACCACTTCACAATCTAATAAACCATTATAAGCGGAGTAGTGCAAAAACTACGGAATATAAAAGAGTAACTTACGTGGTGATGGATCCGGAAGATGAACTTGCAAGATTAGATGAGCAAAAAGAAACTTTGAGAGAATTTGGGAGCTTAGGCATCACCTATCTTGAGCAAACAATGGAATTGTGTTCTAAGGTTGAGGATCTATTTAAGGACTAAGCCATGGGTTGGGTTTGATCCATGTACAATCGGGTTAGGAGGCAAAAAAAGATAAGTAGGCGGCGCCTAATGCTTTGCCTATGCTTAGCATAGGCGGCGCCTTTAGAAATGCCTAGATAGGCATAGGCGGCACCTCGCCTAGATTGTCATAGGCGGCGCCTATGGCATTGCCTATGTGAGGCAGTGAGCATAGGCAATGGCATAGGCGGTGCCTATAGCATTTCCTACATTGGTATAGGCCTTGCCTTGTCCATTGCCTATGTGAGGCAGTGAGCATAGGCAATGGCATAGGCATTGCCTTATCCGTTGCCTAGATTTGCATAGGCATTGCCTTGTTCGTTGCCTAAATTGGCATAGGCAATGCCTAACCTATAGCCTTTGCTCCATCATTCCTCACTTACCACCTTTAGCATGGCTCACTTTCAAATCAAAATTTGGGACTAATCTCCTCCTTTGTCTATCTTGCACCTACACTTAATCAAAAACAACAAAAATAATTAGAAGGATGGGTTGCCTCCCACCGAGCGCCTTAGTTTTGGTCGTGGCTCGACTCTTCTTTTTGAACTTTTATTTATCAATAACAAAATCCTAACGAAACAAACTCCTAATGATGGGTTGCCTCCCATGTAGCACTTGATTTATTGTCGCGGCACGACATAGTTATCTCGATTACTCAGACTTCGTCAAGATATCTGGTGGCTTCACCGGTGGTGAGGGTCGATTCTTAAGGTCAAGGTCCAGCTTCTTAGGGTCATATGAATACGACCCCATTCCTGTCAAAGCACGGATAGTTTCTTCATTCTCTTCAATATCCTCACGCTCAAAGTTCAAAAGCACAGCAGCCAATGGCTCAACAGTAAGATGCTTCTCTACAGATAAGTATTTCTCGTCTTCATAATAAACATCATCTATAGAGAACACATTCATATCTTTAGGCTGCTTCATTGATTTGCATACATCAAAATGGACCACTTCGTCATTCATTTGAAATAAAAGCTCGTTTGCTCGTAAATCAATAAGCACACTTTCTGTTGCGAGGAAAGGGCATCCCAAGATTATGGGAACTTCAGAATCTACCTCGCAATCCAAAATAACAAAGTCTGCAGGAAAAATGAAGGAAGAAACCTTCACCAGTACATCATATAAGATACCAACAGGTCGTTTTACCTACCTATCTGCCATCACGAGCTGCATATTGGTTGGTGTAGGATCGCCTAACCCCAACTGTTTATAAATAGATAGCGGCATCAAATTGATGCTAGCCCCCAAATCGCACAATGCCTTAGCAAAATCCAAGGATCCAACCGTGCAAGGAATAGTGAAAGCACCAGGATCCGCCTTTTTCTGTACTAAAGATCACATGGAAATTGCACTGCAATGATGAACATTATCTACCAGTTCATAAATTGCTGCCCTTTTCTTTTTCAAAAGGTCCTTTATGAATTTGGCGTATCCTGGCATCTGCTCCAGTGCCTCCACCAAAGGCACATTAATAGTCAATTGCTTCAACATAGTCATGAATTTACTGAACCTGGTGTCATCATCTTTCTTCTTCAGTCTCTGAGGAAAAGGTGATGGTGGAGTTGGAAGAGTTTTCTCCACCACTTCCTTTTTATCTTACTTTCGGTTATCAATCTTTTCAGGCTGGCGACATCTAGGTGTAGTGTCATGAACGTTCTCATTCTGATTTTCAGCTTCTACAGAATCATCACAATCTTCTTCAATAACATTCTCTTCTGTAATATCAACCACCTGCTCGCCTTTGGATGGATTTTCCAACACCTTACCACTCCTGGTAGTAATAGCCATACATGATCCATCATTCCGTGGATTTTGCACAGTGTTACTAGGTAAAGTGCCAGCTTTTCTTTGATTGAATGCCGCTGATAGTTGACTCATTTGTTGTTTCAGCTGTTTTATTGCAGTGGAATGCGAGTCAACCAATTGATTTATTGAGGACAAATCATTTTTTACCTCAGCTAGTCCCGTGTTGGTTGCCTCCACTCCTTTCAAAAGATTGGCCATCATGTCCTCCATGGACATCTTCCCAGAACTAGTTGCAACAGCTTCACGATTTCCAGGAGGGACATACAAACCACTCCTGTCAGTCTTATTCTTGAATCCAGATTTTTCATAATAGTTCCGACCTTGGTTTCCTTGGGCATTTCCTCGAAAACCCCTCTGATTGTTCAAATAATTCGCTTCCTCCTCAGAATCAGATTCATCTCTACCCTGTGATACAACAGCCTTGACCTTTTCTGCCTTCCCTGATAATAAATGCTTGGTAAGAAGGTCCATCTGTATTTTTATGTGAGCCATATCTTGGTCACGTTCCTCTTCTCTTCGCCTCTATTCTGTTGTCATGCTAGTAGATACAGTAGATCTTGCTACCTCAGAATCCCTGGTATGCCAAGCTCTACTCTACTTTGTCATACGATCCAGCATATCACCAGCCTCAATAAAAGTAAGGTCCATGAATGACCCACCTGCAGCATTATCAACCACTGGCTTAGTCACCGAGTTCAACGCCCTGTATAATATTTCCATCAAGTGGATGTTGGTCATCTGATGATTTGGGCACCGCATAATCTTCTTCTTGAACCTCTCCCATGTTTTGTGGAGAGCTTCAATTGGAAGCTGTCGAAAATTGTTGATCTCATCTCGTAACTGTGCTCTCTTGGATAGCGGAAAGAATCTTTCTAGGAAAGCATCTTTCAGTTACCTCCAGTTAGTAATAGAGTCAGGAGCCAGCCCGTTCAACCATAGAGTTGTCTCTCCAGATAGAGACAATGGAAATAAGCGCAGTCGAATTGCATTCTGTCCAACTCCTAGATTGTCAAACGACTTGCATGTTGAGATAAAGTTGATCAGATCCATATTCGGATCATCGCCTGCAAGTCCACCAAGAAACCCTATGAGTTGCAATAGCTGGATCATGGTGCTAGTGATATTGAACTTGGCTTCGGGTGCCAAGGGCGGAGGAATAATAGCCCTTATGGCACCAGCCCCGTCCAAGTCGTCATCATCATCATCAAAAGTGATTTGCACAGCTCGGCGTTCAGGTCTCATTCTCGCTTGACGATCTCTGTTGACATTCATGTTCACTGGTGCAGCCACATCATCTGCACGCCTTGGATTGAATAACTCAACATCACCCAGGTCCTCTTCATCAAGATTTGTTTCCCGACCTGGGTTATCAATATTCTGTTGATGCACTTGAGCAGCTGCCAATGCAGCTAATCTTTCCTGCTCCTGTTGAGCAGCCATCCGTTCAAGGTTTCGTTACGCATCCATTCTGCCAATAAGATGTGGTTCAGGATTTATAGGTAATAACGGTTGACCAGAACTTCGTGAATTTGGAATGCACTCCAATAAACCTGAACAAAACAAAAACAACAAACAAAAAGTAAAATTCGAGAATCTTTGACCAAAGGGTCTATTAACTATCACAAACTTAGTTGACAACTGTATTCCCCGGCAACGGCGCCAAAATTTGATACACCCAAATAACAACTCTCGTTAGAAAGTGTAAGCGGTCGCTGTCAAATATAGAACCCAACTGGGTTGGGTGTCGAATCCCACAGGGAATACTCTGGTCACTAAGTGTTGCAATTATTAGTAGACTGTTGGTCGAAAATTCCAAGGAAAAAGGGGGGTTTGGTTTAGGCGTGAACTAATATTATCAAAGTAAAAATGGAACGATTTGCGTGGTAAAATTTAATCACAGAGATTGATAAGTTAGGGTTATGTCCACCTTATAAGTTCTACTTCTCTATTAACTATGAGTAACGCGGAATTTAGACATGCATGCACTTATAGAGAATCGTATTCTAATTCTAAGTCCAAGTGTTTCTCAACCATCAAGGATTTATTTCGCTTTAGCTCTCTCGAGCCTAAAGTTTATAACAAATGGTACAAATTCTCCAAGAAGTTAATCCGGTTAAGGCATTAACGTGTAAATAGGGGTTGGAAATCCTATTTCCTTGTCACACTCTCTTTTCCAAACATGTAACTTTTCTCTCGAACAAGTTAATGCTATAATAGCATATTCTCTATGTTTGCAACCATAAGAATTCAATCAAAACGAAGAGAGTAATGATATATGTAGCATAACACATCAAGAATTCACAAACTCATAGGAATAGATAGTATCTTACAAGGTCTCCATAACCCTAACAGATAAGTTTAGCTACTCATGAATACAACGGAAATCAAAGTAGACATCATCATCATACCAAAACTTAGAGAAATCTCGGCTATGGAGATGAAACGTGTTTTCTTTCTCCGTTGCTCAAGTGAGCCGTTTTCTGCTCTCAAAACCCGTACAAAATCCTCCAATGTGAATTATGAATAATGTCCAATGATAATGCTGAAAAATTTAGCAATAAGGTTTTTAATAGCATCCTTGTCTAATAAGTTGCTACTGCATCCTTAAGTATTTAAAAATACTGGGTTTGCCCGGGAAAAAGTTCCCATGCATCACTTTCAGTCCAAAAGCTGCCTTCCCTCTTATGTAAAGTTTTCCTTTGCTGCCCACAGGTCCACAAAGTGCTGAAATCTTCATCATTAGTACCTGAAAACATGCTAATCACATAGGTCAGCTCACTTAAAGGAAAATGGACTAAAAGTGCAAAAATTATATATTTTATCCTCAAAACTTAGCTGAAACATAGGTAAATTATGGTGCTTAGGCGTGTAAATACACCCAACATCACACTTTCAATAGGAAACAAGTGAATACTAGAATCAAATGGAGTTACAACATACTTGCAATCAAGAAAATTATAATTTTTTAATATTTTCTCAATATAATGTGACTGGTCAAGGAATATTTCATCACATGTTCGAGTAATTTTTATTCCTAGAATAAAATTTGCCTCACCAAGATCTTTCATATCAAAGTGACTTCTAAGAATAGTTTTAGTTTCACCAATAACATTCATGTTAGAGCCAAAGATCAATAAATCATCAACATATAGGAAAATAATAACATGCGAATTATTCCAAGACTTATGATATATGCACTTATCACACTCATTTGTTTTAAATCTATTATCAATCATGAAGGAATCAAACTTTTCATGTCATTACTTATGTGCCTGTTTCAAGCCATATAGGGATTTATTAAGTTTACACACTTTACTTTCTTGGCCAGCCTCAACAAAACATTCGGATTGTTTTATGTAAATCTCTTCATGTAGGTCTCCATTTAAAAAAAATAGTTTTTACATCTATTTGATGAATTTGCAAATCAAAAATTGTTGCAATAGCAACGAAAAGTCTAATGGATGTAATTTTAGTTACCGGTGAAAAAGTATCAAAAAATTCTAGGCCTTCTAGTTGTTTAAAACCTTGAGCCACTAGCCTAGAATTATATTTATCAACAGATCCATTCGGTTTTAATTTTTTACGTAAGACCCATGTACATCCAATTGTTTTACAACTCGGTGGTAAATCAACTAGCTTTCAAGTTTTATTGGAAATTAGTAATTCCATTTCATCATTTACAGCCTCTTTCCAGAAAATAGCATCATGTAAAGACCAAACTTCTATTAAAGTGAGAGGATTATCTCCAATATTAAAAACATAATAATCAGGACCAAAATCTTTTTCTACTCTAGCTCGTTTACTTCTTCTTAACTCAAAATTATCATTTTCTTTATTTTTTAAAGTAGAAGTAGGTAGTGTGAAAATATTTTCTTTAGTCCTTAGACCCCCACTACTTTTAGAATCAAAAGGGAATTTATTTTCATAAAAAATAGCATCACCTAATTCTATTATCACACTATCTTCAAAATTAAAAATCTATAGGCCATACTATTTGAAGCATAACAAAGAAAAGCACAAGTAGTAACTTTTTTACCCAACTTAGAGATTTTAGGATCCATTAACCTTACATAGGTTAAGCAATCCCAAACTCTTAGATATCCTAAATTTGTCTTATGACCTTTCCACAACTCAAAAGGTGTTAATTTGGTATTTTTATGAGGCACACGATTCAACACATAACAAGCAGTCAAAAGAGCTTCACCCCAAAAACTTAAAGGTGCATAAGACTCAATTAACATGGCATTAGTTAACTCAGCCCTTCTATTCTTCTTTTCTTCTACACCTTTAGATGCAGGAGAATAAGGAGGAGGAGTTTCATGAATTATACCCAATGATCTAACAAAAGAATTAAACTCATGTGATTCATATTCACGGCATCTATCACTTCTTATTCTTTTATTTTTCTTCCAAACTGATTTTCAACTTCATGGAGAAAACTTTTAAAATTCTCAAATGCATCACTTTTATTTTTCATTGAGTAAACATATGTAAACTTAGAAAAATCATCAATGAAAGTGAGAAAATATCTATTTCCTCCACGAGTTGAAATTCCACCAAGTTCAAAAATATCAGTATGAACTAATTCTAACAATTCAGTTTTTCTTTCAACTTGATAATGAGGCATTTCTGTGATTTTGGCTTTACTAAAAGCCTCATATTTTTTAAATTTATTTTTGATCACTGAAATTAATCCTAAACTACTCATAATTCCCACATAACGTTTATTTATATGACATAAATGAGCATGCCAAAAATTAGTAGAAGAAAGCATGTAAACATAAGTAGATATTTTATTCATTTCAATATTTAACTTGAACATACCATCACATGCATACCCCGTTACCATAAAAATATTATTTTTAACAATTACATATTGATCAGATTCAATAATCTGTTTGAAGCCTGCTTTATTAAGAAAAAAGTAGACATTAATTTTTTTCTCATGGAAGGAGTATAAAGTAAATTTTTTTAATATTAATACTCTTCCAAAAGTGAAACTAAACTCGACATCTCTCATTCCAAGTACTTGAGTAGTATGTGAATCTCCGAGCATGATGGTTTTGGGCTCCTAAAAGTTAAAATATTTTTGAAACCGGTCTTTATCATAATAGACATGACAGTTTACACCAGAGTCAACCCACCATCCATCAACATTATCCACCATGTTAATGTATGTTATTACTACCACAAATAGTTCTTTGGTAACGTCTGCCTAAGGTTTAAGACCACGTTTTCGAAACCTGCAAAATCGAGTAATAAGTCCACTCTTTCCAACTATAAAGCACGGTTCTTTTTCTTATACGTGTTGATTTTTTTCTTGGTTGTTTTCACCATTATTGTCCTTGGGATGTCTACCATCATTTTTCTTGATTTTTTATTTTTTGGCTTCAAAGTAGTATTTTTGTTAGGTTCAGGGGTAGAATTATTTGAAGAAGTTAAATTTACCTTTGGTGTGATGTTGTTCTCTTCTGTTTGCAAAAGTGCATCTTGTCCCCTTGCTTCTTCTTCCATGTGGATTCTCATTATAAAAGTCTCTAGAGAAGTTTCCTTTTGGTTGTGACGCATAGTTTTTTGAAATTCCTTCCACGAAGGTGGAAGTTTATCAATTATGCCACAAACAATTAGGTTATCTTTAATTTTGACTTCCTCGGACCTGAGCTCACCAACAATCACTATGAAGTCTTGATCTTGGTCTACCATTGATTTATTTTCCACCATTTAGAAATAGAAAAATCTGCTAGCCGCATATTATTTTTGCTTTTGTCTCCTCAGTGTCATACTTACTCTGCAAGGCTTTTCAAATTTTCTTTGCACTAGAGTAAGTTCTATCATAATAATCATAAAAATTATCGAATAGATAATTTAAGAAAAAAATACCGACACTTGTAGGAGTCACCCTAGTATTTTTCAACTTTCTCTTGAAGATAAATGAGTTCATCGTCGGTCATGGAAGAGTTATCTTCTTTGTTTGGATTCTTCTCAGTTAACACATAAGAAACGCTGAGAAGACTTAAGTAGAAAAGCACTTTTCCCTTCCATCTCTTGAAGTGAGTACCATTGAACCGGAATGACTTGTTCAGATCTCCCATCTTGACATCCGCGGTTTTTTCAATTGTTGCCATTGAATCTCCTTAAAATTTTTGGTGAATTTACAATAATCTTACAACTGAAAAACTACAAGTGAAGAAAAAAAGAAAAGAATATCTTCTTCTTCTTCGGCTGGGGGGTGGATATCTCGCTCTCTTTAAGGAGATTCAAGCCCACTACAGCAAATTTTTTCATTGGTCCAGCAGTAATCTTCTTGACTTTTCCCCTCCAGGATACAACAGCCTTTCTCACAAAGAACAACTCAACAACTCTGGACAAGAGTTGAGTTCAAAATTCCACAAAAAGAACACCTCCCTTCAACTAATAAACTCTCTTTTTACTAACTTTTGTTAACTCTTTATTATCTTGTGTATATTCCAGAACCATGCAAGACCGCCTCTATTTATAGGAGAGGAAGTTTTCCTTGTAATGAATAGGAAGAAGTAAATAGGATAGTAAAGATAGAATATCAATGGCTTTTAGGTTACAAGAGTTACAACAACATAAACAATAGGATAATGGAGGAATAAAGAGTGAGTGGTTGCAATAAACTTATGTCTTTATTCTACCACCACTAACTATTATAATTAAAGGCTCATAAACCACAATGAAGTGGAAGTTAGGAAGATAAAAAAAATGCTGCCATGCACGTCCATTCATTTAGCAATAACTTCTACCATCTTCAAGGCATTATATGCCAATTAATCTTATGAGAAGTTACAGTAAATGTTATTGAAAAAAAAAAAGCAAAGATGAAACAGCAACAGACAAAGTTAATAAGAATAAAATTCTTTAACGTTTGGTTGTTGTTAATGACCCAAAAATAATTAATTGCATTAGAATAATATTAAAAAATAATATTAAAATGCAACATCATGGTAGAATGTGACATATAGTTCTTGTAACACCTACCATTAGTCTATCTCATTACTTTTGTAACTCTTGTAACATTTGCTACCTATAGATCATTCATGTGCCTACTTTACTACACCATATTCTTTCTATTCAATACAAGGATGAATTTTTACCTATAAATAGTGGTGTTTCTTTCTTTGTTATGGTGTAATAAGAAAACAGATGAGTTGTAGTTTATTGTGAGACATGAGGAAAAAGATAAGTACGGGAATATTGTAATGTGTAGTAGTGAAAGAGAGATTTGAGACATATAAAAATATTCTAAGTCTTTAACTATATTCACTATACAAAGAGAGTTTTAATGTGCTGAAGGAAGATGTTCTTATGGTGGAGTTTTGGACTCCTCAACTAATCTGGAGTTGCTTGAGTTGTATATCGTTGATAGGTTGTTGTATCCTAGAGGGGACGAACCAAGAGTTGATATTGCTGGATTGGTGTAGATTATGCCTCAGTGGGCTTGATCTCCTTAAAGAGAGCGAGATATCCACACCTCGGCCATGGAGAAGATTATTTTATTTTCTTTACTTTTTTGTATTTTCAACTGTAATTTAATTATTGTGGTATATTACACCAACAAAAGCCTTCACCTGCAGGCAGTGAAGTGATTTAGGATTTGTTATCCCACTTGTATCTCCTCACACTTGGCTTTGATGTTGGAGTAATTGCTTCATCACATCTTTTTGTTCTTAAAATCTAATCCAATAGATGCTTCCTACAACCAAGGAACATAGAATTAAGTGCAAAAGTATACATAACACGGAAATTCTCAAGATATGATACAAGTAAAATGGCCACCTTAGCTTTTGAAGACATCCTGCGAGGCCAACACAAGAAGAACCCAATTTTGGTCACATTGAGGACATGGGAGCACGCATGGGGGACCCATTTTAAGCCCACAATAGAACAATCCCGTGTATGGAAGGTTGCTTGAAAGCTTGCCTTGCTGAGATGCCCGAGAGGTCCAAATGTTGAAAAATAATTATGAAGACCAAAAAGACTCAAGGAAAGTCATATGTTGAAGTGTGAAGAAGACCACATCAAAACACTACCTGATCACCCATTCATTAAGGGTGTAATGGTCTTTTTATGCTTTTTCATTACACTCCATAGGAGTCCCTTTTCATTAAGGGAATTTTGGTCTTTAATGTAATAAGTATAAATAGACTCCTTAGGCTTATTTTTCATTAGACTTTGATGAATTGAAATTGAGTATTACTCTTAGTTTAGTTTTTCCTTAGTGTAGGGCTTGGATTAGCCATATTAGTGTAGGTCTTGGATAAGATATCAAAACTTGAGAGATTAATACATTTGATGGATTTCACTTGTGTTGATCAATTGGCAAGAAAGGTGTGATTGAGGGTTTGGTCCACCTAATAGGAAGGTTTGAGCTTACATTGGTGATGTGTGTTTGAAGGTTTGATACACCTTCTAGTGCTATTCATTGGTTGAAGTGAAGGTCTTTCTATCTATCTTTAATTTATGCAAATCTTCTTCTTCATCCCCTTTCTTTGTGTTATTTTTCCTTTTGTGTGTTTGCTGATTTTTGCATCCTAGTATCTATTTCGTAAATTTCTAGTCTTTTCTTGTATTATTTGGTATCAGAGCCATGTTTTAGGGTTGTTCCTACAACCCTAAGTCTTGGATTATTGATTACCTTGAAGAAAATCAACAAAAAAGAGTGTAGAAAATTGAAAATCTCACAAAAAAATTCTTAACCCGTTTTTGTGTTTTGACAGATTTTTAGATCTTAGATCTACTTTGTTTTTGTGTGTTTTGTTGGTTTCAAGTGCTAGATTCTTGTTCCCTAGAAACTAGGGAGTCTAGATCTACATTTGGAATAAGATTTGGTTGAGTTTGAGCTAAGAACCTCCATGGATATGGTGTTTTGAAGCTTTTTGAGCCTAGATCCGTGTGGGTTTTGAAGTTGGACGTTGGTTTGTTGCTGATTTTTAGTTATTTTAGTTCACCTTGGCCTAATGAACCTAGATCTACAAGAAAATCCAAATTTGGGGTTCATTTGGTTAGGGGTCAAACTTTGGTCAACTCTTAAATATTCATCTTGTTCTTCCATGTTCATCAAGTCTTGCTAAGGAAGAATATTCAAAAAGTGTGTTTGATCCAAAAAAGGAGAAGAAACAGAGTGTACTTGGTGTTTGTGAAACAATATTCCTTGGCATATTCATTCTCATCCAAAAGAAAGAAGGGACAAAGGGAATAATCAAGTACAATTGTATTTATTAGGGTGGGACCAATCCATTTTGAATTCATTTGAAGCTCCAAAAGGGCTCCAAACCTTCAATTGTTTCCTCCCAAACGAAATTTCTTCTTCTCCAAGTGTATTTGGCCGAAACAAGGTTTTGGGGAAAATTGAAAATCCAAAAAGTGACGTCCAACCACAAGCTGCCACGTCATCACTTTTATGAACAACCAAATTGAGTTCTAAATTAGATTTTCTAGTTTTTAGTTTTTGATTCTAGTTTCTTATAAGTCAATTCTATCCCTAATTAGTAAGCTAGTAATTACCTACTAGTTTGATAATTAGATTAGAGTTCGTTTGTTTCGCGTCTTCAATTTTTGTGTGCTTTTCTCATTTTTAAATTCGTAGTATTTTGATGGTTCAAGTTCGTACATCATTTTATTTGAGTCTTATAAAACAAGAATCGATTCCGGACCAAAGCATATTCACCACTCATTCACTTGCCAAGTATTGCCAAGTATTCAACACTTGCGAGACCAAGTGTGAGGTAAGAATCCGAGAGTGAGAAAGTTGGTGAGGATTTTTGAACTAACTTGTTTGTTTGTTTTGTAGTTTTGTTTCTTTCTTTTAGGTACCATGGCTTCCTATAGTTTTGATGCCACGTTTGATCGTATCAATGACAATATTCATAGCTTCGTTGAAGATATGAGCCAAATGCTTAGTGCACTAAATCCCAATTTTTAAAAAAGAGATGAAGAGGTGAAACAAGGGAGAAGACTTGACAAACTCCCTTGTGATGTGAGATTCTCAAAGGAGAAAGTGGGCTTCCATGATCCGAACCAAGGCAAAGAAGAATGTACTCAAGAACATAAAGGTAAAATAGCAAACTCTTACACTTTTGTACATGTGGATGATGATTGTGTGGCTAATAGCCCATTGAGTATGAGTGGTAGCTTATATATTTCTGAGTCTATTGATTCTTTGCCTCTTATTGATGATGTACTTGTTATGAGTGTGGATACACTAGTTAATCCTATTGATGACCGAATTGACTCTTCTTGTAAGATCAATTTAAGTCCACCTAGTGTTGAAGCCATTGTGTTGAATGATAATACATCATTTATTGATTATTTTCCCCTTGATGATGATGTACATATTGTGAATGTGGATACACTAGTTGATCCTATTGATGACCGAATTGACTCTTCTTGTAAGATCAATTTATGTCCACCTAGTGTTGAAGCTAATGTGTTGAATGATAGTACATCATCTTGTGGGAATTGTGTTGATCAACTTATGTGTGAAATTTGTCCACCACTTGAGGATGTATGTGATATGTTTAATGGATCTCAAGTGAGTGATGATGTTGAAAATATTGATCAAATAAATAGGAGTAGCCTCGATTTTGCTCATAGGGATAATCATGTACTTGAAATATCTTTGATGCTTGATAACGATCTTTTAGAGAATGGATTTGCGTATTCTATATCCTCTTCATGGATAGATCCTTCTCTCTTTAAGGATAATATCTTGTTTGAAGATGATGAGTTCACCCCTAATGAACCTAGTGGTGAGAATGAAGTTGAAGGTATAGATTGTCTTGAAAGCTATAGCCTATATGCCAACCCACTATGGTGTGACAACATTCCTCCTAAATATGGAAATCTCTTCTTGGAAGATGAGAGTACTCTTAAGGCAAGGGAATGTGAGGTCTTGGAAAGGAATGATCAATTGGGTGATGATAATTTTGACTTGCTTGAATTCTTAAGAAACCCAATAAGTGATTGTTCCTTGAAAATTGATTGTGGTTGTGATCCTTTGTATGACACCCCACCCATGTTTGATGATTATGAGGATGAATTGCTTGCTTCTTTTGAAGACTTAAGTAATAATTTCTTTGACTTTGGTGGTGGTATGTGTATACTTGAGGGTACTTCTATATAAAGGGAAGGTGTCCATTGCTTTGAAATTACTTCTTCTTCTACTACGTGTGATCTTATTATTGAGAGTACTTATGGAGATGATGTTGAAACTAGTGGTGAGTACACACATGAAGACACCTTCGTAGAAGTTGACTTGAGTGATACCTTTCTTTACTCTCCACTTGCTTTTGATGACATATATGCCATTGTAGAGAGTATGTCGTGTAGTTTGAGTGAAGCCTGTGAGAAATGAGAGTGTTGTCTAGACCCGTGTCTATGGCCACTCTTCCCGTTTGATCCCGGTGCCAAATATAGAATTGAAGATGTTGATGCACCTAACTTGTTCCTTGGTCTACATGACAAGCAAAGTATCAGTTTTGGCGAATTCCATAACCAAATCCTTTGTGCATCTTTCATTGAACTTTTAATATTTAATTTAAAGGATTCTTGGTTATATTGCAAATATGTGCAACCTTGGCATGTTGAGATGATTTGTTTTGCTAACCCTAACCCTCATGACATGAGGAGTTTGTATTTGTTTGTCCTCTCTTTGATTTTGTTAGGTTTGGATTCGAGGTCGAATCCTTTTCAAGAAGGGGAGGATGATACAAGTAAAATGGTCACCTTAGATTTTGAAGACATCCTGCGAGGCCAACACAAAAAGAACCCAATTGTGGTCACATTGAGGGCACGGGAGCATGCATGGGGGACCCATTTAAAGCCCACAATAGAACAATCCCGTGTATGGAAGGTTGCTTGAAAGCTTGCCTTGATGAGATGACCGAGAGGTCCAAGTGTTGAAGAATAATTGTGAAGACCAAAAAGACTCAAGAAAAGTCATATGTTGAAGTGTGAAAAAGACCACATCAAAACACTACATGATCACCCATTCATTAAGGGTGTAATGGTCTTTTTATGCTTTTTCTTTACACTCCATAGGAGCCCCTTTTCATTAAGGGCATTTTGGTCTTTAATGTAATAAGTATAAATAGACTCCTTAGGCTTATTTTTCATTAGACTTTGATGAATTGAAATTGAGTATTACTCTTAGTTTAGTTTCTTCCTTAGTGTAGGGCTTGGATAAGCCATATTAGTGTAGATCTTGGATAAGACATCAAAACTTGAGAGATTAATACATTTGATGGATTTCACTTGTGTTGATCAATTGGCAAGAAAGGTGTGATTGAGGGAGTGTGAGTTCCTTTGGTCCACCTAAGAGGAAGGTTTGATCTTACATTGGTGATGTGTGTTTGAAGGTTTGATACACCTTCTAGTGCTATTCATTGGTGGAAGTGAAGGTCTTTCTATCTATCTTTACTTTTATGCAAATCTTCTTCTTTAGCCCCTTTCTTTGTGTTGTTTTTCCTTTTGTGTGTTTGCTGATTTTTGCATCCTAGTATCTATTTCGTAAATTCCTAGTCTTTTCTTGTATCAAGATATAATCAAGGCTAACCTCGATTTTCTACTTTAGGTAACCCTTTTTGCAAGCAAAGTAATTAAGACTGTAAGAGGTTTCTCATGATCCATCAATGTCATGCAAGCTAGATGATGCCATGAGAGCAGTTAGTCTCATCTGTCCTTGCCATCTTTCTCTTTTCTTTCTGTTTCTTTTCCTCTTTCTCTCTCTTGAAACATCATCCATATTCCTTGATGGGCTACCACAAAACACTAATCAACTCAATACAGCAATGTTTGATCTACCTCTAGAGATTATCTCTCATACCCTAAATATAGTCCCCTATCGGTGGCAATGTCACACTCAGCAGACGCTCGTGAACTAGAAGGGAGAGAAGGCTCGAGTACCATATATGGCAGTATCATTTCGACTAACTGGAAAGAGTTTGGGACTTTGCATTGCTCGTTGCTTTCTTCTCCATCTCCTATCTTTATTCTCATACTCCAGGCGAATTTCCCGACATAGTTCCTTGGCGTACACTTCAAATACCTCAAAAAGGTAATAGTCATTTGGGTTCTTCCCTTCTTTATTGCCATAAGCATTCCATAGTGTTTCAAATGGTATGTAGATGCAACTCATGACAGGAGAGTCAAACCAATATTCAGGGACGTCTTAGTTCAACGAATGCTTACTTTCAGGGTCAGATTTGCAGACCAGTCTGGCTACTTATCTCACTTTCACTTCATTAGGACAGTATAATATTGAAAACCCCTTGAACTTATTGGCATACCAAGTCGGTTTCAGATTAATTGAGACCATTTCTTGATTTATAAACTGATAATAAAAAAACTCCGAAATTCTGACTTCAGGAAAAGAAATGAGAAAATAAGCCCTTTGGTTGTAGTCACACTTCGGAATAAAAATCACTATTACTAGAAATCAATTTGACAAGAATATTCGACATTCATGTGTGTGGGATAGATAATTACCTGGATACATGCTTTGAGAAAATGTTGTAGCAACTTCTTCACATCTACTTGTTCATATGAGACAGTTCGGCATTTGGATTTTTCATGACCCCACCATGAGATTGTGAGCGCACACAGATTAAGATAATTACTAGATCTCTGATGCTCTTCAAGGCTAAATGATAATCTGCGTCTAGACGCTTTAAATTTGGGGGTAGCTCTCCCGAAAGTTCATTAAGATTATGACAGAATTGTACATTCAGATGCTGAAGAGTTCTTTGATGCTCTTGGGTAAACAAGAAATATTACTTCCACTAACATGCAGGTATTCCAAAGATTGCAAAGATCCTAAATCCTCGGGAAGTTCACCCAAAATATTGCGATTAGTAGGATCAAATTCATTCAAGAAGGATAAAGCTGACAATTGATGCACATGCTGTAAAATATGTGAGATGTTTAACATCCACAGTTTTCCAAGCTTGGTGATGGAGGGAGGTGGTCGGGAGATTACAGTTTCTCTTGCATCATGTTTCGATAACTCTTGCAGATCACCAATGTTTTTCGGAAGCTTCTCTAGCTTTTTGCACCTCTGGAGATAAAGAGAGTGGAGATTCTTCAAATTACATATAGGCTGTTTGGCAGACATACAAGATCTTCACAGCCATTCAGATCAAGAGATTCGAGGCCCCTCAGATTCCCAATGGATAAAGGCAGTTCCCTTATCCCAGTAGAATTTATAGTCAGTTCTTTCAAGCGATGCATATCTCCATTGATTTCTGGAAATGTATCTAATTTTGGGGAATTATTTATCCTGAGCTGTTACAGGGATTCCACCTGAAAAGAGCTTGGAAGCTTATTTAGGTTCTCACATCCATCTATCTCTAACCGGTAGAGCTTCTTTTGAACTCCAAGATATATGGAGAGTTCTACCAATCCAGAACATTCTCGTATACGAAGAAGGCCTTCCAATTACTGTGATTTAAACATGTTGTTTGGCAGCGTTGCAAGTTTATTGCAATCTTCAATATTGAGATATCCTAGATTTGGAATATCCCAGGGAATACTTTCAATAACTTCACAACCAATTAATTCAAAAATTCTAAGGCCGTGGAGTGACGCGGGTAAGCTTCTCATCCAGTGGGATCCTACATAGAGTTCTGATAAGCGCCGCATATCTCCACAGATTTCTGGAAATTCTTCTAAACTTGTGCATTGGTCAAGGTTGAGAGTCTCAAGAGATTCCATGCTAACAAATTTTGGGAGCTTCTTAAGTTTGACACAACCATAAAAACTCAAATAAGTTCGCATTCTGCAATGTCCAAGAGAAGGATGGACCTCTTCCAAATTCGAACACCAACAAAAATCTAGTGTCTCCAAGTTTGGCATATCACCAAACTCAGGGGTTTTTGTTAACCCAAGGCTCTCCCTGAGATCCAAATGCTTCAAGTTGCTTAATTTCTATTTTCACAAAGAAAACAGAATGCTTCGATGAAATATCAGTTAGCTTAAGTAGTACTCTGTCACGACCCGAACTGGGATCCTAGCCGTGAAGAGCATCCAGAACCATAAGGCTCGGGCGCTTTTCTATATTGGTAATCATACACAATATTCACAATAATACAAGAGAAATGTGGAAATAAACAAACGGAATCATGGTCATGCACTGAGTTCAACTTAACAATTTGGAATAAAATCAATAAGTATCTAGACAACAACCATCTCAGTCTGTGAAATTTCTAATATATCAGAATATCATAACTTGTTTAAAACTGGGAAAAGGTCCCCAGTCGGACCCAAAACCAAAATGAAATAATAATATTCTAAAAACAGGCCTTCCGAAATAAAGAAGGCTCACCAACTACATACTTTGTCTGATAGATCTATGGCTTAGCGGGACCTCTGGACTGAGCCTTAGACCCTGATATATAGGAGGTCAATACAAACGTACTGGTATGTAGATTAATCTAAAATAATGTGTTTACATATATATAACATAGATGAGAGCAAGTCTGAAATATCATGCATGAAATAATTAAAAAACACATTGGCAATTTCAGTGATCTTAAAATGATTTTGACAATGCAGTTCTAGTCTTAGTATTACTTCTGAGTTAGGTGGTACGCCCTACAATTCTACGACCCTATGGGCTATATAGAGTCCGCTCTTAACTCGGAGGCCAAGCCCTCAACCCAAGTTTTCCGCAAGAGTTGGAGTTTCTGTTTCTGATTTTGATACTCCACAGGGAAATAGGCCAGCGTATAATCCCTCTTGGGGATATAATAACCTGCATCGGCAAAACACGATTTCAGGCAATGAGTTTTCTGAACTCTTCCTTCTTCGGGTAACCACCTAACATCTCTTGAGCCCATTTTTAACCTTTTTTGAGCAATCATCATTCAAAACTCAAATTCTAAAAATATAAGTGAAATTTGACTTCTATTATGTTCTGAATCTGTTATGGCATTATTTGGGTTGGTGTCGTCACATCAAGACTTCAAAGTCATATTTCTGAGCCATAAAATATCATAGTAAATTCTTTTCTTCCAAGCATAAGGTTTGGACCACCATACTTCCAATAATTTACGAAAATTCATACTTCAAAATATTTATCAAATTATGAAAAGATCACTTTTTTCAACATTTCAACAAACATGTGGTAGTCATGAAGTTTGTGAAAAAATATGCAACTCTTTCTCTATATATCTTCAATATTTATCAACATGTAAAAGCACCCTCTCCTCAATTCAAAACTATAATCAAGTCATAAACAATAATCAAGACATTTGTATCTTGCTTCTCTAAATACAATTTAAATGGCTCATAACGTACGAAAATAAAAGGCTTAGTAACAAGAGAGGGGTTATAATTGTTCATGCTCTCAATTAAACATTCAATCTCAATTTCATACATACGTATATATGAGTACAAATCAATTTAGGGGAAAGGCCTCAAGACTAAAACAATAATATCATTTAAAGAGTGCATAATGCATAATTACAAATGCAAATTCCAAAACCCTTTATAAATTCATGATCTTTATAACTTTAAACCTTATTCAATGTGTTTTCAACAAGACCATGTAGTTTAGAAAAATCCCACGTACCTTAGATTACAAGGTTTAAAGAGTAGAACTTGAATCTTGATTCGTTCCTTGGAAATCTTGGACTTAAGGAGTGATTTTCTTGATTTCTCGTTCTTGGAGAAAACCCTAGTTTGATCTTATTTTTTACAGTGAAAAGAGAATTTTGATGTTGTATAACTGGTAATGATTGACTAATAACGTTTAGGGTGTAATTTACCTCTTGGGAAAGGTTTTTGGAAAGGTTGATGGGCCGTCACTCAGGTGATAAGCCATCACCTAGGTCATCAGTTTTGGATGGATTTTACCACTTTATTCCCTAGGCTGATGACTAGGGCTGATAGGCCGTCACCTAGTTGATAAGTCGTCAGCCTCATCGTCATATTTTGGCAGACAGATACGTCGAAGAAAAATGAACATAACATTCTACTTCGATATCGGGTTAAGGTAAAACTAAGTGCGTTGAAAAGAAGACTCAAAGACCTTTCATTTGATATATAGTAGGCCCCATAATTAGATATATACAAAAATTTATGGTTGATTTTAGTTGACCCAAGTTTAAATTCTCACCAAAACTCAATCGATAGGAAATCTTTCAACTCGTCCTTGAGTTAAGGGACCTCTATGATCTCAATTCATGCCTAACTATATTCCCACACTACATAATTGATTAACACACTAAATTTGCATAGAATTTATAACTTTTGGAACATTTACATATAGGAATAACGATTTACATTCTAGCCTAAAATGTGGGTCCTTATATTATCCCCCTTGGGATCATTCATCCCCGAATGATGACTCGGGACACAACAAGCACGATTGCAAGAACTAAACAAAAGAAAAGGAGTAGTATAGGATTTTTACCTTCTAAATCATCATTCATGGCCTCGAAAAGAGTCGGGTACCTCATACACATATCATCTTCTGACTCCCAAGTAGCCTCCTCGGCTTTTTAATTCCTCTACATCATCTTAATCGAAGCTATTTCCTTACTCCTCAACTTTTGAACTTGTCATTCCAAGATGGCAATGGGTCCTTCCTAGAATGTCAATGAGTCTTTCACATTGATCTCCTCTACAGGAAACAGTAGGGAATGATCTCCAATGCACTTCTTTAACATGGACACATGAAATACGGGATGAACAGAAGCCAAACTCGCAGGCAAATCTAATTCATAGGCCACCCCACCTATTCCCCTCAAAATCCGGTATGGTCCTATATAACGAGGACTAAGCTTTCCTTTTTTCCCAAATTGTATGACCCCCTTCATAGAAGAGACCTTTAGGAACACCAAATCATCCACCTTAAACTGTAAGTCTATTGTCCAAACGTCGGCATAGGATTTCTGACGTCTCTGGGTTGTCTTAAGTCATTCTCTAATGCTCTTCACCTTCGTCATTGCTTGATGAACAAGGTCATACCTAAACAATCGGGTTTTACCTATTTCATACCACCTAGTTGGTGATCTACATCTCCTCCCATAAAGATCTTCAAAAGGAGCCATCTGAATACTGGCATGGTAGCTATTAGTGTAGGCGAACTCTATCAATGGAAAATAATCTACCCAACTACCTTTGAAGTCAATGACGCAAACCCTCAGCATATCCTGAAGGGTCTGAAGGGTGCGTTCAGCTTGCCCATCCATCTGGGGGTGGAAGGCAGTACTCAGGTTCACTTGGATACCTAAACCCTTCTAAAAAAAACCACCAAAACTATGAAGAGAATTGCATACCTCAATCGGATATAATGGATATTGGTGCCCCATGCAAGAAAACTATTTCCTCAATGTATAGCTTGGCATAATTATCTCCCAAATAGTTAGTCCTCACAGGGAGAAAGTGAGTTGACTTGGTCATTCGATCTACAATCACCCAAATAGAGTCATATTGGTTTCGGGACCTCGAAAGCCCCGTAATGAAATCCATATTGATCATTTTCCATTTCCACATAAGCAAGGATATCTCCTGGGAAGTACCACCTAGTCTCAAATGTTCTACTTTGACTTGTTGACAATTCAAATACTTAGAAACAAAATCAGCAACATCAGGTTTCATATTGTTCCACCAATAAATTGTCTTAAGGTCATGATACATTTTAGTAGAGCCTAGGTGAATAACATACCTCGAGGTGTGGGATTCATCAAGAATCCTCTCTCGCAAACCATCCATGTTTGGTACACATAACCTACCTTGATATCTTAAAATCCCATCACCACCGATTTCAAATGCCATCACCTTCTGTTGACCAACATCTTTCCTAATTTGCATCAAGATGGGTTCTTCGGCCTGTTTTTCCTTAACTTCAGCACATAGGAAAGATTTAGCTATCTCATGAACAATTACTCCTCCATCTTCTGAGTCTATAAGTCGAACCCCTAGATTTGCAAGCCGGTGAATATCTTTCACCATCTCCCTTTTTCTTTCCTCAACATGAGAAAGACTGCCCATAGGTAATCTGCTGAGGGCATCGGCCACCGAATTCTCCTTGACCGAATGATAGTGCTGGCTCATGTCATAATCCTTCAACAGTTCCAACCAACGCCTTTTCCTAAGATTCAGTTCTTTTTGCGAGAAAACATACTATAAACTTTTATGGTCAGTGAAAATATCAACGTGTACCCCATACAAATAATGTCGCCAGATTTTAAGTGCAAACACCACAGGCACTAACTCCAAGTCATGAGTGGGATAATTTTTCTTGTGCACCTTTAACTGCCTAGATTCATAAGCTACCACCTTATCATACTGCATAAGTACATATCCAAGTCCCACCCAGGATGCATCACAGTACACAACAAAACCCTTTGTACCTTCGGGAAAGGTTAAAACATGCACAGTATACAACTTGTCCTTAAATATCTCAAAGTTATTCTCACAAAAGTCAGACCACACAAATTTCACCTTTTCCTGCGTCAACCTGGTAAGTGGAGCAGCTATGGAAGAAAAACTTTTTACGAACCTTCTGTAATATCCTGCCAAACCCAATAAGCTTCAGATATCAATTGGAGTCGTGGGTCTAGGCCATTTTCTCACTGCCTCAACCTTTTGGGGGTCCACCTTAATCCCTTCACTAGAAACAATGTGACCAAGGAAAGTAATAGCACTAAGCCAAAACTCACACTTGGAAAAATTTGCATTCAACTTATGATCTTTGAGGGTCTGAAGGATGGTTCGGAGGTGACTGGCATGATCTTCCTCATTCTTAGTGTAAACCAAAATGTCGTCAATAAAGACTATGATAAATAGATCTAAAAACTGACGGAACACCCTATTCATTATGTCCATGAAAGCTGTAGGGGAGTTACTCAATCTAAAGGACATGACTAAGAATTCATAATGTCCATATCGAGTTCAAAAAGCTATTTTGGGAATGTAGGCCTCCCTAACCTTCAACTGGTGATATCCCAAACGAAGCTCTATCTTTGAGAAACACTTAGCACCCTGAAGTTGGTCAAAGAGATCATCAATTCTAGGAAGAGGATATTTGTTCTTAATAGTGACCTTATTCAGCTGACGGTAGTCTATACACATATAGAGAGAACCATCTTTCTTACGCACAAAGAGTACAGCTGCACCCCAGGGAGAAATACTAGGATGTAAAAGCCCTTGTCAAGAAGATCTTTTAACTGTTCTTTCAACTCTTTTAATTTTGTGGGAGCCATTTTGTATGGTGGTATAGAAATAGGATGAGTGTCCGGCAACAAGTCAATGCCAAAATTTATCTCTTTATTAGGTGGTATCCCCGGGAGATCATCAAGAAAAACTTATGAAAACTCATTACTAGGGGGACAGACTGGAGAGAAGTACTATCAGTATTAGAATCTTTTACCCGAATCAGATGATACAAATAGCCCTTAGATATAAGTTTATGAGCTTTGAGATAAGAGATAAATTTCCCCTTAGGTGCTAAAGAATACCCCTCCCACTCTATCACTGGTTTATTCGGAAAGGAGAAAGTAACTTTTCGAGTTCTACAATATAGTGTGGCATATCATGAATAGAGCCAATCCATCCCTATAATAGCATCAAAATCAACCATATCAAGCTCTACAAGGTATGCCATAGTATCACAATTATAGACAGACACAACACAATTTTTGTACACCCTCCTAGCCATAACAGAGCCACCAACAGAAGTAGAAATAGAGAAGGGTTCTAGAATATTTTTAGGCTCAAAGCCAAAATTGACTACCACATATGGGGTCACATAATACAAAGTAGACCCGGCATCAAGTAACACATACACATCACAGGAGAAAATTTGTAACATACCCGTGACCATATCTGGTAAAGCCTCTACATCCTGGAAATTATTCAAAGCATATAACCGGTTGCGATCACTTCCGATGGATGACGTAGTACCTTTGGAAAGTGGTGGGGGCACTGAGGAGTTGGCTTGGGACTTGGAACCACCGAAGTTCCTCCTAGCGGATGGATAATCTGTCTTAAAATAGCCTGACTGACCACAAGTATAGCACACCAACCTTCCCGACTGACACCTCCCTAGGTGATGCTTACCACAAGTCTCACATCACGGAAAAGTCTGATATGGCTGAGCTGCACAACCTTAGGAATAGGTACCCTGCATTTCTGATCCATTATTAGGCTGGAAATTCTGAAACCGATGATCAACTGGAATTCTGAGTGTTGGGGAACTGGCGGATGATTGAGTATTACTCCAAAACTTTTTCTTCGGCCACCTGTTACCCTAATTACCTCCTTGCTGCTGACTGTAGCTCTGGTCTGTAGATCTGGCCCTCTTGACCTGCCTGTCTTTCTCTCTTGCCTCTGTCGTTATCTTTTTTTGCTCCTTAATTTGTTGCATATGAACTGACAGCCAAGAGAAATCTATATCCCTGTTCAGCATTTCCCCTTTGCACTCCAACACCAAGTCATCTGAGATATTCCTATTACGTGTCCTCATCCCATGGGTAGGACGGATATCTTAAGTTTGGTCATTCTATTCATTGGACAGACGAGGAGGTATGATGACTTTTTGAAACACAAGAAATCATTAATTAGAGAACATACAGACTCTATAATATGAACTAAATCATGAAAGAAGAGAGATATTCCTAAACGTCTTGTAGCCTCCCATTTATAAGTGTGGCACGCTACACACCCATAAATAGGACTCTACTCGATGCGAATTTGCAGACACCTTGGGACCATAAACCGTGCTTTGATACCAAGTTTGTCATGACCCGAACCGGGGTCCTAACCGTGATGAGCATCCCAAACCATGAAGGCCCGAGCGCTCTTCTATATCTGGTAATCATGAACAAAATTTACAATAATACAAGAGAAATACAGAAATAAACAAATGGAATCATAGTCATGCACTGAGTTTAACTTAACAATATAGAATAAAATCAATAAGTATCTAGACAATAGCCATCTCAGTCTGTGAAATCTCTAATACATCAGAATATTATAACTTGTCTAAAACTGGGACAAGGCCCCCAGTCAGACCCAAAACCAAAATGAAATAATAATGTTCTAAAAATAGGCCATCCAAAATAAAAAAGGCTCACCGACTGCACACTTTTGTCTGATAGATCTACAGTTAGCGGGGCCTCTGGACTGACCCTCAAAGACTGAAATATAGGGGGTCAATACAAACATACTGGTACGCAGAGCAACCCAAAATAATGTGTTTACTTATATATAACATAGATGAGAGAAAATCTGAAATATCATGCATAAAATAGTTAAAAACACATAGGCAATTTCAATGATCTTAAAATGATTTTGACAATGCAGTTCAAATATTTGTATTACTTCTAAGTTAGGTGATATGCCCTGCAATTCTACAACCCCACGGGCTATATGGAGTCCACCCTTGACTCCGCGACCAAGCCCCCAACCCATGTTTTCCACAATAGTTGGAGTTTCTAATTCTAATTCTGATATTCCACAGGGCACTAGGACAGTGTATAATCCCTATTGGGGATACAATAAACCGCATCAGCAAAATACAATTTGGAGCAATGAATTTTCTGAACTCGTGCCTTCTACGGGTAACCACCTAACATCTCTTAAGCCCATTTTTAACCTTTTCTGACCAATCATCATTCAAAACTCACATTCTAAAAATATAAGTGAAATATGACTTCTATTATGTTTTGAATCTGTTATGGCATTATCTGGGTTGGTGTCATCACACCAAGACTTGCAAGTCATATTTATAAGCTATAAAATATCATAGTAAAGTCTCTTCTTCCAAGCATAAGGTTTGGACCACCATACTTCTAACAATTTACAAAAATTCATACTTCAAAACATTTATCAAATTATTCAAAGATCACTTTTTTCAACATTTCAACAAACATGTGGTGGTCATGAAGTTTGGGACAAAATATGCAACTCTTTCTCTATATATCTTCAACATTTATCAACATGTAAAATCACCCTCTCCTCAATTCAAAACTATAATCAAGTCATAAACAATAATCAAGACATTTGTATCTTGCTTCTCTAAATACAATTTAAATGGCTCATAACGTACGAAAACAAAAGGCTTAGTAACAAGAGAGGGGTTATAATTGTTCATTCTGTCAATTAAACATTCAATATCAATTTCATACATACGTATATATGAGTACAAATCAATTTAGGGGAAAGGCCTCAAGACCAAACCAATAATATCATTTAAAGAGTGCATAATACATAATTACAAATGCAAATTCCAAAACCCCTTTATAAATTTATGATCTTTATAACTTTAAACCTTATTCAATGTGTTTTTAACAAGCCCATGTAGTTTAGGAAAACCCCACGTACCTTAGATTACAAGGTTTAAAGAGTAGAACTCGAATCTTGATTCGTTCCTTGGAAATCTTGGACTTAAGGAGTGATTTTCTTGATTTCTTGTTCTTGGAGGAAACCCTAGTTTGATCTTATTTTTTAGAGTAAAAAGAGGATTTTGATGTTGTATAACTGATAATGATTTACTAATAATATTTAGGGCGTAATTTACTTCATGGGGAAGATTTTTGGAAAGGTTGATGGGCCGTCACTCAAGTGATAGGCCATCACCTAGGTCGTCAGTTTTGGGATGGATTTTACCACTTTCTTCCCTAGGCTGATGACTGGGGCTGATAGGCCGTCGCCTTGTTGATAGGTCGTCAGCCTCATCATCATATTTTGGCAGAAAGATACATTGAAGTAAAATGAGCATAACTTTCTACTCCAATATTGAGTTAAGGTAAAAATAGTTGCGTTGGAAAGAAGACTCAAATACCTTTCATTTGATATATAGTAGAGCCTCTAATTCGATATATACAAAAAGTTATGGTCGATTGAAATTGATCCAAGTTTAAACGCTCACCAAAACTCAATAGATAGGAAGGCTTTTGGAATATTTACACGTAGGAATGACGGTTTACATTCTAGCCAAAAATGTGAGTCGTTACATACTCATAATAGAAATATATGATTATACTTTATGTGGGAAAAAACATAAAGAGAAGGTTGTTACAGAATTGAAGGAGAAGTTTCACTTTCAGAATGCTCATTGAAATATGTTGGTTGTAGATAATGTGGAAAGATTTTTGAACTTTGTATTTGAGATGCATAACTGTCTTAAAATCTCAATATATATTTGTTCTCTTTTTATCTAACAATAAAAATAAAACCTCTTTTGTAACACCCCGCACTTTCAGGCTAAAGTTTGAACCGTCTTTTCTACGCATATAGACCCAAACCCAATTATTCTTTGTTAATAAATGTGTGATGATCAATCCTATAGCATGTGAATACCTTTGTACATGAATTGAGGTCACAAAAATTCCCTAACTTAAAGACGAGTTGAAAACTCTTCTATCGATTAAGTTTTGGTGAACGTCTCAACTTGGGTCAACTTCCATCAATCATAACTTCTTGTATATAATGATTTAGAAGTCCTTCCATATATCAAATGAATGTTCATTGAGTCTTCTTTCCAACGCATTTGGTTTCACCTTAATTTGATATTGGAGCGAAAAGTTATGCTCATTTTACTTCAGTATGTTTGTCTATCAACAAAGTGACGACCTGAGTTGATAGGTCATCACCTAAGTGACGACTTATCAGCCAAGTCGTCACCCCAAACCAGTGAGCCATTATTTTCATCTTCTAAGTGATGACCTGAGTTGATAGGCCATCACCTAAGTGATGACCAATCAGCCCAAGTCGTCACCCAAGATCAGCAACTCATAAAATCAGCTTTTGAGTGACGACTTGGTGTGAAAGGTCATCACTTGGTTGATGACCTATCAACCAAGGTCGTCACCCTTGAAATTGAAAATTTTCTATTTGAATCCGGAAGGGTATTTTGGTATTTTTCCCACCCAAAATTTCTCCTACATGATTTAAATCATCCAAAACACGTTATACTCCATCCTTTATCAGTTTTAAAACATCTCAGATCCTCTCCATTCTCAAAAACAAGAGAAATTAGGGTTTCCATCAAAGATCAAGAATCAATCCTTACGTTCAAGATTTCCAAGAAACAAATCAAGATTCGAGTTCTACTCTTTATACTAAGTAATCTATGGTACGTGGGGTTTTCCTAAACTACATGGTCATGGTGAAATCATTTTGATAATGTTTAAATGTTGAGAAATCATGAATTTGGAATGGGTTTTGAATTTACATTTACAATTGTGCATTGTGAAATCCTTTTTATGATAATATTTTGGTCTTGATGCCTTTTATCCTAAATTAGATTTGTACTCGTATAGAAGTATGTAAGAATTTTTTATTTCTAATGTTGAATTGAGAGCATGAACAATTAAAATCCCTCTCTTGTTGTAAATCCTCTTGTTTTCATATGTTATGAATTATTTAATTGCATATTGAGAAGCATGATTCAAATGTCTTTACTATTGTATAAGCCTTGATTTTGGATATGAACTGAAGAGAGGGTGATTCTTGATAATATAAATGAAAAGTGTTGATTCAGAGAGATTGCATGGTTTGTTACAAAATACTTGACCACCACATCTTTGTTGAAATATTGAAAAGAGAAAATCCCTGCATAGTTTGAAATATGTTCTGAAAATAAGAACTCTCTTGCATTGTTAAATATTTTTAGTGGTCAACTGAACCGATTGGATTGAAGGAACTATTGTATATTATTATATGGCTTAAACATACGACTTGCAAGTCTTGGTATGACGATACCAAAATCAAACAGTGCCATAATAGACTTAGAACAGAATAGAAGTCAAATTTCAATTAAATTTTCAGAATTTGAGTTTTGAAAGATGCATGTTCATAAAAGGTTAAAAATGGGATTAAGAGATGTTAGGTGGTTACCCAAAGAAGGCACGAGTTCAGAAAACTCATTGTCCGAAATCATGTTTTGCTGATATGGGTTATCATGTCCCCTAGAGGGATTATACGTTGGCCTATTGCCCTATAGCGTATCAGACTCAGACACTCCAACCCTTGCGGTAAATTTGGGTTTAGGACTTACCCGCCGAGTCAATGACGGATTCCATATAGCCCATAGAATATCAGACTTATAGGGTGTACCACCTAGCTCAGAAGTAAGACAAAGAGTGAGTCGTGGTTTCAAAGAAATGTTTCAAAGTCTTTGAAGTGTTCCCATGTGTTTTCATATATTATATGTAAAATATTTTATGAATTTATCTCACTTATGTTATATATAAATACATTACTTTGGATTGCTCTGCGTACCAGTACATCTGTATTGACCCCCTATATTTCAGGATCTTAGGCTCAGCCCCGGGGGCCCACTAAGTTGTAGATTGATTGGTCACAGATTTGCAGTTGGTGAGCCTACCTTATTCCGGAAGGTCTAATATATAAGTAATTGTTATTTTATTTTGATTCATGGTCCGATTGGGGGCCTTGTCCCAGTCTTCAGACAGAGGTTATTTTCAGTTAGTAGAGATTTCGCAGACTAGAGTTAGATGTTTTTGATCTTTATGAACTCATTTCAGTATTGAGTAGTTTGAAATAAAAGTTGACCATGATTCTGTTTTGTTATATATTTTCGCATTTCCTCTTAGTTTATGAATGGTTTATACGATTGCAAGTTAGAAGGGGTGCTTGGGCCTTCATGGTTCGGGATGTCCGTCACGGCCAGGGCCTCGGTTCGGATCGTGACATCTTTAATGTGGTAATTTCTTTTTAGATTTTACTTTTTGAAACGTTGAAACATTAGTCCAGTATAGCAACGTGATTTCTAAATTCCACAGATGTTAGTTACCTCATTCAAACGTAGTCCATTCACTCTACCTGATAGTCATGATCTCTAGTTTTCACTAATGGAGTGATGGTACCTCATATAAACATGTTCCATTTACTCTACGTGGTTGTCATAAATTTTAATTTTCACTCATGGTACCACACAGAAACTTGTTCCATTTAATATACTCATGATTTATAGTTTTCACTCTTGGTACCTCATATAAAACATTCAGAAATGTACTTAACAAACCGCAAAATATCCATGAGACCTTTGAAAATATACCAAAAGAAATTACTCATGTAAAAAGCTTTAATATTGCTACAAAATAAAAAGAAAAAATGAATAAATTTCAAACCCCTGCTATTAATTTTCATAATATAGTCAATCTAATTGCCCTATTGAACTACTCACACCCCTCCCTACCATCTGGACGTAACTTCCTCATACTATAGAAGGAGAAAATGGAATTTATTTCAGATTTGTAGCATGCAAACCTTACCATTTTGATAGAAGTTCATCATATATTCAATGTAACTATCCTATTGTATTACCCACAACCCTATCGTCTCAGCATGACTTCCTCATATAGAACAACATGCGTCAACTATTGTTTCTCCATGAAACGACTATGCTGATGCTCAAACTTTTTAGTTAGTATCTGGATATACTAAGTAAATTGATCAGGGATGTATTCAATAGAATAGCAGAAAAGAAACATAATTTTGCATCAGGTAATCACGAAAAGCACCGGGATGGCCTGATGGGCTTAAATCCGAAGAACAAAAACGTCAATTGCCTTGCATAATAGACATATTGAGCTTATTTTTGCAGCAAAGTAAGTCATGGGGACAATATTTAAAGAACAACCATAAGGAGGGACACTCAAGTGCAAAAACTTGAAGTTCTAGTTCCATTTTTAACATTAATTTGGGAAAGAAAGAAGTATGAGCTATTGGAGAGAGGCCGGAAAGAGATAATACGTTTGATTTTGGATAAGGCCTCTGTACATCCTATTTGCAAGTTTAACTTTTACATGATGTAAATTAGTATATTGAAACATGTATTTGGTGTAGCATTTGAACCATGGCATGATTAATTCACATGTTCTGTTATTTTGCAGAGAGAAAGAGATCACTATACCTTTGGAATTGGCCAAAGTTCAAAAAGCCAACTTCTACTTAAACAAAGCCCCACGAGGTGTGATGGGTCAAATTTCTCCGGCAATGAACTTGACTGATAGTTCGTCCATTCAATCCACCACAGGCTAGAAGGAAGACAAGTGACAGTGCTTTCAGAGAAAATAGTTTTATCAACTATCAACACCTGTAAGCTTTGCATCCTCTTGAATACCTTGCTATGATTTACATGATCATCTTCAAAACGATAACCTTTTGGGATCCATAGGCTTTCCACCTTTTTTTGCTTTCTGTGAACAAAGAAGCATATATTTATTTTTCATGGAATTTTTAAGAAAAAAATTAAGCAGAAAAAATTCGGTGTAACGAAGTCACAATATTAAGAGTTCTTAAATTATAGATTTTTTTTTGA